>CM053261.1:27412044-27672119 GCA_028583405.1 Pogonophryne albipinna
TCTCTCTCTCTCTCTCTCTCTCTCTCTCTCTCTCTCTCTCTCTCTCTCTCTCTCTCTCTCTCTCTCTCTCTCTCTCTCTCTCTCTCTCTCTCTCTCTCTCTCCATGTTCTTTAAATAGAGGGCTCTCCTCTTTTCCTGCTTCAATTTCCTTTTTATCTTTTCTCAAGAACTATTGATAAAACAATCAATGGAACATTTTATTTCATGGTTATTTCAGAAATGTATTTATATCTATTTTTCGTATTCATTTGTGTGCTTTACAAACACATCCTACTTGTTTAGTGTCGGCTATTTATATCATATTTCTATTTCTATTAAAGGTGGGGTAGGTAATTTTGGAGAAACCAGCTCGAGTGCGCTAGAATTTGAAATTACACAACCGGAAAAAATCTGCCACTTCCTCACAGAGCCCCTCCTCCAACACACACGAACGCGCACATGACCAATGAGGGCACGAGATAAGTTTGTGCACAGATGGAAGGCTGACAAGCAGGTAGGCCATCCAGTTACTTTAGAAACTACACAAAAAGTGTATCTCGAACCGGTTTCTCAAACTTACCTACCCCACCTTTAATATAATTTATTCTGTTGTATTTTATTGTACATTTAACAAAAACTAATATCTAAGAATCCTTAAGAATATAAGGACACTCAATGTGACCTACATCGACCAAGCAAAGAATGAAGAAGGGACGGAAAAAAGGGAAAAGAAAAGGGGAAACCGGGGAGGAAAGATGGAAAAGGTGTGCAACGAAGAAATAGTGAAGAGGAAAAAAGGGCAGAGGAGGTGATAAGGGGGAGGGAAGGAAATGAAGTGGAAGAGAGGGAGGAGAAGTGGTGATGAAAAGACAGATGTTAAAAAGAAACAGGTTATTAGGAGGAGGCGAGAGGATGACAAGAAAAGCAAATGAGAGGAGGAGGCGGGTCTCTAACAGCAGGTCCACGAGTTTAAAGGAGACAGACATGACTGGGTGATCGAGGCAGATCGTGAACTAAAGACTGAGGAGAGAGAGAGAGAGAGGAAATGGGGACTGCTGTTCAGCGATCAAAGAGCTTCACACACACCGTTTGACCCTAAAAACTGTGTGTGCTCATGCGTGTGTGAGGCCGAACAATACCAGGGACTTGTTTAATCAAGTGTGTGTGAATATGAGTGTGTGTAGAGACCCTCTCTCTCTCCAGGGCCCCAACAGTCCCCTTTGTCCCCCCTGCAGATCTGGAAGTCTTCCACCCCAAAGATTAAAGCTTTACTCTCTGTTCCTGCTTTGAGTCCTTATGCTAAGCTAGGCTAACCGTGTCTGACACAAACATCAAAAAACATATCGATGTTTTCATCTTACTCTTAAAAAGGAAGCTATAATGAATATTTCCCATATTTTTGTTTAATAATATTCTTTGTAGATTTTATACAGAAAAATCTTTATTAAAGTTTATAAAAGTGAATCCTAAGTATTATTGAAAAATATGATTTATATCAAAAGCACTAGCGCTTTGATGTATACATGTATTGTTTTTATTTTTTATATTTTAATGCCTCGTCTGTTTTTAGTTTATCGTGAAATATCTGAAAGCTATGTCTCCAAAGCAGCTACTTAAACAGAGCCGTGATGATAAACGCTGTGCTTGGTTTATTTCTCTCCCTCTGAGTGCAGGTTAACAACTCCAGCTTTGCCCCGTTTCCTTTGTGTTAAAACCTTTTAAACGCTTCCAGGAGAGCTCAAAGGTCAGGGCCACTGCTTTGTGTGTGTGTGTGTGTGTGTGTGTGTGTGTGTGTGTGTGTGTGTGTGTGTGTGTGTGTGTGTGTGTGTGTGTGTGTGTGTGTGTGTGTGTGTGTGTGTGTGTCAATTGCTGCCCAGTACTGCGACAGTAGGACTCAGTGACAATTCCTCCCACTAAAAGCTAATGGATAAATACAGGTGTATTCCTTTTAACATCAACTACTCTGCTGCTGGAGAGGATGAGCTGAGAGAGAGAGAGAGAGAGAGAGAGAGAGAGAGAGAGAGAGAGAGAGAGAGAGAGAGAGAGAGAGAGAGAGAGAGAGAGAGGCTCAACACTTGTACATGTACACTTTCACTTCAGAAAATGGACCCTGGGAATTTATTGATGCTACAAGTCTGTTGTTTTTTCTCTAGCCCACTTCTTTCACAGGCTCTTGTTCCCCATCATATATCTCCTGCTTTCTATAGAGTCGTGCACGAATGAGTCCTAAAACACGGAGATTAGTTAGCATTTTATCACTTAGTCACCAAGTCAACTGTTTTTACAACAAGTTTTGGGTCAGATGCAATGATTTAAGATCTGTGGCTAACACAAGCTGAAGAGATTTTTTACGTTTTGTTCTACGACATAAAATAATCAGTACATACTCCACCCGTGAATGTCTGACGCTTCTATGTTGCTTAAATACATCAGTTTCTAACAAGTGAATGAATAAACTACTAAACGTCATCAGGCAGAATACGAGTCTCTCAGCTATGTAGTTTGTCGATAGCCTAACATAAGCTTTTTCCTTCTGGCGAGTGTATTTACTCTTACTCTGCATTTGTCAGAGATTTTTTATTCTGTAACATATTCCAAAATCCGATGGAAATCCAATCGGATTTTGGACAAACGTTAATCTGCAGTGATTAAAACACAGGGTCACAGACCACGAATGGTTGACACACCCTGTCTTACAGGACGAAAATAAGGTCTGAGTTTTAGTTCAAAATGTGTGGAAATCCTATATTTGGTGTTCCACAACAGACTTCTCCAGAGGATTCAACACATTCCCCGAATGTTCCCATGATATTCCAGGAGCGGCAGGAGTCGTCTTACTCTGTTCCAGTATTGCTGTGCAGCAAACAGATCAAATTCAATGACCCTTTAACCTCTCTCTCTCTCTCTCTCTGCCCCCCAACCCCCTCCCCTAGTCCCCTGAGGTCACCACCAGCCCATCGCTCCCCCCCCCCCCCCAGCCTGCGGTACTGCTCTGGTAACACAATACTGACCGGTGCCCGTTTCCATGGCAACTGTTCCCCTGAGAAACCCCCAGCATCCTCAGCAACCACAAGGCGACTCCCAAACACACACAGGACACACACAGAGTATTTTAGTCGGCTGTTTCTAGTAACAGACGGTGGAGCTCTACCTTCCTTCTCTTCAGCAGGTGTAACTATAGACAGGGAGACGGAGAGCGTGGAATATATACAAATGAAGAGATAGAGATCGGGAATAGTTCCTTAAGCTGCGACAAAAATGTAAAGCTAACTGATCTTTAAAACCACAAACATGACTGGAAATAATGTTTGTCAAACTAATTAATACTGCAGGCAGCAATGGATGGGTCCTCACATATCAACCTGTTTTAGGGGTACTGTTGTGACCCTGTAACCGCTGCAGTGCATAATGGGTGACTATTAAAGAACCAGGAAAAGACACTGGAAATGACACATTGCAAATCATGCAGTACTTCCATTATCCAGTATGTGGCGCTAGCTAAACAAACATTATTATGATGCTGTACTGAATATCATGTGTAGACCATACAACGTCCAACAAGGCTGACTTTCTGCTGGTCGTTGGTCTATGACTGTGGGTCATTGTTGACAACATAGAAATTGAGGAAAAATTCCTCCGACATGCATATGGGATTTAGGGCTGTGAAAACAATGTACATTGTATTATGGCGAGTGTCTCAAAAGTGGCTACGACATCACAGCAAGGGTCTTGCAATGGAAAACTTTGTATTTTAGTCTTTAGGTTCTTAAAATGGAACGGACAAAATCTGAATATGGTTTAAGTTTTGTAGCAGTTGCTAATGAGTCCCCTTACAATACAAAAGCAGGGAAATTGTAATATATTTGGGTTATGTTAATGCATACGCCAAGTTTTGTGCGTTTTCCATGGTGAATGGTAACGGAACTACACTTTTTTTTTTTTTTTTCAGTCTGTGATTCCTCAAAGAGCTTTTTCATAAAGAAGTTTATCATCCCTAAAAGACAACTTCCTGTTTCATTGCTAACGATGCGTTCACAAACTTCTTTCACATATCTTGTATTTGTTTCCTCATATCCACAGAGGATGCAGTCTCAATTGCCCTCCACTTAGTACTCCCACGTCTGTAAAATAACAACACCTACTTCAAAATGCTTTTTGTTGATTTCCGCTCAACTTTCAACACATTTCTCCCACACAATATTTTTTATTAAATCTACCACTTTGGGCTTAAAGACCACTTTGACCACTGTATATTGGAATTTCTCACAAAGAGCTATCACTCAGTTTGGTTTGGTTTGGTGGTCACACAGCCTTTACTCTTGTGTTCAAAACTGGGGTTCCCCAGGGCTGTGTGCTCGGCCCCCTCCTGTTCAAGCTGTACATCCGCAACTAAAAGGAGCCAAAACCAATCACATCTTTCTATCATTCTTTGAGTTATATGGCAGTGTTGGGTACTTACGGGAGCTGACAGTGTCCACATACTGAGGCAGGTATGGAGCCCACAAGTCAATGGTGTCTTTACGACCTGATTGGCCAATCCTCCTCAACTCAGCCAGTAAGAGAGCTTGAGCTGCTTCACGCACCTAAAACGGAAAATAGGGTAAGGTTATGCATTTTTGTTTTACTTCCATACAGGGTCATTAGGTGAATAGCCATGTTGAAGCTCATGCTATATCATTTTTAAAATGTTATTCATTTTTATTTTAACAAAAGTTAACAAATATGGTTAATTTCTTGCATGGTAGGTGGAACCGATATATCCAACTTGGCAACATTTCAAATAAGTCATATGAATTATCCGTTACCCTGTTATTAGAAAAAGAACAATACGGCTAACGTTTCTTTCAAAATGGGCTTGCTTGATATTATTGTCGGCTTGTGTGCGTGACGGTGTGTGTGTGTGTGTGTGTGCGTGCGTGTGTGTGTGTATGTGTGTCTTACCTCCAGACAGCGGTCCTGCCATCTTCTCGCCAACATCTCCAGCAGAGGAGGTCTGAACTTGTCCAGTCCAAGGAGGTCAGGGAGCATCACACAGTGCATGGCTGCTAGCTGGCTCCAACCTGCACACATACACACACAAAGATACACACACACAGTCAGAGGAGACACAACACATATACAATTCAAAGGACTCTTATCAGCTCATTCACACATCTCACTGCTGTCACATAAAAACACATTGTCTTTTAATTGTATTTATAGGTTATATGAAAGTGTTGGGACAGATCAAACGATTTGGTGATGATGCAGCTTGTATTAAAGCCGACCAAATGAATATTTCTGATTTTGTGTACAAGCAGAGGAGCATCAGAGGACTAGAAATGTCGAAATTGGTCTGGTCAGCAGTTATATGGTGCAAAATGTTATGAAGTGTTAGATAAACCACCTGATTTCATACTTTTTTTTGGACAAGTTTTACCATTACACACTGCAGAGAGCGTAACAAATATGTATACCATAAACAATATATTAAATATTGCTTTGATAGCGTTCAAATATTTTTGTTCAAGCCTCTTCAGGACTAAAAAAAATGCTTCATATGACAGCAGAGAGTTTCTCACACTCACAAACATCCTTCTTACTTATACAAGTCTCACTAACAACAGGACACAGGATGGGAATATTATCGGCTAATATTTGCAGTCTCTATTGGAGCAAAGTTATTATTTTTGCTAACCAGAGTATGTTTGATGGCATTCGACCAGGTAAACAACAGATATACAGCACTGCAGACTGATCCAAGCCTCATAGCGACACCTTAGCATGATGAACTGGAGTGTGTTTTTGTATTTCATGTGTGGAGGAGTTTACTTACAACCTTAAAAATAATTTTAGGTTTATAGATTATGTTAGAAAGATCATTTCTCAGCAATAACACGAGTGACTGGTGTTAAAACTGTCATTCAAAATGTCTTGGTATCGCTTTAAAAGGCCTCAAATCTCGCTGAATCAGCCACAATGATGGCATATATTTATATTTAACACCAAACAGTAAGACATGTACACCAGGTTTAACACGTCTGTGACGACAAATGGACTTAAATGTTTACTCGCTGATACTCCACATGAACCAAGCACCTTACTCACATATATTGGTTTAATATATGGTTTCCAGAGAAGATGCATCTTTGAACAATGCACTTGAATGGACAGTATACGGCTTTCAAGCTGGAAAGAAATTCCATCCAGATTTCTTTGCCAACGGCACTACGTAGACTTACCTCCGCCATTGCAATATACAGGAACAATACAGGGGTGCATTTCACAAAAATAAAAATGTTAGTCTGTCTTAGACCATAATCAAACTGTCTTATTATGCACAATCAGAAAATAATAATCAGTCAACTTCTATTCACAACATGTGCATTCACTGTCTTGCAGAAACCTCAAATTCAAATTTGTACATCCCATTTACACTTGCAAACCCATGCTGGGGGAAGAACAGAAATCCAGTTAGCCCAAATGCTAACGCAGGAAGTTCCTCTGCTGTTATTTCTTCAGCTCTTGAATACAAGTTGAGTCGTAATGATAATATGAAATGGGAGAACCTGCATCAACATTTTATCAGACTTAACTTTGATGTGTAACTTCATTTGGATATACATCTGATGTTTTTTCAGATTAGGTGCTGTGGTTTAAAACAACTAGGAAATGTGTGAAGTTACATGACAAATAGGTCACTTTGGGTTGAAACAAGTAAGTGGCAGTAGTAGAAGTTTTCAATTTGAATAATAAGGTTTCTGCAGGGCAGTGCTTATGTAAAAACTTGACATATTTGCTATAGTTGCCATTTACTATAACATAAAATTAGAGGTTGGTTCTTAATATTAAAAGGAATGAGTCTGTGTGCATGCTTGCTGTTTTCCTGTATTGAACTAAAAACTAAATAAAAATAATCCTAAATTGCTATATGTTAGTCTCTTTTGCGGGCACATTCAGGTTGTTCATAGTATTTCGGGCAACAGGTCTCTGTGTTAACACCCTGTTAAAAAAACAGAAACATGTTTTAGTTATATCCGTTTAAAAAAGAGAAAACAGCCATGAGAGGGAGAAAGACTTCAGCCATGGAGCTACAATGAACACTTAAGTTCATTTACAATACATTTTTTAAGTTTACATAGCTTCAAACACAACTTTTGCAACATATTCAAAATTCAGTAGCACACTGTCAGATGGACGTTCTGCACAAACCAGATTTTTAAGGATTTGGTATTTTTAAATAGTTTTCGTTGGCTTTTTTTCCCCTCCAGAGTCACACTCCACATTCCATCAGATGGAAATAGCAAGCATGCAAACAGTGAGCATAGAGACACTGAACCATCGGGACAGATGGACATTCAGACAGACAGAGACAGAAGACACAGGACAGGGTTGCCCAATTCTGCCAACAATTATACAAAAAAGGGCATAAGGAACGTTGTCAATGAACTCTCACTTCCATCAGTTCAAAAAAGTCGATTTGTTTGCTGATAACACCGCACCTTATCTCACCAATTTTTGCTGCACTAGAAAACTTGTGGATATTTGTTTTTACCTTTGATTTGAGTTTGTTGTCTGGTTGCTGTTGTGAATAGTTTGCTACCCTTTTATATAGTTGTCTTTATATATAGAAATATGCCAGGAAACACTGGTTTAATTTCCAATGATCAAAATGGTTGGGTTTTCCATTTAAAGAACTTGAACACGTTTTTGCGTCAAATCTGGCAGCATTCTACTTTTGAGAATGTCTTTATCTGAAGGAATTGAAAGTGGACTGAACTCAGCAATGATGGACAGACAGAGAAACACAGGGTTCTTTAACAAGACAAGGACACTGCAAAAAAGACACCGGAGATGAAAGCCTAACATTTGCTGCAGTTATAAAAGCAAGACTTATGCAATAAAATAGGGAGCAAGACTCAAAAGATGAGCAGGAAAAAACTGAGCAGTAAGAGGAAGTGAAGATGGCATCAAGGGAGACAGAAAGAGCGAGAACTAAGTAAATAGGAATGAAAAGTGAAAGAATTTACAACAAAAATGGCAAAGAGACAAATGGAAAGAGCTAAGGAAAGGATGTAGAAGGAAGATCTTGGAAAAGAGAGAATGGCCCTTAGAGTTTTTCTTAAGTGCTACCCGTCAGTTCAGTCTGTACCTTCGTTGACTGAGTGGATGTTATGAAAAGCAGCAGGGGGGCTAGTGGTAACAGTGGGAAGAGTGCTGGTGTTGGCAGTGGCAGCTACAGAAGGTTGCAAAGGAAGAGAAGGAGAGAAATGGGCAAGAAGGAAAGACCAGGTTAGGAATATATAATCACATTAAACAAAGCAAAACAGAAAGTAGAGATACGCAGTCAGGCAGCAGGGAAGAAGAAAATGTATTAACAAGAAACACACAAGAAAAGAAACTAAAAAGACATGTATCATGAAAAAGATATAGTTATCAAGTAAGGATGTAATAAGTTAATACATATTGCATATACAGTGTTGTTTACATACACAACTATGGCAACATCAGCAACAGACCCTGCAGGAAAGATAACATGCAGAAAGTCCAAATCAAAGAAAAAGTAGGCTGTTGTGGCTGTGTATGGTTCTTCCACACGCTACTGAGGCTGCTTGTTAAATGAATCAATTATTAATCAATCAATTGGTGCCAATATGTCTTCATTTATCAGACTTCAATCATCCAATCCACCAAACAACACCAAACTAGAGTCAGCAGTTTGGCATTGGCAGAGGAGATTGGTCACATTTTTCATGGGCGCACCCCACACACTCCGCTCGGCTGCTCATCCCACAAATGCTTGTTCCTCACAAATGTGGTACCATTGGAAGGGTAAGAAAACAGGCTTTCCAACGGTATACGTTTATTGCCAAAAAGCATTGTTATAACATAGGAATAATCTACCAAACACAAATTTCCTTACTTTTTGTGTTAAGTTTATATATTCTTATCCATTGCTTCTGCTAAAGTTGCTAATAAGCTATGTAAGATTTCCCTCCAAACCTACATCAATAGGTGTAACACGAGACCAGGTGCATGTTGCGAAAAAAATATTGTTACAGTGGATGAAGGGGGTGGGGGAGGGGTGTCTAAAGTCAAAGATGAATCTTGATTGGGCCTAATGTTACCCCGAGTCACCCAAAACAATTCTGCTGGGTCTCCCCAGACCCCAACACCAAATTATACACTTTTGTTTTTAAGAGACCTTCAGACTTGGCAAAAAAGGTCAAAATCTGTTTTGTAGTTTTTATATGTTGTGGAGGATATCATGAAGCCTCGTTACGATACAAAAAACTAAGGCGTAGTTATTATATTTTTAACTTGAAACGGTTCACGGGAGACCCGAACACAACATAAGGTTGCAGACTTTCAGGCACAAGCTGATTATGAAACCCATATTCAATAGGAAAATGATTTGGTATATCGATTCGATTTTTCATTATGCTAGGGCCAGAAACCTGAAACCTTTTTACTGTGGAGATAAAATGATTAAGTCGTTTTTCAAGGGTATTTGGCAATTAAGAATTTAAGTAACTATGGACATCTCGATGCAGTCATAGACAGTACATATCTTTACAGTTACACATTAGAAAAACTGAAATACAAACAGAGAAATCACAACAGGACATATCAGAGAAATAGCAACGTCCCATAAGTTGAGGGTTTAGGGAAAACGCACAAACACAAAAGAGACATTGACTGAAAGAACAGAGAAAGAAATATTGGAGAGAAGTGTTTGTACAGTCAGCAGGCTGAAGCCATGCAGTGTTGGACAGAGAGAGACAGAGAAGATGAGAGCAGGTCGCAAGCATCAGTGCAGGAACATACATTCAAAATGAAAATCTGCTGAATGAGGAGTTTAATACAACTTCTTCACCTTGTGTTTTGTACCATCTACTTAAGGCCTTGGTCCAATCATAATCGAGGACAGTGCCCTCTAGAAAAGGCTTGGATGTGGGTGGTAACATCATTATATAGTCATACTACCATTGATGCTGGTAGTAACACTATCAAACAACCCAATATGCAGATAATCCTTTAATATTCACAACTAACGTAGAGAGAAATCAGGTCGCTATAACTTCACGCAGCAAAACTCAGATCAAGTTCAAACTAAAGCAGTTAAATGTTATCATCGATAAGTCAAATACAGTTACAAAGCTATGTAATGTCACAATATAACATGGTCAGTATAGCACTGTATTTGTGTTAGCATTGCCAATAAATTAAAGTGTTGAAACACCTTGAAGGGCTTCCCAGAGTTTTGCAGTCTCAAATAAATATGAATGTTGACGAGAACAGTATTTAGGAGTCTAAAAACCCACATGACATAATTAAAGCATTGGCACCATCATCTAAAAGGATTAGCCTCCAGAATGTTTGTAGTACAATATCTATTAGTCTATAGATAAGAGTAACACCTACGTCACTTCCGGGCAAAAGTTACGGCCCCGCCCACTTTTGGGGGAAAACAACGCTGTCATTTGAACGGCGGTCAATACAAATTCTGAAGTTTTTGCCAATCCGATCAAAATGTGTTTAAAACCGTGGATTTTTGGATCTTCAAAGAGTCCGATTACGATGGCCAGTCAGGCAAACAATTACATTAAATCATTGGAAAACGGCGATCGGGCTCGATATATGGTTGAATTAAAATCAGTAGGCGAGGCTGTAATTTCTCCAGCTGTTACTCTGTTTCTGGACTTCCTCTAAGAAGAAAGGACAGTAAAAGAAGAGCTCTGTGGCTTCAGGCTTGATTGCCATTCAAATTACAGCGTTGTTTCCCCCAAAAGTGGGCGGGGCCATAAAGTGACTCGATGAAAGAAATCGATAGCCTACTGCTATATTGAACCATATATCGAGCACGATCGTCGATTTCTAATGGCTTAATGTAATTGTTTGCCTGTCTGGCCATTGGAATCGGGCTCTTTGAAGATCCAAAAATCCATGGTTTTCTTACATTTCTGATCGGATTGGCCAAAACTTCAGAATTGCATTCAAATGACAGCGTTGTTTTCCCCCAAAAGTGGGCGGAGCCGTACTCTTTGCCCGGAAGTGACGCATTTGTTACTCTCATGTATGATAGTCTTTAAAAGTAAACATTATGCATCATATATGTATTTCTCGTCTCAAGGTTTGATTGGCGCTCCTTCAAGTACTTAACCTTGTTGCATTCTGTTTTCTACACTAGTGCAATCGTTTTCTAATAAATGTATGGAGCCACTTTGAGCTTATCTTGATCAACCAATTCTTATGGATAGAAACATGAAATTACAAAGTAACCGTCTGCATTTCTTTTGCTAATTTTATAAAAAATCTGGGTTACAATTTATCAGTTCATTCACATGGAAATCTGGATTTTTAAAAACAGTTATTACTGGTGGAAATTGCAGGCAGTGTTTGGACTAAAACCCAGAAAGATAAATGCGTGTTTAGATGAAGGAGTGTGATGGTAAGAGAGGTTTTTAGGTATGTTAAATTATGTGCATGTACACCCGGCTCTCATTCTCTCAGGGTAAATGCTGCAGTATATTAGAGGGGCCTCCTCATTTATTTCTCTGTGAAAAGAGACTCCATCTCCTTCACAAAGCCTTTGACACACACGCGCACACACACACACACACACCCCAGGTTGGAGTAGCAGGCTGAGCAGAGGTCACGGCCGAGCGTTCCCCCTGAATGCTGTTGAATAAGCGTGTGGCGTGAATAAGTCCACACGCTTGTCACGCTTGGCCTCCATTAAGGCGTGACAATAGCACTAAAAACCCGCCTCCCCCCAACAACCGAGGGTACCACCCATGGCACGTGTGTGTGTGTGTGTGTGTGTGTGTGTCTTGATTTTTGGTGAGTGAATGTACCGAGCCGTGTGTGTGTGTGTGTGTGGTAGGCAGATGGTGACGGCTGGTTAAAACGTCCCCTACAGTGAACCAGAGCAGGTTTCTCTCTGCAAAGAAAAGACTCCAAACTTTCTTTCATCTTCACAGAGTGCACTTCTCCTTTCTCTCAATTTCTATTTTCGTTTTGTTCCGTTTCTATAGATGATTCATCCACCTCTTTTTGTTGTAACAGTTTAAATCCGCCGCTTCCTGCGGTTCCCTCAATATTTTCCGTTTCAGGTTTTTTTTAGGAGAGTTATTTCTTATCCAAATTGAGGGTGTAAGGACAAAAGGAGTCATGTGCTGTGCAGACTGTAAAGCCCCTTGGGGATAGTTGTGATTTTTCATTTGGCCTGTACAGTATAAATAAAATTGACTTGACCTCTTGTAAATGTATTACTCGTGGGGCTACAAGGTTGAGAACAAAACAGGGAGTTATTTTAGAGCTAAACTCAACGATGCGTTTCCTTGTGAAGACTTTTTTAGTATGAATCTTTTAACTTGTAAATCCGCTTTGGATCTGACTCCACCAAAGGTTGGAGCCTTCACACACACTATGTTTGGAGCTGCAGAACATCTCTCTATCGCTCCTGACCCGGGGAACGGCAGCTTGCTCCTGTGATGTTTCAGGGTTTTTTTCCCCTGTAACTCTCTGTGGGTTTTATTGCCGGTGGGCTGCATTATCAAACCCCCGCCTCTCCTCCCTCCCTCCTCCTCCCCCCCGCAGGGCCCTGGGGGTGTGTGAGGCCAGCAACCCCCCCCCTTCCCCTTTTGTAGTTACCTTGTTTGATCTGGGCCTGTAGCGCCGGGTTGGAGGGCTGAGGGGGGGCGGTCAGCGTCCTGCGAGGAGTCTCCGGGGTTCCTCCTGGTCTGGGAGGCCTGGAGCGGGATCACAAAGAGGAGGCATGAAATATTAAATGGGCAGGCAGGATAGAGGTCTGCCAACACACACACACACACACACAAACAAAAATATAAAGAAACACACCAACAGCAACGCGGACATACATAAAACCATGAGCTCACACTAACACAATTTTTTTTTCCTGCAACCAACTGCTTGAATTTCTCGATGTGTGTGTGTGTGTGTGTGTGTGTGTGTGTGTGTGTGTGTGTGTGTGTGTACTTTTCTCAGGCTCCAGTCTATTGGATTTTGGGTGGAGGACTGACTGAACAGACTGGAGGCGTCTAACTTCCAGAGACACACAAACACTTCCAATACAACAATCGATGGAGTGATCATTAAGGGTTGCCAGGCAACAAAAACGGCCAGGTAGCTCTACAATTAGCAGTTAAAACGCCAAAAGTATAATGTAGGGATATCTTTCAAAGTGACCACTTCCTATTGTTTTCTCACTGACTCCATGTGTTTGTGTCACTTGTATTTCAGATCAGAGATGTGATTTCTTTTTTATTTCTAACTTCATTTTCAGATTTAGTGCCTTCTCATGCTGCAGCACCTCTTTTCACCCTCTGTCCGAAACCAGAGCCCAGGCTGCTCTGATTAGTTAGCTGGCCGGCTATGTTGTGAATGGTCAACCGCTTAGAGATGTCCCGCCCCTTAGCTAACCACGGACAATATGTTGGAGCGCTGGCCAATAGACACACGCATGTAACATAGTGATGTCACTATATTACAGAGGTAAACAAAGGAGTCCAATGGAGGGGGGGGGGGAGTACTAAGCGTTGAAATGTGCCTCAGGTGTGATTGGACATTGAGCGGATATACTTTTAATAATATCCTTAGGAAAAAAGAGCTTTGTATGACTTGTTGAAGAAGTAGCTTCAATAGATGTCGACAGGTAGCTGTGTTTTTCTACACGAACAACTCAACCGTCAGTCAGAGCTGGGGGAGGGAGTGCTGTCGTGTTGTGATGAAATACTAAAACACTAAGAGTTCAGGAGCGCTTCTTTTCAAACCACAGCATGCAGGGAAGAAACGTTCCTGCCGTCATGAATGTGAGATGGGGAACATGAAAAAGCCAAAACCCCAAACACGTTCAAATATTGAGAGCTAGGGTTTGGACGGCTATAGAGAAGTCCGGTTTGAGTTTTATTAAGAAGTCTTTCTCCATCTGTAGCTGCTCCATCACCTGCTCTGATTTGGAAAGAGGAGAAGTTCTTCTTGTTTCTGGTCCCATTTCTTTCTTGGATATCAGCTCAGTCTGCTTTATCAGATTTGTTTGCGACTTGTATTTTTCTCATCATTTCTGACTTGAGTGTCGCTTTTTAAAATAGGAAACTTCAAGGTTGTGCGATTCTTATTGTCTTGAGAAGCAAGAGTTTCATCAGGTAACAAGCCTTGAATCATTGCGTGTGAAACAAAGTCGATGGGTTGATGTGAATGAGGTGTATGACGTAAAGCGAATTCGTGGCATTTGGTATTTTCACGGAAGCCGATGGGCGTTACATTTAGTGGAAAATGCAGCCCTCTTTTAGCTCCATCAGGGTATATGCAGGAATCCTGAAGTCAAATGTAAAACCTTTTAAGACCTTTTTTAAGACCCTTTCCATACATTTTAAAACCTCATCGCTACTTTGAGTTTTAACCGGTTACCTTGGCGACACACTTCACCTCACATTGACTATATACAGTATTGATTGTCCTTCCTCCTTATCTTCCAACCATTTGGACGCAGACTTGCATTTCCCCATAACGATGTTGCTTAGCAACCGGCGTAAACGGACAGTCCTGTTCAGATGACGTCAAATCCAACGGGATGCCATCAATAAACTACACAGAATCACACTACACACCTACGCAATGATTACATTCAGGCAGACTGGAGAATACAACCTCTTTGGACAATTCATATACTTATTGAAAACAAGCTACAAAATGTAATACCTCGGAAAATTTAGTTTAATAGCCTTAATTTTCGCTAAATTGATTTATCAACTTTTAATACTTTTTAAGACCCCGCGGACCCCCTGTCTAGGCATAATTAACAAAGGTCTTCAATGTCGGGTGATTCATATAACTTTAAAGTACTTTTGTAGGCAGACCCTGAATCGAGTGCTCGCACAACAAAGAGCAATGAGATTTTTCGATTGGATTTTAGAATAATTTCCGGCATTAAACCAAAAGCACGCTCAAAAACGTTGACTTGGCATAATGCTAACTCATTAATTCCCGGGTTTTAGGACTCATTCTTGAACCACTCTATTTTTTTTTTAGATATGTCCAATTGCTTCACGAGGCCTTATGGTCTTAGTCCTTTGAAAAAAGAAATATAACTGATTGGTTCCTAATTGTATTAATTGGAATTAGCGACTTGGTTGTGCTATGTCAGGCTAGCTACTCACTAAGGAAAACACTCCACTGAGAGACATCAGTTATTTTCATCTCATTAAGTAAATTAAAGGTATAAGAGGATATTGAAAACAGTGAAAGACTGTTTCAGAGGTTCTAATGTTACCTTATTAAGTGAAGATGATTAAACACAAAGATAACAAAATAACACAAGTGGAATAAGCTGAACAAAGCAACCAGTCCACCCGGTGTTTCTTTACACATCTCTCTCTGTGTTTCTCTCTCTCTCTCTGCCTTGCTCACCCTCCCTGCAGGTATGCTGTGAAGGATTGACGAAATAATGAAATGTTGTGTCGGTGTTACAGCAGCAGGACCTCCATGTTAAATCTTTCACAGCACAATGAGAGCTCAGACAGACTAAACAATCAGCCACACACACACACACACACACTTGACAGTAGTTGAACTTCAGCTACTGCTGGTGTTCTTGTTTAGGTGAGCAGCGTCTGGGTTTCGTGCTTCGAATTCAGTTTCAGTTCAGTTCGTTCTGGATTTACTTTGTGATTCAGATAATTTTACTAATGCCAGATCAGGTTGAATCTGGTCAATCCAGATATGATGAGCTTGGATTAAGATGTTCTATTACATAAATACATACATCTTGATCTCTGCCTCTTTGTTTATACCAAATGTATGGTTTTGTTTTTTTGAGCAGTGCTCCAAAGATTTTTCCGGAATCTGGGATGATTTTACTGACTGACGTCCACAACAATGATGCGAGTGTAGAAGTAAAAATATTTAACTTAAAGTGGACCTATCATGCTATTTTTAGGCAATAGCATAGGTCTCAGATATATAAAAATATATAAAAAAACATGTCGATGAAGTGTTTTGCTCAAAATACCAAACAGATCACCCATTCTAGCCATGCCTCATATCCCTCTATTTCACTTCCTGTTTCAAAAGTGCTGATTTTGGGTAAAAAAAAAAAATTGATAAAATAAAAAAGGAGGGGTCTGAGCTCATGCGGGACCCGGCAGTTACTGTCTAAACTAAATGCTGCCGTGATGAAACGCCATATCATGGATTATCAAGGATTCTCTCTGAAACAGTATGGAGCTCAAAGGCTTTCTCTCTTGCCGGTTATACCACAAGGTGAGTTCCTTTTTACTTCCTGCTTCTTCACACACATGCTCTCCAGTACAGGTTAGCTCCGAGTGTTAGCGATGCTAATGTAAACACCGACCATATTACGCCCAAAACAGTCGGGCATTGTTTCTGATAGCAACTTTCTGATTGGGCCGTGGGTCCACATTTCAGATATTACGTCATATCGGACGCAAATCTGGATCAGCTCCGTTGTTGCCCCGTTTTTAGAGATTTGGGTACGGAGGAAAAGAGAGAGGGTTTTATTTTCTGACGCTGCATGAGTTCCCCGACACACCGGGGACACATGTTTCCGACATCAAAAAGTGCATTTTGCATGATAGGTCCCCTTTAAATTTCTGACTGTATTAAAAGGAATAAGATCACCAAATTGTCAATTAGGTTTAACCGGAAAGTGTTTCAGAAGATACAGTCCATGTTTTTCCAAATGTTGGTTAAGATTTTGATCAAATATACTGTCTACTGTACTTAAACCTGGGGGGCTTTTGGCCACTTGGGCACAGAAGAACTTCTGCACAAGCTTGAAACAGTTCCATTTAAATTATAACTTTTAAAGTTATATCGACAGACACTGAGCAACCTAATCATCCCAAGTAAAATGAGGCCTAACAACAGCACAACGATATGAAAATATAAGTTTAGAGAGTCTTACAAAGTAGCATAACAATTATAAAAACATGCCATGGGATACAAGTATGTGACTGAAGTGATGGTAATGATGAGCCGAAGCTAGGTGATGGAAATGAGTTTTCAAGGAAGACAGATGCGAAGAGATTTGCTTTTAATGGAGTCAACGGAAAAAGTTACCTGACAGGGGCTTTCTTCATGTGTTCTCCGACAAAGGTGGCGTTGGTCATGCCCATCAGAGTGTTGGCCAGAGAGATGACGGACAGCAGATGCTGCGTGGTGACGGCTCTCGACACGCCGTATGTCCCCTTCCCCACGATGTCCGTCAGAGTCAGTTTCAGACCCGTCGCCAGGGACAACTGTCGCAGCAGAGACTCCTGGGAAACAGAGGCAGACAGATGAACCAGGGAAGTGCTACGAAGGGTCAACAGGAGTGTGTGTTTGATACTTGTGTGTGTTGCTCAGAGTCTGTCTGGACTGTGTTTGCCTTCTGCTCTCATCTCAACGATATTAGAAAACATTTGTATACTTGATTTGAAACATGATCTGTGTTGCCTTTATTGACTGGTGAAAACGTTCTGCTCCATCATGATGCAGAAGACTTTATCACTTAGGTTGAGACTGGATTCTACTTTCTTCTCATTGTACAGAACTGACACAACAAAGAGTGCAACGTTTTCTTACGTTTGCTTAGGGATAAGAAGTAAGATCTTTATATGGGGGAGGCTCTCTGAAACAATAGACCGACATTGTGGTACAATATACACATTTTGACATCTGAAGCTTAGATGAATATTTCTTTGTTCTTTGGACATTTTACTTTAACTTTATCCTAAACTGGAGGAACTGTAACGAAACCCAATTTTCCCCGGGTTAAATAAATCTGTTTCTGACGATAAAGGAAAGATATATAACACAATCTAAATTGTTATTGATATTGTTATACGCTACGTTTAATATGTTCGGTATCGTGTCATAGTGAGGCTCATACAGGATTGTTTTTCTATTTTCTGTCAGAGGTCAGTTTCAGTCTGATTAGAGAGTGACACACACAGCACCCAGGTGAGACCCCTCAGTACCTTGAAGGTGGGCAGCATGAGGGACATGTGACCTCCTCTGGAAATCAGGCCGAAGGAGATGGGGCAGTGCGGTCTGAGCATGCCCAGCCGCTCCAGGCAGATGCCGTCCAGCTTCTCGTTCAGACCCCAGGCGTGCAGGCAGGACATGAACAGTTTGGCCGTGTCCATCGTCAGGTTGTACTCCAGCAGGCTGAGAGACTTGGACTTCTCCTCCCGCCTCCTCATCTCCTCCTCTTCCTCCTCGTCTTCGTCCAGCAGGTGCTCCTTGATGGTCTCCTTCATCGTCTCCTTCACCTGATATGAACAGGAGACAGGTTTATTTCAACAAAGAGACATAATATTAAGCTTTAAAACCTTTAATTTCCAGTTTAAAACTAAGATGGGTTCACACAAGTTGAACTTTTTACAGTACTGAAAAGTGGAATAGTATTAAAAGTTGCTTGAAGTTGCGATAAATGCTATCACATTATACTTTGAAACAATTAAGCTTTAAAACCTTTGATTTCCGGTTTAAAAGATGCAGATTTTTTGTATTACTATATATTTATTCTAAAGTGCATAACCAAGGTTCTACGTTACAACTTAAAGAAGTGCAATATGCTATCATTTAGCAAAGGAAAGCAAAGTATAAGCATATAACCAATGAGACTACAGTTTTCACGGACTCTTTATACAAAGAGAAAGAACGAAAAACACACAAAAAATGAGAAAAGAAAGCAATAAAACTCATTTTAATGTTAAGAACAGATTTTCTGCTTTTTCCCCTTCTGCGTTGACTGACCTGTTTGAAGATCTTGTTGGCCAGGAAGGACCCCCCCTTGTCGGCCCCGGCCTGGCTCTTCTGCAGCGTCTCTGGAGACACCAGGATGGGGCTGGGTCTCTGCGCCTCCTCCGTCAGCAGCTGGATGATCACCGCCTCCACGTCGAAGAACAGCACGTGCATGTCGGGGTCCGTCAGGTTGGTCTTCATCGCCTGCACCACCAGGGCATTGTGGGAGTATTTCGGCAGGTTGCCCTGGAGGGAAAGAGACATGAAGAAAACTATAATTAAGGATCAATTGAACACAGAAACCCCCACATTGTGCCTTTGTCTGTTTCCTGGTATCGTGTCTTAATATCTGTCCTCATGTTGCAAATGGTCACATAGTGGCATCACTATTGGCTAGCGCTCCAACACATTGTACGTGATAGATATGTCCCGTCCCATTAGCCTAAGTGGTTGACCAACAACAGAGCCGGCCAGCTAACCAATCAGAGCAGACTGGGCTCTGGTTTCAGACAGAGGGTGAAAAGAGGTGCTGCAGCACAGGCAGTATGAGAACAATTAAGAGTTTTTTGAACATTAAAGCATGGAGACATGTCAGAGTAGAAACACTGAATACTGATATACACCTGAACATCAGCAGGATAGGGCCCCTTTAAATGTAATTATCGTATCATATGGTAAAAAAGGGAAATACTAAGATAACAGGTGCTTAGAGCTATCTTGGGACATATTTTAGCAGCTTTGAAATGTTCCTGATGGCAGTGGGGATAATTCACAATTATTACACCAAAACTCTTGGCAAAAAGAAAAACCACCATCAATAACACCTTTCACATGAAACCTTTTATCCATTTTGAATATGAAATATACTCATAAGTAATAATAATAATAATAATAATAAATGATATTTATATAGCGCCTTTCAAGGGACCCAAGGTCGCTGTACATGGTGGACAAACAAAACAAACAGACAATCAACGGGCAAACCAAATAAATAAATAAAGGAAGCCGGGGGACCAGAAAAGGGCTAGGGCCCGAAGGCCAGGGTGAACAGGTGTGTTTTTAGTGATGATTTGAAGATGTCCAGGGAGGCAGCATTACGGATCTCGGCAGGAAGTGCATTCCAGAGGGTGGGGGCCGCAACACTGAATGCCCTGTCACCAACAGTTCGGGGGATGGAGAGCAGGCCCGTGTCTGAGGACCGCAGACTCCGAGAAGGGGTGTAGGGATGGAGGAGGTCCGATAAGTACTGGGGGGCGAGGGTATGGAGGGACTTGTACGTGAGGATGAGTGTTTTGTATTGAATCCGGGACTTGACCGGCAGCCAATGTAGGTGGATGAGGGTGGGGGTGATATGGTGCCATGGCTTGGTGTGGGTGAGAAGCCTGGCGGCAGAGTTCTGGACGTATTGGAGCCTATCCAGGGTTTTGCTGGGAACCCCGGACAGGACTCCATTGCAATAGTCCAGACGGGATGTAATGAAGGCGTGTACAAGGGTTTCTGCCACAGAGTCAGAGAGTGAAGGCCGGATTCTGGCAATGTTTTTTAGGTGGTAGAAGGCGGATAAGTGAAGCTTTCATAACCACATTTAGCAAAACCAATTATACCACTTCAGAGAATAATGATCTAATAAATGAGTCAGTCCTTTTAATACAAACTGTCATTCAAACGCACACACACACACACACACACACATCAACACACAACCCATTAGCTGTAATTGCCACCAATACTCCCACATCGCTCGATTTTAATAGTATTAGCAGAGACACCTGCGTTGAGCCGTATGCAGAGCAGCGCTGTCTGTTTACATGTTAATGACCTGATGACTGCAATCAGACAACTGCGATCCTGTTAGAGGCATCACTGTGAGGAAGAGGAGGGAATATGGAGGGAGGAGGAGGAGGAAGGGCGGGAAGAAGTGATTAAGGGAAGCATGGAGGGAGGAAATAATGAGAAAAAGGGCAACACTGGAATTTCCCTCGGACTGTGTTTCATGGAGGATTTTCTATTTGCTTTTCTAAAGTCTGTTTCTGATTTTAGACCAGAGCAGGTCGCCTCCGACATTTTAGAGGAGTGTGTGGAGTTGTTAATATTCTTGCCCCACTGTAAGTTAGTTTAAGACGTCTGTGACTAAAGGATGACTTCATTTAATAACTGGATTCATGCTATTTGAAGACATCATCTATTTTATTTGAGCAGGTGGCTCGGAACAAGACACTGTACCTTTAAGTAAAGCGTTTTAACCTTTAATGCCATTAAAGCTGATAACAATTATTATCATAAAAGACTCCGGACCGAGCAAAAGACACTATACACCTGCAGCTGAGACATTGTGTGTGTGTGTGTGTGTGTGTGTGTGTGTGTGTGTGTGTGTGTGTGTGTGTGTGTGTGTGTGTGTGTGTGTGTGTGTGTGTGTGTGTGTGTGTGTGTGTGTGTGTGTGTGTGTCTCAGCTGCAAGTGTACGTGTGTGCAAAAAGGAGGTTTGTCCCCAAACAGGTGCGGGCTGAACCAAAAACCTAACGTTGCAGTTATTAGAATTAATGATAATTGGGACGAATTACGGTCTTCTGATATAACCGTGGGTATTTATCATCAGCAGCTATTATGCAACCAATAACACTAAACCTAAAGAGAAGTAAACATGTTATGCTCACTATTACTACACTTCAGACAGACAGGTAGCAGCACCTCCCACTTCACAGTCCCTTCAGACAGACAGGTAGCAGCACCTCCCACTTTACAGTTACTTCAGACAGACAGGTAGCAGCACCTCCCACTTCACAGTCCCTTCAGACAGACAGGTAGCAGCACCTCCCACCTTACAGTCCCTTCAGACAGACAGGTAGTAGCACCTCCCACTTCACAGTCCCTTCAGACAGACAGGTAGCAGCACCTCCCACTTCACAGTCCCTTCAGACAGACAGGTAGCAGCAACTCCCACGTTACAGTCACTTCAGACAGACAGGTAGCAGCACCTCCCACTTTACAGTCCCTTCAGACAGACAGGCAGCAGCACCTCACACTTCACAGTCCCTTCAGACAGACAGGCAGCAGCACCTCCCACCTTACAGTCCCTTCAGACAGACAGGTAGCAGCACCTCCCACCTTACAGTCCCTTCAGACAGACAGGTAGCAGCACCTCCCACTTCACAGTCCCTTCAGACAGACAGACAGCAGCACCTCCCACCTTACAGTCACTTCAGACAGACAGGCAGCAGCACCTCCCACTTTACAGTCCCTTCAGACAGACAGGTAGCAGCACCTCCAACTTTACAGTCCCTTCAGACAGACAGGTAGCAGCACCTCCCACTTTACAGTCACTTCAGACAGACAGACAGCAGCACCTCCCACCTTACAGTCACTTCAGACAGACAGGCAGCAGCACCTCCCACTTTACAGTCCCTTCAGACAGACAGACAGCAGCACCTCCCACTTCACAGTCACTTCAGAGAGACAGGTAGCAGCACCTCCCACTTTACAGTCACTTCAGACAGACAGGTAGCAGCACCTCCCACTTTACAGTCCCTTCAGACAGACAGGTAGCAGCACCTCCCACTTTACAGTCCCTTCAGACAGACAGGTAGTAGCACCTCCCACTTTACAGTCACTTCAGACAGACAGGTAGCAGCACCTCCCACTTTACAGTCCCTTCAGACAGACAGGTAGTAGCACCTCCCACTTTACAGTCCCTTCAGACAGACAGACAGCAGCACCTCCCACTTTACAGTACCATGTTATGCCGGCTTTTCTTGGCTTGTTTGAAGGTGAGTGGAGATGAACAAATTACTAAACTGCCAGTGCCTCGAGTTTACAGCTAATTAGCTAAAAGACAAAAACAAATATAGTTAACTAAGGTTGGCTACTAGCTAATGGATACGTTAGCTCAAGGTTTAGCTAAGGCAATTTATCATGGGCATACAGGCTACTGTACTGTACTTAAGGGGAGACACTACAGGTGAATACAGTAAAATGTGTATCTAATAACGTCATCACAATCGCCACATTGATATGCAAATTAGGCGTTAACTAGGCCTAATTAAAATGCGCAAATTTGCATGCAGTTACCAAGGCATTGCAGGTGAAAAAAAACTAAACATATCACCTCACAACTTCCCCAGATAGTTACTTACGTCAAGTCAGTATTTTCCCCGGAAATGTGATGCTTAAATTCAGATAGCTATAAATCTATAGATGAATTCAGACATAACGATCTTTTAGCCTGTAATGTCCTTAAACAGTAACTTCATAATTTTGATTGTTGGCAGCTCATTTAATAACTATTAATTGTACTAGTTTGTTGTCTGCTCTTGTGCGTAGTGAATACTAAAGAAGACCATTGTCTCTGTGTTAGCTGATTATTTTTGTATTAAACAATTGCGTGAGTGTGAGGGTATTAAAATAAATTGGTCAGTAAGTCAGAGATGTGCAACCATATTTAAGTTTTTGTTTTAAAACATTTTTTTATAAATTATTATGGGAGGTGCCCTTTTTCTCTCTTGAGCTCCTGCCCCCCAAAATGTCTGTGCACGTCCCTGGTAGTGTGTGTGCTTTAGACGGAGTTAAAGTGCAGTGGATTGTTGGCAACCGATAACGTTATTCGTCCAGCGAAGCGACAGGACAGTGTGCTCCCTGCTGCTCCAGCATTAATCCCTGAGCTGCCATGGATCTATAGAAAGCTGGAGGCGATCTTTGTTTCTTTAGCCACATTTGTGGGGTTATTTTTCAGGTGCCATAGAGGCGCAGTGATTCTTTTGTGATGCGGTCACAGCTGTGTGTTTACATAAAGTTCAGAAGCAGCTCAGTCAATCACAATCAAGGATATTAACTATCTGTTTATAATTATTTTGTTATTATAAGAACAGCTGTTTTTATTCTAGCTCAAATCTCTTCTACAAAGACTGCCAATAACACTGTGTCTGCACAATGGTACCTGTCATTTGTAAATTACATTTCACACATGAACGCTGTGATCTGGCTTCAGCGATTTGTTTTGCTAGATTTCTTACATTTTGAAAAGCTAAGATATCGGTGCCTCATTCCCTAATTTCAGTGTGTGTGTTGCAGTGTCAGTGTGTGTGTGTGTCGGCCTGCACGTGTGTTATTTTGGTGGATGAACACTGCCATCTAAAGGCAGACAGCCACATTACACACACACACACACACACACACACACACACACACACACACACACACACACACACACACACACACACACACACACACACACACACACACACACACACACACACACACACACACACACACACACACACACACACACACACACACACACACACACACACACACACACACACACACACACACACACACACACACACACACACACACACACACACACACACACACACACACACACACACACACACACACACACACACACACACACACACACACACACACACACACACACACACACACACACACACACACACACACACACACACACACACACACACACACACACACACACACACACACACACACACACACACACACACAGCTCCTGGGCAGTACGTCTAAAGGTCATTGTCCTGCAGGGCCCTCCTGGCAAACACCCCTGGAGTCCAACAAATACAGTCACACACACACAGATTCCATTTAAACACGCACACACACACACAGATTCCATTTAAACACGCACACACACACATATTTTCCCTATCTTACAATTGTATGAGAATACGTTTGCCAGATGAATCCATATTAGTGGAGTTAGGAGAGGAGAGTGTTACGTTTTTTAACAATGAAGCGAACAGAAATGTTTTTTTATAAAAAGGTTTTCGTTTTGAATGAGCCATAAATAATTTCATTCATTAATTTAGGCTAATTAATTTTTCTTTTGGGGACAAATCATGCATTAGCCGATTTATCATGTTACATATACATAATTATTCAGTTTGTAGTGTCTATATTATACTGTTTTTATTCATACCAGCTCTATAGTGTATTCAATATATATACTACTGTTTATACCCATATATACTGCTCATACTGAATATACTCTAACTGGTTTATGTCTATCATGTGTATCTTCTAATGATATACTACAGTATATATAACACTGCTCTTAACTGCTTCTGCACTTCTTGTTAGATGCTTAAGGTATTTTATTGTCCTGTACAGTTGAATCTAATCTATTAATTTAAAGAGGCAGAAAACTAGCACATCCTCAAATTTAGATTTAGTTCACAAAATGTGGCTGAAATACTTTCTGTTAATCATCATTACTTTAGATCTATCTTTATTTGTTTTCCTTTGTGTGACTAACACATTCACAGATCAGGAGGTTCTGCAAACCTGTGTATTGGAGAGGCCACAAAGTCACACACTAACTTCCTCTCACACACACACACACACTAATATGTGAGCAACAACAACAAACATCAGCTGTGAGCACACAGAGCGAGGGCTGCAGGAGGCTGGCTGTGATGTTTGGGTAGATAGTCTAGTCTGACATTTCATGGTCATTATGTGTCATTACACACAGCGGGGGGTACACACTATCACACACTGGGGTAAAGTGGGTGGTTTTGACCCATAATTTCAGTAGATATGATGGTGAAATGACACAGAGGTGAGGAAGGCAGGAAGGAGAACAACAGCGAGGTATTTCTGAAAAGAGAGATTGGAGCTGTTGACCTTTTCCAGAAAGGAGCGGTGATTATGAGCCGTTATGGCAGGAAAAACCTGGGAGACACCGACAATAAATACAGCACAGAGGGAAGAAGCAACACAAAGGTTATCTGGCAGAAGGGGGAAAAGGAGAGGAGACAGAAAGCTGAGCTAAATGGATTCCAAGTCAAACTATAAAAGTCAAACGGTACAAGCAGCTGAACTAAAGGCTGTTCAGACACTAAATAATTCAGAGCGTTTGTTTTCTGTGCCGGGAGGCCCAGGTGGGTGGGGTCTACTCGGTCAGGGCAGATCACATCATCTGAGGCTGACATGTGAACCTCTGATCCTAGCTGGCCTCAACACACACTGCCTGCTCCGCAAAACAAATAGTTTCAAATGTTTGTTTTGTATGTTTTACAGCCGATTGGGAAGAAGCTACTGCTCCATTTTGGTAAAACATTGTGAAAGGGTGGAAAATGGGCCAAGGAAGAATCAGGGATGTATACATTTACGTTTTCCTTAAAGGTGGGGTAGGTAATTTTGGAGAAACCAGCTCAAGTGCGCTAGAATTTGAAAATACACAACCGGAAAAAATCTGCCACTTCCTTACAGAGCCCCTCCTCCAACACACACGAACGCACACATGACCAATGAGGGCACGAGATAAGTTTGTGCACAGATGGAAGGCTGACAGGCAGGTAGGCCATCCAGTTACTTTAGCCGGGCCGGCTCAGATGATTGGTCGTGCTTTTTACAGCGCCACGGCTTCCACAGATGATATTTTTTTTATGGATTTACTGTCAAAGCACTTAAGATATTCATTGCTATCGGGATGTTAAGAGCATTCCATGGAATATAACACGTGTTTCTGAAGGGAATTACCTACCCCACCTTTAAGCCACGCTTCAAATGTGCTACTATTTTTTCGGCCCAATGACGTCACTTGACTGACTTCAAGTAAAGTACAGCTCAAAAAAAGAATCCCTGCAGATTGTTTTTGTCTACCATTTTGACATTTAAGATTGTTCATAACTGCTTGAGTCACACACACACACATATATATAAACACACACACACTCAGTGGCTATAGGGCTGACCTTTGGGTTGTCGGCAGCACAGTTTTAATTGGTCTCTGACTTTAGCCAGCTATCTGACGTGTGTGTGTGTGTGTGTGTGTGTGTGTGTGTGTGTGTGTGTGTGTGTGTGTGTGTGTGTGTGTGTGTGTGTGTGTGTGTGTGTGTGTCAAATCTGAATCAATTCAAACTCAACATTAGGAGTCCAGTAGAGTGACATTTGACAAAAAACACTGAACAGTTCTTCAGCCTGCAGTCTCAGTAAGTGCTCACGTCTTTGTCAGATTTTCTCCCAGTTCGATTTCTCGTGAAAGAGTTGGTCCTTAACAAACCACAATGATACTAAGAAGAACAACCCAAACATTGTTCAATGGCAATTAAACAATTCAGTGTGACATCTCAATTAAAGGCTCACCCTCCAGCATTCACTCACTTGGCTGAACGTCATTTGTAGGAGCCATTTATGTGTATTGTTGCCATGTAATTGTATGGTGTGTTACTAACTGCACAGAGGGATATTAGTTGGAGCATTGGTAACAGGAAATGGAAGCTAAAAGACGGTGCAGGGCTATAGATGCTAACAGACGCTAACAAAACAGCACTGGCAGAATAGAAAACCTGGTATTGTACAACTACTTCAATAAACCTGAAACTAAACTATATATTCCTACTGAAATCATCTGTTTGAGTCTGATCAATTTCCCCACCTACCCATGTCATAATGGCATATAGAACATATGGGACACATAAATGCCCTAATATGATATCATCCACCACTCAAAGTCTCTCTTCTGCGGCAGTGTGACAGTGAGGTGTGTGTGTGTGTGTGTGTGTGTGTGTGTGTGTGTGTGTGTGTGTGTGTGTGTGTGTGTGTGTGTGTGTGTGTGTGTGTGTGTGTGTGTACCTTGTCGGCGTTGTCTACAGCCAGCAGGTTGGTGGCGAGCGTCTGCAGTTTGTGCGTGGCCATGTTCTTCAGCGCGGCCAGGCTGCGGCGGGTCATGGCCTGCTTCAGGTTCACTGCAGAGTGGCTCAGAGCGTCCACGGTGGCCGGGGCCAGCTCGTCGCAGGCGCTCAGGATCTCTATCGCCGTGATCCCCATCACACAGCGGTCCAACGCGCCTGGGAACGCACAATAGTGATCAGACGTGTCTCTAACCCTTAAAGGTCACCTATTATACTGTTTTTAGGCATACATTATAGGTCTCAGTGTTAGCCATGCTTGCTAATGTAAACACAGACCATATTACGTCCAAAACGCATTGTTTCTGATACAGCAACGTTTTTGATAGGGTCGTGGGCGTAAAGCCAGCCTACATTTCCGATATTACGTAATATCGGCAGGAAATCTGGATCAGCTCCGTTGTTCCCCCGTTTTTAGAGATGTGGGTACGGAGGAAAAGAGAGAGGGTTTTGTTTCCTTTGTGAGTTCCCTGACACACCGGGGACACATATTTATGTTTAAAAGACATCAAAAAGTGCATTTTGCATGATAGGTCCCCTTTAATACAGTCTAATGCGGACAATTACTGGAGAGGAATCCAGATTGGCAGGCTAATAACAATAAACTTATTTGCATAGCACCTTTCATGCACAAAAGCGTGATTTACAGAACAAGAAGGAAACATAACAATAATATTAAAATAAATTGAGAACAAGATAAAACATCAACAGTGATCCTAATGAAATTCCCTTGAAGTAAAGCTGACACGAAATTCAAATTCAAAACAATTTAAAAAAGAAAATAAAAAATGTAAAATAAAAGCAAAACAGAAAAAACACAGTAAAACATGGACAATGATATCAGTGAGAATCAAAGGTTAACGCAAATTAAAAGCCATATTACGTTATTAATGTACTTAAGTTTACTGTTCTAAGATCCGATTTAAGAGCAGCAACCCATCTCCAAACAGGAGAAGTGTTCATCCTGATCTCACCTGTGTCCATCTGCCAGACGTAGACGGAGCCGTCGGAGCAGCCCACCACCAGGTAGTCGTCTGCCGGACGCCACTTGATGACCTGGATGGGGAAGAGGTGTCTGGACGCCAGCATGATGCACTTCCTCTCCCTCAGACTGAGCAGACCCACAGAGTGATCGCTGGCCACCGAGCAGACGCAGTGCTGCACCCGAGTCTGCAGAGGACACTCACAGGGGTTAAAGGATCATACAGAGAACCTGGGAAATCCATGTAAGCTCACAGAGTCAACCAATCACATTGTATTCATATGGACCAATATAACAAATTACACATTTGTCTTAGCATACAGAAAAACTCCCATAGAAACACCAGAATGATTGGGCGGAGCAACAAAGACGGTATTCCTCTCCCAGGACTGATAGACACGGAATGGATGTCATGTGTATACATGTTTAGAATAAAAGATAATAAAATGAGAACATAGAGAATAAGAATTAGGAACATGTGACCGATCCTCCTTCTCTCCAAGGCCAAAACGGTGACACTTAGCTTAGCAAAAAGACTGGAAGCAGGGGGAAGACATATTCAAAATGTCACACATATCTATTCTCATTACTCAATATCAATATCAGCGGAGACTTCATTTGGCTGCATGTGCTCATTAAACCAGCTGTTTGCTTGTCTTTGGAAAAACTTGTCAAAGAAAGTGCCAAATTAGTTCTGTAACATTGTTGAAGAACTTAAAAACTCAATTTAAGGTTTTAAGGATTTTCCAAATGTGCAGACAGAAAACATGTAGTGTCCTAATTAAAGTGAGTGAGATATCATATTGGCCCGACTCCGATAAACCGGTGTGTGTGTGTGTGTCTGTGTCTGTGTGTGTGTGTGTGTGTGTGTGTGTGTGTGTGTGTGTGTGTGTGTGTGTGTGTGTGTGTGTCTCTAACATTTGAACACAACAAACCAATGTCGTTAGAATTCTCTCCGACAATGACATCAGACCCTTTAGTAATTTAGGCAACACAACACACTACAGAAAGAAAATAAACAAAAGTGAAACCCCAGACAGAGAAAAGAGAGTGCGTCTATGTAAGAGATAAATCCCAGAGTCAAGAGGTCTTACGCTGCAGTTCTCCGGCGGGACGATGAGCTGCGTGATCTCTCCTCCGTGGACGCAGAAGATGTGCTTCATCTCTCCGGTGAAGATGTCCCAGACGATGACGGAGAAGTCCACTCCTCCGGACACCAGGGAGCGCTGGTCGTAGCGAGGGGAGATCTGGTGCGGGTACAGGACGCACGTCACCTTGTTGCGGTGTCCTCGCAGGGTGCGGTGGGGCGGCCAGCCTGCGGGACACATGGACAGACACAACACTCAGAAATGGACGAAGACGTACTGAGGATGGGACTATTTCACTTTATTATCTATTTTAATACATGGTGAGGTCTCTTCAAACTGGCTTTTAATGTGTGATTGTTGTTTTATTGCTCGATTTTAATGTGACTTTTACTATATTGATTTGTTGTCCTTTTTTTACTACCTCTGTAAAGCGACTTTGAGCACCTGTAAAAGTGCTTACAAAATAAATGTATTATTATTATGTGGAGTCATCAGCAGGGTATCTGCAGTAACAGGAGCTTTTCACTTTATTCTTTTTCTGAATAAGGTAAAGTTTGATTTGATTTTTTGACTTTACTAGTGTGATGAAATTAAGACATGATAAAGGAATAAACAAGTAATGTTAAATAGTAATGAGACTGCATTTATATAGCGCTTTTCAAGTCTTTATGACAACTCACAACGCTTTTACTTTCACAAATCAGCACTCACCCATATTCAATCAAAGCTGCCATACACACACACACACCATGTAAACATCACTTCAGGGGACATTACATTGACTTACATGCATTTCCTGGAGACTTATCCTAACCTTAACCAACACATGCCTAACCCTTACCCTTAACCTTACCCTAACCAAGTCTTCACCCTAAAATTAATGATTCCCCTTATGGGGACCTCCAATTTGTCCCCATAAGGGAGGCGAGTCCCCACACGTGACTGTGTAAACAGATTTAGGTCCCCACAAGTATAGTAATGCTAGGCCACACACACACACACACACACACACACACACACACACACACACACACACACACACACACACACACACACACACACACACACACACACACACACACACACACACACACACACACACACACACACACACACACACACACACACACACACACACACACACACACACACACACACACACACACACACACACACACACACACACACACACACACACACACACACACACACACACACACACACACACACACACACACACACACACACACACACACACACACACACACACACACACACACACACACACACACACACACACACACACACACACACACACACACACACACACACACACACACACACACACACAATTGGAGTCAAGTATCTTGCCAAAGGAGACATGTTGACTGCAGGAGCTGGTGATCAACCCACCGACTTTCAGATTTTCCAACCACTACTCAACCTTCTGACCGGGTATAGTTCATTTCAAATCGATAAAAGTTATTCTCATCACGAGCTAAAGTTTTTTCAAGCTGCTCTATACGTCGCCCCCCCCCCCTCACCTCTCCGCAGCATGTGCTCGCCCTGCAGCAGCTGGACGATGGCGGTCTGAGTGGCAGGAACCAGGATGATGCTGCCGTCTTCTCTGCCGCACACCAGGCGGCCCTGAGAGGGGATGTAGACGCTGGCCGTCACCTGAGGGAACAGAACACACACACACACAGTCAGGAACACACAACCTGAAAGGGTGATTATCCAATTAACTAAACTTTAGTTTGCTGCAATTAAGGCCTGATATACTGCCATCTGAACTGATGCACCTCCAGATGTCTTAGCTCCAGTAAGGAGTTCAAATTCAATTTCAGAAAGCATATTGCAAATCAAAACAGGTATTTCGAAGAAAATTAAGGAGCTATTATATATGAATATAAGCAACAGAAACAAATCTATTCCACCTGTGTGAACTTTCAACACTAAACGGAACGAAGGTACTTTTTTTACAGGACATTAACACCTGAAGTCCACCACATAGGAACATCTATACAAACTTTTATACATACATAACGTTTTGAGGGTGCATTAATCAAACATATTATTTTGATCAAGGACTAGAAATATAAGCCTTACAAAGAATGGTGCAAGAATGAGTCCTTAAACCCCAATACGAGCACTTCTGTTTCCATCGTCTGGAAGTCATTGTTTTTTGGATTGTAATTTTATTTAGATACCTGAAACAACTTTGAGAAATGTTCACGTTTTGTTTTGCGACATAAAACAAGTCAGTTAATGCCCCGCTGGTGAAGGTCTGAGGCTTCTGTGAGTCAAATAAGCAGCTACTACTACTTAATGATATGCTGCTACATATTAGCCGCCTTTAGCTTAGGGGTTGTGACCGTGATGTAGTTTGTTTGTGTCCTAACGTTGCTTTTTACTTCCAGAGACGTAAGCATCAACAACTGTTAAGAGCGGTGTTAATATGTGGAGATTTTCCTGCTGAACAAAACGTGGAAGTATCATAAACGTGGGTTTGCAAAAGAGTTTTTTTTCTTCAATAATCGAATATCCAATGGGAAAATGCCATGTTTTTTTATCAGGCGAGCCGTCATCGCTGCACCACTCTAGTGTCTGGGTTCAAACCTTGATGGGTACGTCTTGTCCAGGCAGGGCGCTGAGCTGGTCGATGATCCCTGAAGACACGGGGGACAACTTATCAAACGACTCCTGGAGACTGATGGTGGACGACACCTGCAGCGCTGCACAGAGGAAGAGAGAGGATAAGTAGTCATTTGTTTCTAGAAGAGCATAAATACAGAATCAAATAAAGACAGTATCAAATAAAACATTAAAACTTAAACAAGGAATAGAAAAGGGAAACATTTCGAGCCTTGTTCATTTATACTTGATGCCATTTTAAAATATCCTACATACATCCTTAAAGTTTCATTTATATTATTCAAATCATGAGTCCTGTAAGCAGGGCCGGCCCTGACCAATTTGCTGCCCTAGGCAACATTTTAGCTGGCGCCCCCCCCCCCAAAATGCAGACACTCACTATGACTCGCACGTGCACGGTTGTGGCATGACCAACAAAACAGAAAGATATGGACACAAGATGTGTGCAACTGTATTTAGTATCCTATCCATTTGAACATGATTTAAGTGGGGGGGGGGGGTGGGGGTTGGGGAACCTAACCTCCTCTCGGGGGGTCCGGGGGCATGCTCCCCCGGGAAGATTTTTTTTATTTTTATATTGAAGTTAGAAGCATCAATCTGGTGCACTTTGAGAGCAACATTAAGAGATCTATGGAAACATCTCTCAACATCCATATGAAACAGAACTGGAAGCAGATTTTATTTTTCTTTATGGATATTTTACAAATCACTCGCCTTTCAAACTGTATTCTTGTTTATTAATAACAACTTTGTTTTACTGTCATATAGTATTTTATACTATATGAGAATAGATGAAAATCTATTCTCTTATTTTTTATAACTATAATGATCATATAACACTGATCACTGAGCTGAGGTTATCAGAGCCTCTCAGTCTCTCAGGAGAGAGCTCTCTAAAGCTCTCCGCCCCGCGGCCGCTTACACAGTAAATTCCAATGTTAATAAAAGCTGTATACGTCTTTTGGGAGTTTGATTTATTTTACATTAACACAAATACAAAATTAAAACCTATAATTGCACACTAAAACCATTATTTAAAAAAATAACTATTTCACATAAAACTCTGGTTTTCACTGGGGCTGGGGCGGTTCAACTTGATTTTGGGAGGGGGGGGGGGGGTGTGCCATAGTTTATGGACGCTGTACGCAATATAGGCGTAGTTCTGTTAGTGTAAGATAATAAGATGTACTTTATTGATCCAAAATTGGGAAATTGTGTTGTTATGAAATAAATATAATATTAAAAAAAATGTATTTCTAACTTTTTTTTTTTTTTTTTTCGGCGCCCCCCATTGATTGATGCGCCCTTAGCATTCGCCTATACTGCCTATGCCAAGGGCCGGCCCTGCCTGTAAGAAAAATAAATATCAAAAATGTTAAATTGACTTTATCCGTCAACAGCGCAATGACACATCTTGGCCACCAGATGTCCCTCAGCTTTGTAAACTTTAGCTGCATCTCACTTCGGTTAAATGGATTCCTTGCGTCCCTCACTTGTGTCGTTTCCCTGCGACTAGTCCCTCCCACAAGGGAAGCATGGAGAGACGCAAGGAAACCACAGAAGCAGGGAAATTAGTTTTAAGAGCAATGGGACGTCGTTTCCTCCGGAGCGTCACGTGAAGCGACGTCCGTTTGTGATGACACCGCACAGCTGATCATCTGACAGCAGCCAGATCAGTGCATGCGCTGCATCGTCCAATCAGTGAGCGATACACAGTAAGGGGGCGGGGCGAGTTCACCGGAGGATGGTCTGGTGGTTCCTTGATTATCGCTCCTCCGTTATCACTCCTCGATCCTCCGGCACAAATAAGGCCACTGGGACGGTACTCAAGATGGCGCAGACAAATCAACTTCCGGTGATACCGAGCCCGAGGAGCGAGGAAATGAAAAATAACCGAAGTGAGACGCACCCATAGAACACATTAAAAAAAAGTGTCTTATTTTGAGTCAAAAGTAAATATAATTTGGACAATTGATTAACTGTGAAGCACACAATAATTATGTTGAATTTATATTGGTATATATCATTATGAATATCTTGCACTAATGTACAATCCCAAAGATATTTAAGTGACCGTTATTTTGTATCCATTGATTGTTTTGCTTTTATCTTAATGTGTGCATAAGTATAAATATAGGATATACATATATCATACATATATTTGTATTTTTCTTTTATTGGGGATTGTGAGAAACGGTATTTCGATCTCTCTGTCTGTACACACAAACTGAAAGAATAAAGTTGACTTTGATTTGACTTTGACTGACTTACATCAATGGTTGCTAAATGCTGATGGCATCAAGTTTGTTCTTATCTGCGTGATTTTTCTCACATAAAAGAAAATAGTTTTTGAAAGATCGTTCTGTAATGTCACAGTATGGACAGACAGCTTCATCTCCAGAGAACCGATCCCTACCTGCGGCGGTGGACAGCGGCTGCAGAGGCGAGTTGTCGGGGACGCTCCACAGGGACAGTCGGCCCGCTGAGTCCCCCTGGATCAGCAGCTTGTGGAAGGGCTCCCGTCGGCCGAAGAAGAACCGAGTTACCGGAGGACAGATCAGGAGCTGGGGATAAAGACATGTCAGCATCTGAAGCCCTGAATATCCACAAGAAACACCTGGAGAAGCAGTGTTTTGGGAAATGAGGAAAACACTTCAATTGTCATGCCACATGGGCCAAAAAACCCAGCAACAACACACAGCAAACTGCAGGAAAGCTGGATGTAGCCGCTGTAGTTCAATGATCCAAAGTGTTGCTTCACCCATCAGAACATGTGCTGATGAAGCACAGGGGAAGGACTGGTGGGGTTAAAATGACAAGTACAAATAGGATGAGGGTCATGTGACCTAAGCTATAGAAGTGGCCAGGTGCTTATATACACCAATAGACAAACCCTGTCTGATATCCTATCTATCTCAGCTGTTTTGCTCCACTAATACTTCCTTTACATGCCCTATATGTATTAGTAAGGCTTTCCACAAATGTCATCAATTCTGTTCACCGTCTTACATTAGTATATGTGTAATTAAAAGTTGTTTTAGGTTTAACCATTAGAGGCAGTGAAAACATGTTTAAGAGATCACAAAAGTTATTGCAATCCAAACTGACAGAAACATTTAGACAAGATCTCTGGTTATGAGGAGGGATTTTCATATTTTGGAAATAGAACGAACTGAAAATACTAGTATGCTGTGCTGAATCCTTATCATTTGTACAATCTCTGGTTTGACTGAGTTATTATGAGAGTTTCTTAACCTCATCAAATCTTAATCACTCGTCATCATATTTGTCCCCCACCAAGAGAAGGTGATCAGGTGTGATTTACAGTAGCTATCTATGTCCATTCACAGGTGAACGAAGCACTGTGAGGTGTGCCGCCTGTCCACTAAAGGAGTCATGGACAACATCAAGAGCTATAGACATGGACAGATGTGTCAGATCGATCACTCTGGATAAACGAGAGCGCGACGTCCCCAAACAAGGTGGGAAACTCACCAGGGCTCAAACGCTAAGGAAGGACCAGGTGAAATCAGGTCAGTTTTGTTAAGATTTAAAAACAAAACCTGGGATGATTGTTTGTCTCGTTACCAGCCATGACACTATGTGAGGAAGACTTCATGCATACTGTTTACAAGGTTTCGTGCACACATGGCTGCAGGTGCTGTGCCTTGGGAGCCAATCAAAAGTCTGCTGCAGCCCAATGACTTCTAACCTTTGACTCTACTGGAAAAATAACTATTCAAATAAGTATCCATTTATATTTTTGTTCACATTTTAAACTTTTTTTGTCTAAAAAAAAGGGACAATCCACCCCAAAACACAACTTATTAAGTTATTCCCTAACTGTATATATCTTTGCTCTAAAATACGCAAGTAACAGTCACTCAGAAACTTATGTGAAGAGCACAAATTCAGTTGTTTTGCAGTATCATGTTGTGACCTGCTACTTTGTGTGGCTGTAGTCAACAGATTGAAGACAAATACGAGCTTTACTGGGATCAGATCATTTAAAAAACGATAATTAAACATATCTAGCCTCTAAGTTACCAATGCTAACACCTAGCTTCCTTCTTACTGTCTTAAACGGAGTCTAAGGTGTTCGTCTAAATAAGATATTTTCTAGAATAAGAGAAAATGTAAATAATGAAAGCTTGTAGGTGTTTATAAACCTGTAGCCGTGTAAAGAGAATGAGCTACAGCAAATGTAAAACATTGAAAGAGGTACAGAAGCAGGGAAATGGCTGAAGTGTGTGTAAGCGCTTACTTCAGAACATCTCAACACGATAGACAGAAAGTTTGCAAAGTGCCACCAAATGCAACACACACACACACACACACACACACACACACACACACACACACACACACACACACACACACACACACACACACACACACACACACACACACACACACACACACACACACACACACACACACACACACACACACACACACACACACACACACACACACACACACACACACACACACACACACACACACACACACACACACACACACACACACACACACACACACACACACACACACACACACACACACACACACACACACACACACACACACACACACACACACACAATTTTTTGGCGGCATGCAAAGATGCAACTAGATGTGGATTTGTGCTGGGAAACATGAATTAAATGTATCAACTTGCACGGGAAATTCCTACAACACTGTGCAGTGAAAGCCTATCAGTGTTGAGATAATCTCCTCACCACACTGCAGGTAAAGATTGTGGATTGCAACCAGTCCCCCTACACTCCATTTCTGCTAATAGATCCCGCTAAATGCTTCAAAATGGCCTTTTTAAATCAACACTTCCTTCATGTGTCTAAAATGAGAAATAGGACAGGGATGAGTCATTATTTCTGAGCCTCTGGAAAATATAAGCAAGCACATTTAAAACAAAAAGCCATGATGTTCCTACTTTGTTTTTGTGTTTTGGCTTATCATAACTTCAGCGGGTCATTATTCTTGTTAAAAAGCAGCTTGGAGACTTTGCATGCATCTTCATCAGTATGAAGACAGATGAGGAGGGTGATGGTGCTTTTAGAGGAGACATTTTAGTTTTAGTGGGAAGAGAGCATGAAGTCAGGTGAACCAGAATGAGTTCAGTCTCTTAGTCCGGCAGGAAGGAACCCAGGAGAGGAGTAAAAGAAAACAGGCACTTCACTCTCTACGGCATCCACTCAGCGGCTTACGGTTCTACCTCCACACTTGTTGGTTCTTCCTAAACAATAACTACCACTCACATGTTAAACTTCCATAATGTTATTTAATTGACAGCAATAAATGGCTGGAGGTTTAATTGTCATACCCCTTTTCCATCGAGGCAGTTCCAGGCCCATTTCAGTCCGTTTGTGAACCAGTATTTCATGTTTTTACTGCAGCTATTGGCCCCACAAACTGTTTAAAACGTGCCAGCAACTACTTGACCAATAAGCAGCAAGATCTGAGGGGCCACATTATTCAGAGTTATGGCGGAGCAACATCAGTTCATGGCGAGACTAGAAAGATTAGTCGGGCTAGCTTGGGTGGCTAGGCTAACATCATCAATGTAATATGAGAGAAACCTCACACTTCACAATCTTCAATTCAAGGCACTTTGATGCCAAACATTGTCAATTAAATCAATAAGAATTATAATTGATGGGAAAATCTGCATCAGGGAACACTACTGGTGTGGCAGCATGACTGTCAATTACTTTCAAGCGTAGTTTCAGACTATCAGAAACATTATTCTGCTATGCTTGCAATCCAATATGGCTTCATAGGTTTCATAGCAAGTGAGCACAGCTCTTAAGTAGAATGCCATTGTTGTGTCGTTTTGCCGGATGCTGCCGATGTAGCCAATTAAATAAGGGTCCCCTCTCTGTCTCTGGTCAGTGGTAAGGCAAATGTTTTTTAGTCAGTTTGAAAGTTGACCAACTGCAAACTAGTCTCGTCATTAAACTAGAATGGAGCTCATTTCAGTGGAAAAGGGACATCTGAGCCTCCGACTGCCGTTATGTTAGGCGAATTAGTCTTGACACCGCAAAGCCCTTGAGTTTTCATATCAGTTTTCGTTTCAAATGCATCAATTAAGCATGGAAGTCTAGAAAGGATAAAAGACCCTGAGTTAATCTATCTTCTCCCCCCCCCGTTATCTCCGAGCTGCAGGGTGGATGTGAGCCACTGAGAGGATGTGTGTGTTTGCTGCTGTTCTCACAGCTTGCTCTTCTCAGCTCATCACTTTCTGGCTGAGCTGCCAATACAGGAACCGATCGTTTATTTTCAATGTGTCACATCTGCCTACACCTGACAGCAACCTCACTTTTAAAAAAGGACCATACCAGGTTTTTCACAGATTGTTTTTAAAGATGTCTCCACAAGGAAACTGGAAACTGCAGAAAGATTTAAAGCACATTTAATGATCTTAGTCGGCTTTGTTTTTCAAGTACAACAATTATTCAAATGTTGTTTAACAGTGAATCTAAATAATTAGCCAACTAACCAAAAATAAGTAAATAAAATAATTTCTAAAATAGCAATAATTTTAAAGCCAATATTTTGGAATTATGGTATAAAAAATAGGACAAATTCAAATAGTGTATAGTCAGCAGTAGTAGAAGAACATGTGTAGTGAATGGGGTTAAACATGCTAAATCATTGGTATGGTGCTTTCAAAATAGTATTATGCTTTTAATTTATCTGATGCAGCAAATCTAACTTATCATTTTTGCATACCCTTATTTAAACGACATGCAAAATGACATGACTTTGTAAGTGTTGTAATAGAGTGGTGCAGGAATGAGTTATAAACACAGAAATAAGTCAGCATTTCAGCACTTCCTGTTCCCTTGACCGGAAGTTATTTTGAACTTGTTTTTGGTTAGATGCCTAAAATAAGATCTGTTGTCAACACAAGCTTAAGAAAAATCATGTTTTAGGTTCACTAAGCTAAATGAGACTACTAAACGTCATTCCAGCGAATATTAGCCGCTTTTAGCTTAGCAGTGGTGAGGTGAAGTCATGTGACCGTGATGCAGTTCCTTTATAGCCTAACGTTAGCTTTTTACTTATAGCAGTTGCATTTTAAAAATCATAAAGTGGTGTTAAGATGGCGATTATCCTGCTGAATAAAATGTGTAAGTATCATAAACGTGTCTTTGCCAAATATCCTATTTTCTGCAATATTCCATTTGAAAAATCCCATTGCTTTTTGTCAATGCTCATTTCCAGGTCGTCCTATAGAAATACGCCATCACTGCACCACTCTATAATGTTCATTTTAAGCTTTAGCAGCTCAGCCAAGAACGTGAAGCTTCTCTTCCTGCCTTTGGTGTTCAGAGTGCACTTTCTGGGGCTTACTGGTGCCTCTAGAGGCCGGTGGTGGTAAAGCAGCTCTGGGGTGTAGAGCTTCAAGTCGCACCCGCTGGCAGGGAGGCACATCACCTCCACAACCACCTCCTCCCCATCCTCACCTCCTTCTCCTTCCTTCCCAGAGGAGTCGGGAGGTCAAAGGAGGGAGGGGGCATGGCAGCATCAGAGGACAGAAACATAAAAGGCACAACAGAAATAACAAAAAGGCACAGACAACAAATAAATACCTACAGGACAATAAATGATAAATACACGGAACACACAGAACACACAGGGTCAGGCTCACACACAGAGATTAGCCCTGGTCTCACCATCTGATTACTGACTTCTGAATAAAGGGTATGGTTTTAGTTATTTTTAGTAGTTGTTAAGTCTGTAGATGTCATTGTTATCTTTACGTTCTCAATTACAAGCTGGTATTAAGCCATGATTAATAGACAACACGATCAAATTGCTAATAAATAATATGGTTAATACAGATGTTTAATGGTCACCACTCTGCTGCACACAGCGCTTATTTGAAGATGATAAATGAATGAAAACAGAATTATAACACTCTACTTTGCTGTTTTTTTCAATCAGTATTAAGGAACAGTTACTTCAAATAAAAAAATATGTATTTTTCAGATTGTTTTGGTTTGTGTTGCGTAGTGTTGGGAACAAAAAGCGTTGGTTACTATTACTTACTTATACTAAAGTAAGATTTTCAATGACAGTGAAATCCTTGGCAACAGTATCCATCTATTATTATTGGAGGTTTAAACTGACTGAGGTGAAGTGCCCAATCAACAAGAACAACCTTAACAATAAATAACAAAAACTGCTACGACTGAACAACATCATTGTCTTTTTTCAGGAGTGTACAGTACTCACTTTTCTGAGCATGTGTTTTAATATACAAATTATAAAAACTGACACTGACCTGTTTGTCTAGGCGGTCGGCGATGCTGTAGACCAGCGGAGGGATGGAGCCTTCTTTAGTTTTCCCCACATCACTGCGGTAATGTTCACTCGCAGGCAGACAGCTGAGGAACACACACACACACACACACACACACACACACACACATTAGTTCTGTGTTTTACAGTGAGGAAAACCCATTGACGCCTTTTATCTGATTTTACAGATCCTATGACTTAGAGCACATGTGTCAAACTCAAGGCCCGGGGGCCAAATCAGGCCCTTGGTGGATTTAATTTCGGCCCGCAGGATAATTTCTAATTGCTATTAGATCTGGCCCGCCGGGATATTGCACGCACACCTTCACTCCATCCTGAGGGTCTCCTCAGCTCAGAGCCTGAGCCCAAACATTGATGACCTTGCACCCAAGATGAGATGCCAAGTATCTGAACTAGCATCACAGAGCAGCAACCTGAGTTCAATGGATGTTTCCTTCTGCACTTTGTCTCTCAGGACAACAGGGCATGTTTGGTTTTCTCTTTGAGGGAAATAGTTTTTTTGAAGCTGTTGTTGGCCTGTGGGAAAATGTACTCATAAGAAATGACTCTGCAGATAGAGCCATAAGAAATGAATGCAACTGATTATTTAATGTTTAATGTTGTTTTTATAGGCAATAATTTAAGCTTTGTTAGTTCCAGGTTTAATATGTGCAATAAGTTCATTTCAATAAGTTCTGCAATAAACATTGAACCAGTCCGGCCCTCGACTAGTACCCATTTTTTAATGTTGGCCCACTGTGTATTTGAGTTTGACCCCCCTGCCTTAGAGTATGTGCCCTTCTTCTGTGGTGTTATAATATTAACAAAGCTTTATTTTTATAACATCTTACATAAGCAGGATGCTTTGACACTTTGGTACACAACACAAATAAAAAATAGAATAACATTGAAATCAAAAAGAGCCTAAAACATATTAGATATACATATGAGTCCATGTCATACAAGAAGGTAAATAGGCACGAGAATAAATACAATAAGATAAGACTGATAACAAAAACCTAAATCAGTAACAGTAAGACAGGAATAGAACAAAATGCATTAATGCAAAAAAGAAATAGAAAAACCGCAGAAGTAGGGGCTAACTTCAAGCTAAGGTCAATACATTGTATTTTTAGCTGTTGTTACATTTAGAAGAACATAAGACGATAAGGATCTATGGTGTAAGAGAGCACCAGAGATACAAGCTTTGTTTCCAAGTAAAATCATTTAAAACCGATTCTAGTCAATGCAGTGTAGCTAAAAACAGGAGTAAGATGCTCTCTTTCTTGTTGTTGTTGTTGTTGTTGTTGTTGACACAATCTGATAACACATGTTTACCTGGCGGGCAGCTTGTAGATGTAGCTGCAGCCGTCCTCCGTCCAGATGATGACTCTGTCTGCGGCGATGAACTCTCCTCCGGTCCAGGCCTGGTCGTTCTCACTGGACACTGAGCAGAGGAGCGAGTAGTCAACGGCATCGAACACCTGACACACAGAGAGAGGTACACACATTAACAAGAGACACTGAAAACACATCCGTTTCTTTACTGGTTAACTGTAGGCTTCTTTTCAACCTGTCTTCAGCCACACGAGGGGAACAACTGATCACATGTAGGTGTTTATCTTAGAACAGTTTACTTTCATCTGAAGATTGCGCCTTGATAGTTAGTATTTGATAATGCTGCATTTGCATATTAAAACACAACATTGTAGAAAACTTGTAAAACAAAACATCATTGTTTTAATGTAAGTAATCAACAGGGGGAGTCATGGTGATTTCAAAGTCACCATCATTTGGTGATGACAAGTTCACATTTAAACTTGTTCTCCTGTAGATACACTCTATTCCAGTACTTGGTGTGTAGTATTACTCGTTGTACTGCAGGTACTTGTTGTGTAGTATTACACGTTGTACTGCAGGTACTTGTTGTGTAGTATTACTCGTTGTACTGCAGGTACTTGTTGTGTAGTATTACTCGGTGTACTGCAGGTACTTGTTGTGTAGTATTACTCGGTGTACTGCAGGTACTTGTTGTGTAGTATTACTCTGTGTACTGCAGGTATTTGTTGTGTAGTATTACTCTGTGTACTGCAGGTATTTGTTGTGTAGTATTACTCAGTCTACTGCAGGTACTTGTTGTGTAGTATTACTCTGTGTACTGCAGGTATTTGTCGTGTAGTATTACTCAGTCTACTGCAGGTACTTGTTGTGTAGTATTACTCGTTGTACTGCAGGTACTTGTTGTGTAGTATTACTCGGTGTACTGCAGGTACTTGTTGTGTAGTATTACTCGTTGTACTGCAGGTACTTGTTGTGTAGTATTACTCGGTGTACTGCAGGTACTTGTCGTGTAGTATTACTCGGTCTACTGCAGGTACTTGTTGTGTAGTATTACTCGGTGTACTGCAGGTACTTGTCGTGTAGTATTACTCGGTGTACTGCAGGTACTTGTCGTGTAGTATTACTCGGTGTACTGCAGGCTCTTACCCTCCAGTACTTGGAGCAGACGACCAGCAGGCTGCTCTGAGTGAAGGTGCAGAAGGAGATGCTCTGACAGCCCTGACAGTAGATGGGTTTGGATTCTTCTTCAAACACAGGGTCCAGGTCCTACACACACACACACACACACACACACAAACACACACACACGCATACATCAACTGATATATCTTCTGATCCTCATACTGGTCTTTTATTACAGTATTGAATCACTTAATTACAGTCATAGCAATACTGTAAAGGCCGCTTCAGAATCGGAAATAGAATTTTTTTTATTCCGGGGGGAAATTGGGTTTTCTGACAGTAGCTCAATTTTAAATATATATATTAAAAAATATGTAAATATAAACATAAAAACATTGTTAAAAAATGTGCACATTGTACTGTCATTATGAAAAAACAATAACAATTTCATAACAAAGACAGTAAAGCTGAAAACTGTGTTCCCGTTTTGTGTGGCAGTAGAAATACAGGACTAACACCAAATTAAACCATTGTTTTAAGGAACAAATATCTGTATGGTGGAGTACCTGGATCTTGCTGACCTCCGATGTGATGATCCAAACCTTCAAAATCCCCGTCACTGACACCGCCACCACCGTGTCCTCTACACAGAGACAGAGAGGGGGCCTCGTGGTTAAACACACATATTATTCTTTAGAGAATGTATTTGCAACAAAATGTCAAACTGGTCAGAATAACACAAGAGAAGCGTTCAGACCTCCAAGAAGGCAATTCAAATCTGGGGGACGTGTTTAAAGTAGGGACGGGAATTAAAAGCAAATGTATATTCGAATATTCGACCCCCCAAAAAACGGTTAACCGAAATGTACATATCCTAAAAAAAAAATTAAAAAGTGGGAAAAATGTTTACAAAGAAAAAATAAGTTTGAACAGTTGACAGCTATAGGCCTACAGCTTTCATGCTTAAAACATAACTTGGTTTTTAAATTAAAGAGGGATCATACACGAACAACATAACGGGTTAGGGTAACGTAACCCGTGACAACAGAGATCAACAACCTATAGCAGGGCCTGTGCACAGAATGCAGATATTCAATACTCATTCTAGTTTCAGAATATGAGCATGTCTACTCAGGGGAGAGGCGGTTCACAATCAAGCCAGCTGTAGAGAAGACCCTCTCAGCTGGAATTTGGGCATAAGATGAGGTTTGAGCAGTGGCGAACCGTCAGGGCCTTCAAGGTATTCAGAGAATACCCTGGAACACTCAGATAAAACAAACAAAACATCGATTTAATTATATAAATAAAATGAATAAATGAGAATGGTATCCGTGTTGTTGATCTGTAATATTAGTGTTACGTTGATTTGTTTGTCCTTCTCGGACCATGCACTACGCATTTCAGTGGTTTTGTGTTAGAAAAGAAAGCAACCAATCAGATCTTGTTCTGGGTCTCTGGGTAGAATATCCTTCAACCAAGGTATTCTACATCCTTGATCGAATGCCCTGGCCGTTGCACTGAATGAGAGCGTACGTTTGGACTGACAGTTTGATCAACCAATCATATATTGATTTGTAGCCAATGGGCGTGTTCTTTCAGAGTTCCCTCGGTTCCAGGGTATTCTAGAAGGCCCGCTAGTTAACTGGCTCGAGACAGAGGATCTAGATGAATGTGACGAAGCAATTCATGCCGTTTTATTGTTTTTAACGTTGAAATGACAAGTGCAACAGGTGAAGAGGAAGTTGTTGCGGAATTGTTGTGAGTACCCTTTTTAAGACGACAATTCAGTGAAAACACGGACATTATAATGCCGCAGGGGGGAGGGGGGCGTGTGTCTACAGAAGGTCCAGTTGTGATGGACACGGTTCGCCACTGGGTTTGAGTCTGCGTGATCTGCGTGTAGGGAGGGGCAGCAGCCGTATCATTCGCTAGAACTAGCTAGATCTGATGGATTTGGACATAAACGCGAGTGAAGTCTAACCGGACGCGAGAGAGAGAGATCAGCACCTGCAGCTCTGCCCGCTGTGAGGGACCGGTGAGCGGAGCAAAACACACCTTTAGACCCAACACATTTAGCTATGGCACTGTCGTATACATTGAATTATTCCATTTGATAATATGTAATCAACTTAGGCATCCCTCGTAAAAAATAAAAATTCATAACTCATATTCGAATACTTGAATAATATCGAATATTCGATGAATCGTTCCAATCCCTAGTTTATAGTAGTGTATAGCTTAAAATAAAAATTAAGTTAAGTTACATTTCCCTCCAATTGAAACCAATAAATAGCAAAACAAGAGAAACTGTTGAATAGATTAGATTTTAGATGTATTTTGTGGAGGTCTCTTAATGTTCCAGATCTGAATCTATATATAATCCTGTGTCTCTGACCTTGTGTGCGGTGCGAGCGGATGATGCTCATGGAGCTGATCCAGTCGGGGGAGATCTTGGACACCAGATAGTACAGCACCTCCAGGCTGGTGGCGTCCACCACAAGGATTTCTGGGTAGTGGCCGTTGCAAAGCAGACGTCCCTCTTTCTCAGTGCCGATGGTGAACTGATAGAACTACAGAAATACAGAATAGGAGACGGAAATATGAGGAGAGATGGGAACAGGAGGAAGTCAAATCCCACCCAAAAAACTATAAACCATGGGTCAATTTGAATATGAAATATTGAATGGATGTGTATAAAATTACATGGACAGTAACTTCATATTGACTATAAAACTGAATATAGGATTTCAATGAAATAACTACTGAATGAAAAGAGAAAGTAAGAGTAGTTGGTTTGATAGGACTTTGTTGTACTGGTGTGGAAATGAATGTTTGTTCAAATGAAGTCAACATTTGAGCTACTTTATCACAGTTGTTATGATATGAGACTAGGCCAGTACTGGAATAGCATCTTTGATATTCATTTCAAGTCCTACCTGTATGCCAGTGTGAGCACAGGCCAGTTTGGTGAACTCAATACAGCGTCCATCGTTCACATCCCAAAGACACATCTCTCTGGAAACAGACAAAAAGTGAGTTCAACATGAATGAGTAGGAAATGACACGCGTATGGTAATCGACAATAATATTTAGCACATTTAAATAAACTAGTGTAATGCCCTTCATTATGCCACAAAGTAAGTCTATGGAGGCGTTTACAGTAGCGATTCTACAGTCTACAATTGTTTGGACATCAATAAAGTCAAAGCCACATAAAATTATAATTGTTTGCGTAATAAAAGCCTGAACTCACCCGTTCTCTGATGCGCTGACGATGTACTGTTTGTCACTGCATGCACTGGCTTTAGCCAGACAGGTGATGGAGGCTGTGTGACCAAACAGCATGGCCCGGGGACAAATCTGAAGAAGAAAAAACATAAGAAAAATATATATAACGGGTAATAAAAAAGATAAAGATACACAGAGTAAATAAGTGGTGTGTGACCAACGCACACACCACCACCTCCGCTCTGATCAGTACCTCCAGCTCAGGCGTCATGTCCCAGATGCAGATCTGTCCGTCGTGGCAGCCGGTGATGATGGTGCTGAAGTTGTCCATCACCAGCAGGCTGCTGATGCAGTGGGTGGGAGCGGTGCGGCCCCATAGCACTATGGGTAGAACCAAGTTGTTCCCCGACATAATGCAGATGATTCTGGAAGGAGAGAGGGACACAGAGGGACGACATGAGACGAGCCAATGATCTTGTTGAATTGCCCGCATAAGGATTGATAGACAAAGATACAACTTCACTCTGGGCAACACCAAGCCAAAACAAAAAGGGCTCATATCACTATTTAGGGGATTCATTAATGCATCATAATTTAATCTATCTATACTTATGCATATTTATATATTTCCAAACCATACTCTACCCTGCTGTTTATATATCTTGTTTATTTTGATCATGCACTTTTATTCTGGGACATGAATTGTACACACCTTCTAGAAAATGCCTCTACCCTTTTTCTTTCTAGTTTGTATGTAATACGTTTGTTTGTTTGTTTGTTTGTTTGTTTGTTTGTATGTATAGTTCTTAATATTTATATGTGGAGAGCTGTCCAAATGTCAACGTTATACTGTACATATGAGAATAAAATATCTTGAATCTTGAAAAGCAAGGGTTAATTGTTTCTGCTATTGTCTTGATCTTGTCCTCTATGAGCTCATTGCTTGATGCTATGTTAATATTCTCCCCGTTTACATCCATCCCAATCAAGCATACGGATTTGAATAGAATAGCGTTACACCATGAATGAGTCACGACTAGTCACTGTCACCAGTTGTGATCCTTTGACCACACTCTTCAACACGCAGTTAATCAAAACATCATCAGTGTGTGTTCAGACATTTACATAATTAACCTTGGCGTTGCATGCAGGTTTGCAGACTGTGCAGCAGCGTGCAGAGTAACAGGGGACACATTTAATGGAGTCAGGTGCAGGTCACTGATACCAGGTAGAAAGTGAGCAGCAGCACAAGATTATGCAGAAAAATTAAGCTAAACATCGTAATATCATGGATGAGGACTGATTAACGGTGCAGTGATGTATGAGGCGCTAACGCTATACCTGCAATGTCGCCGCTTCCGGGGTAACGAAACGGCTAACTGAACCAAAACAGGATGTTGAAAACACTTTATATACGTACCACAACTAAATTACTCCTGGAACATGTCCTTGTAATTGAAGGCTTATCGAAGAACGTCTCCCTCCTTGGCAAAATGAAATTGAAATTGTCCTTCTTATCGTCTTGTTTAGCTCCGATCTGTTCGGTCAGCTGATCACCTGACAACCGGAGCCACATCCGGTTTCGTGTTTTCATAATAAAATTCTGCAGCTTTCGTTTTCCGAGGAGCACACGACACGGTTCCTCGTTCAATAAAACAACCTATAGCACATATACTTCTTACCCTAAGAGCACAAAAGTTCGTCAGTTGAACATAAAAGTTACAATAATAATAACACCGCAAGTTGTTAGTAATCTCCGCTTTTATTTTGAAATGTAAAATAACGAATGACATGACTTCAAAGTAAAAGCATAGACCCCATTTTGAAAGTCGATTCTTTATTAAATTGTCGTTTTGTTTGTTTGTTTCCTAATCTTGGGTGTCACGTGCGGATGTCATTTGTCAAGATACACATTTTTAAATTTTTAACTATTCTTTTAGTAATAGTTCATGTTTAAAAAAAAAGAATGAATGACAACCGGAAGTCGTGTTGTTTTGTTGTTGCCACCAGCTGCCGCCAGACTGACTGAGCTTCATGGTGGGGAGTCTGCACGTGTTCGGCGAAAAACAGAGGAAATTGGACTAATTTACCACTTAATTGATTATTTTTGCACTGCCCTGTGTGCCTCTTTGTGGACAGGTTGTAATCTGAGGTATTGAACTCCTGACATGATGATTACAAGAAGAGAAATGGATGTATTGGCGCTAGCTAACAGCATGTGAGTTAGCGTTAGCTGAGAACAACATGCAGGAAGGAATAAGGACCCACAACGTTACATAATTTAGTCAATTTTTGTATGACAATTTTTGTATGACAAATACAATGGATTACCAGTTCCCAGAGCAACTTTACCCTTCGTTTTACAACTGCGGACCTCCAGACTTGGTCCTGAAACACTGTGCAGGAAACTGGGGCTGCTACGATGGAGTCCGACCTCAGGTGGGTCAGCTGTCAAATGCTACTATTTCACATAAACACACGAAAACATATGAATATAAACCATATTTGTAAATATTCTCAAGCTATGCATCGTAATAACAATACTTACATGTCAGTGGTATTACAGGGTGTCCGCGGGGTCTTAACAAGTATTAAAAGCTGATCAATTTAGCGAAAATTAAGGCTATTAAAAAGTATTAAACGGCAATTTCCAAGGTATTACATTTTGTAGCTTGTTTTCAATAAGTATATGAATTGTCGAAAGAGGTTGTATTCTACAGTCTGCCTGAATGTAATCATTGCGTAGGTGTGTAGTGTGATTCTGTGTAGTTTATTTATGGCATCCCGTTGGGTTTGACGTCATCTGAACAGGACATCGCGCGCTCACTGCTTGATAGCGCGCGAAGGTCCGTTTACGCCGGTTGTTAAGCAACATCGTTATGGGGAAATGCAAGTCTGCGTCCAAATGGTTGGAAGATAAGGAGGAAGGACAATCAATACTGTATAGTAAATGTGAGGTGAAGTGTGTCGCCAATGTAACCGGTTAAAACTCCAAGTGGCGATGAGGACTTAAAATGTATGGAAATGGTCTTAAAAAAGGTCTTAAAAGGAATTACATTTGACTTCAGGATTCCTGCATATACCCTGATTCTGTTAATGAGAATACAAAACATGTCACTCCTTTTGTTCACATCAGGACCACATTGGACAAGGTCTCCTTCAAAAACCTATACTTCTTAGACAATCAAATCTGGACACATTGTCCTAAATATGATACAATTCCACATTTTATTTGTTATTAAACCTTTATTCTATTTGTGAAAATCATAACAATGTTGAATCCACTGTTTTTCTTTGACATGTTCCAGTGTGGAGCTGTTTTTTGTTTTTACCTTAACAGGATCAGACTTTCTAAGATGTCACCTGTAATGTCAGTCTTCTCGTGGTGTGTTTGTGTTTTCAGGGTGGCTCTGGTCCTCTCTCCAGCTGGACCTTTACCTCCAGGCATCAGGTCAGAGGGGAGACATGGCGTCACACGGAGCCAGCACCAGTTCCCCTCCTGCCCCCCAAAAACGGTGAGTCCATGAGGGTCATTCAGGTCTCAGACAGCAGTCCACATCTGGAGAGCTGAAGCAGGAGAGACATTTGACTTAAAATCAGATTTAAAAGGCATATGCAAATGTTTTGTTTGGGCACTTGCAGCCTAATTTTTTCCAGAAATGCGACAAAGCACCTAACATAAAAGGAAAAATACATGAAATATGCAATAGACATAATGGTGAAAGTACATTGCAAGAATAAGACAAATATATACAAACAAAACATAAGACAAAAAGATTATACAATAAAGTACTATTTAGTAATGGAAATATTGTAATAGACGCATGAACAGTGTATTATAAACCCAGGCGAGTAGTGACACTTTACACGGCTCAGTCTCACGGCCGTGTGCTAAAATTGTCTCTGATGTTTGTTGTACTGTTGTTTAAAAAAAGATGCCTTACAACTGCCAACATATTGGACAGTCAATAATGAAATGACAGTGAGATCACACAAAGTTCTGTTGAAGTACGGCTGCACGATATTGGAAAAAACTGACATTGCGATTTTTTTTTTCCCCTGCGATATGAAAACATACAGGAATTGAAGAAAATACCGTTTTTTTCCCGCAAACCTTCCTTCCTTGAACTTTAATGCTTTACAATTGGTATTTTTTTAACTATATTTAACCGGATGAAGGATTTTAGTCACGGACGTCTGGATCTTAAGTTATCAGAGCAACAAGCTGAGCTAGCTCGGTTAGCAGCGCCGAACTGCCCTGGAGAAACACATGGAACTACTTTATTCAGTGTTTTTACCTTTAATCACCGGGTGCGTTTGCTTTGGAGATTTGGTTGTGATTGGTGGTTTGCTGTGCATGCAGAGCCTGCATGTCACTCACTCAAGTACCCCTGACGTGAGAGCCGCGCGAGTTTTCCTTTTGTAGCAAGCAGTTAAATAATTGTAACATTGAGTTAATTTGCCTACTTATATCGCAAGTCCTAAAACATTTTTTAAAAATCGCACGTCCACGCGATATATCGGGCAGCCCTATGTTGAAGTAGGGCTGCTCAATCGATTACGATTATGGCTTGCAACGATTACGAAAATGTGAACAGTATGTTTAATTAAAAAATTAATTAATAATAAAAAATAATAATCGATTATTTTTTTATTATTAATTAATTGTTGGGGTTTTTCAGTTGAGTTATACTTAAAGTTCAGGGTAATCAACTGTTAAAAACTAGGGCTGTCAAACGATTAACATTTTTAATCAGATTAATCACAGCTTAAAAATTAATTAATCATGATTAATCACCATTCGAGCTATGTCCAAAATATGCCATTTCTTTATGTATATTGTTGTGGGAATGGAAAGATAAATGAAAGAAGGCGGATATATCCATTTAACATACAGTATCTATGTTTATTATAAAAAATTTCTGCGTGTCAAAATGAAAGACAACCCACACACCTATCAATCATCAAACCGTGGGGTCTTAATTCATTACGTGTTGATTTCTATCAACGGGGGAGTACTTCAGGAAAGTCGACAGAGGGGGGCGGGGGGGGCTAGTGGAGTACTTCGTGACCACAGAGTGTGAACGTTGTGATCAGCTGTTTTAGCGCAGTTCTCCAGGGAAGGGGGGGGGGGGGAGTCTCCCTCCGCAGCCGGCTGGCGTAGTTTGGGCACAATTCCGTTGTACAGACCGACGTTAACAGCAGCCCTGTCTGTGCACACGGAGACCGACTCTGTCGTCCGGTGATCTAACCGCCTTCTGGAAAAGCTTCACAAGTACGTCGGTACGCAAATGCGCTTTGTGACACAAGTTTCAGATTACACACATAACCGGCGTACCAGTTATGTGTTACCTGTACTACAGCAAAAGTATTCTCCGTTGGGACTTCCTGCAACAACACCACGCCGTTATCTTGATTCTGATTGGCCAGAAGACATCAAAGATGTTCTATTGAGAAGACGATCACTACGTGACAAAAGTTTTCAAAACCGTGGCTACTGAAATCAGTCTTACTAACTACTGTCTGTGCAATTTACTCCGCGCGAGTTGGCGGACTTTATTTAGCTTACTTTAACATCATTTTTCATGGTGGGGCTAAGCCATTTCTTGGTATGGGTGTAGCCTACCCCATACCTGCCACTGGCGGGCCATTCTGCACATGCGTTAAATGCGTTAAATATTTTAACGCAATTAATTCAAAAAATTAATTACCGCCGTTAACGCGATAATTTTTACAGCATTATTAAAAACATAATGTTCACATTTTTTTCTCTCCAATAAATGGATGTTTTCAAAGTCAATGAATAATCGCATTTAATAATCGCAATTACAATTATTGACCCAAATAATCGAGATTATGATTTTTGCCATAATCGAGCAGCCTTATGTTGAAGTACCCTTATATTTAATAAATCATCTGTTTGTGTGTTTGTATTTTGTCCAGCTGTCCTCTGGCCTTCGACGCCTCCAGATCCGCAGGATTTCCCAGAACATGTGAGTGTGAAAATTCAACAGTTTACAAACCCCCCTCTCAGATTCAAGAGACGTCTGTCTTAATCCTTAAATGCCTGTTATCATATACAACACAGATTAAGAAGACGTGTTTCAAAGCACATCCAAGCTGGCCGACCTGAAATCAGTTTTCAGCTTATTTTGGTTCTGTGTTTTAAAGTTTGTGAACATGCTTTGTTTTCAGATGCAGAACTTCTTCATGGACCACTGCCAGGACGCCTTCGGGAGCATGAGCGAAATTCTGAATGAAGACTTAATCTTCAAACAAGGAACGAAAAAGGTGAGATTCACAAGAATATACTTTACTTTCTATAACATGTATTTCTTTAATTTCTTATCAATCCAACAGTTCTTCAAATGTATGGTTGAAAATATGAATAGACGCAAATAGCAGTGAGACCCCTAGCTGCCTTGTGACCTCCAGTTGGTCCGTGGCTCTTTTAAAGCATAAATTCCATTTTGAGCAATTCCCCTATAGTTATACCACATTATCTTTACATGCTATACTAATCAATAAGCTGTTGATCTTGCTTTGTATGACGTTATAATTAGGGATCGACCGATATGGCTTTTTCAAGACCGATACCGATTATTAATAATAAAGGAGACGATAACCGATATTGTAAAAGGCAGAGCTGGAGTATGACGGGGGATCGGCACCAATCTCCCGGGGAGGAGGTCACTGAGGTTGTTAAACAACTCCACAGTGGCAAAGCCCCGGGGGTGGATGAGATCCGCCCAGAAATGCTGAAGGCTCTGGGTGTTGAGGGACTGTCATGGTTGACACGTCTCATCAACATTGCGTGGAAGTCGGAAACAGTACCGAAGGAGTGGCAGACCGGGGTGGTGGTTCCCATTTTTAAAAAGGGGGATCAGAGGGTGTGTGCCAATTACAGAGGCATCACACTACTCAGCCTCCCCGGGAAAGTTTACTCTAAGGTACTCGAAAGGAGGGTCAGGCCGATTGTCGAACCTCAGATTGAGGAGGAACAATGCGGATTCCGTCCTGGTCGTGGAACGACGGATCAGCTTTTTACTCTCGCAAGGATCCTGGAGGGGGCCTGGGAGTACGCTTATCCGGTCTACATGTGTTTTGTGGACTTGGAGAAGGCGTATGACCGGGTTCCCAGGGAGTTACTGTGGGAGGTGCTGCGGGAGTATGGGGTGAGGGGGTCTCTACTCAGGGCCATCCAATCTCTGTACTCCCAAAGCGAGAGCTGTGTCCGGGTCCTCGGCAGTAAGTCGGACCCATTTCCGGTGAGGGTTGGCCTCCGCCAGGGCTGCGCTTTGTCACCAATCCTGTTTGTAATATACATGGATCGGATTTCGAGGCGTAGTCATGGGGGAGGGGGTCTGCAGTTCGGTGGACTAAGGATTGCACCACTGCTTTTTGCAGATGATGTGGTTCTGATGGCTTCATCGGTCTGCGACCTTCAGCACTCACTGGATCGGTTCGCAACCGAGTGTGAAGCGGCTGGGATGAGGATCAGCACCTCCAAATCTGAGGCCATGGTTCTCAGCAGGAAACCGATGGACTGTCCACTCCAAGTAGGGAATGAGTCCTTACCCCAAGTGAAGGAGTTCAAGTATCTCGGGGTCTTGTTCTCGAGTGAGGGAACAATGGAGCGTGAGATGGGCCGGAGAATCGGAGCAGCGGGGGCGGTACTGCAGTCGCTTTACCGCACCGTTGTGACGAAAAGGGAGCTGAGCCAGAAGGCAAAGCTCTCTGTCTACTGGGCCATTTTCGTTCCTACCCTCACCTATGGTCATGAAGGATGGGTCATGACCGAAAGAACGAGATCGCGGATACAAGCGGCCGAGATGGGTTTTCTCCGCAGGGTGGCTGGTGTCTCCCTTAGGGATAAGGTGAGAAGTTCGATCATCCGGGAGGGACTCGGAGTTGAGCCGCTCCTCCTTCGCGTCGAAAGGAGCCAGTTGAGGTGGTTCGGGCACCTAGTTAGGATGCCACCTGGGCGCCTCCCTAGGGAGGTGTTCCAGGCACGTCCAGCTGGGAAGAGACCAAGGGGTAGACCTAGGACCAGGTGGAGGGATTATATCTCTTCGCTGGCCTGGGAGCGCCTTGGGATCCCCCAGTCAGAGCTGGTTGATGTCGCCAGGGAAAAGGAAGTTTGGGGCTCTCTGCTGGAACTGCTACCCCCGCGACCCGACCACGGATAAGCGGAAGAAGATGGATGGATGGATGGATAACCGAGATTTGGAACCGATATACATTTGCAGTAAAATCAGAAAATCTTGGTGTCAAAATGTAGAATAACACAAACTCCAACACAACTCAACACAACTTCTTTGAAATGCATTTAAGCATATATTATGTTTAATGAACTTTTAAACATCTTACAACTGGTTTCCTCTCTGTGCCCTTTTCTTTAGTGCAGCCATCTGCAATGAGTTAGAGAGAGACAAGAAGTGGGGCTGCAGGCTGATATGCTTAACTAACAATAATGCTTAATTTATTACATCAAAACAATGCCTGTCTATCTAGCATAACATCCCAATAAGCTGCTAGCAACTGCAAAACACTAGTGCTAGCTAATGTTTAGCAAACTATTAAAAGTGAGGCTATTGCAGTATAACTATAACGTTAGTCTAGTAGCCTCACTTCTAATATTTTGCTAAACATTTGCTAGATACATGTTGGCTAGCTAATGAGCTTCACATATCAACCTGAAAAACTGCGAGGCTCCACTCGCAGCCCCCCCCCCCCACCACAGTTACTCCGCTGCGAGACGCTGCACGCACCCCCAACTCTGACTGACTTCCCGCGTCCCTGTGTAACTGGGAAACTGATAGAATTGGATCATAAGATCGTGGTGTTTTTGCAACTTCAGTCTGTGTCTGCGTTCTTTCGCACTTGCCTGTAATCTGAGAAGTTCCCGCCTCTCTGGCTGGCTACCGGAAAATCTTCAGTGTTGATTGACACTTCAGTAATAGCCTATCAGATAGCGCTGTGGGCGGGACATTGCTCATGTACACAGAGTGGTGACTGCAGCCAGAGAAACGGCCGCATCAGAGCCAAAGTTTTATCAGCAATTTGATAAAAAAAAGGCCGATACCGATAATCGGTCAAATGCGGAATATCGGCCCCGATAATCAGTCGACCCCGAGTTATAATATTATGTGTTTGGTGTGTTTTGCAGATGTCTCGCATTGACTCCGTCTACATGAGGAAAATGGAATACCTCATCAAAAAGGGGAAGTTGAAAAAGTGAGTGGCGCGGACTGACCGGTGAATATCTGTGGCTGTGTGATTGTTGTGTTTATTTGTCCCATCTTTTGTCCAGGCGTCCGTTGTCGTTTCCCTCCAAGGTGCTGAACGCGTACGGCTCCATGCTGTCGGACGTGTTGCCCGCCGTGCCCCCTGCCCTGCTGGGCTCCCTGCTGTTCGAGGAGCTGAAGGAGCAGAGGGAGCGCATGCTGTTCTCTGAAGCAGTCACAGGGGGCGCTCTGGCCTTCGTCCCTTTCTCACAGAGCAGCAGCGACTCTCAGAGCGGCTGCCTCCTCTACCCCGGGAACCAGGGGCTGGACTGCCTCAGTATCCTGCAGACTGCATACTTACATTTTGAGACCAGGGGTGTTTCTCAATCGCGAGTAAAGCTGCTGCAGAGCCACTATTTCAAGCATACTACGTAATCGAGTGCCGCCGAAGGACTGTTCCAATCTCCAGCATACTTGGAATTCTACCGGGCCCGGCGTACTTCGTTAGGAGAAATTTCGAGGCTGCACATGTGTAGACTCCGCGGTCTTAAAATCCCCACAATGCTTTGCACACGGACCAATTTCCCCAAATCTGTGGCGGAAAATGTAAGGCGGGGCCTCTCATATGACGCACACCTGCACACTTGCTCGCCTGTTCCACTCTTCGTTTTCCGAATGCCAGGAAGTATTCTTGCCTCACTTCTGAAGCAAGTGACTCGGAAGACATTTGCTACCAAGCAAGCGTACTCGACATTGAGAAACACCCCAGGGTTGTGGTCCAATAGTAACAAAATAAACGGATGATCCAGTGTGTGTGAAGTGCTAAAGGGGAAAACAAAGGAAGCATTGAAGCTACTTTTCTTATCACTCGATTCAAGGCTTTATTGTCATGTGCACATTAGCTACAGTGTAGATATGGCAATGAACAACTTAAGTCACAGGCTCAGTGCAGCATATATATAAAACAAATAAAACTGATAAAATAGTGCAAAAGAATTTGAATAGCTGTTATCATGGTGGCAATTTAGGTCATTCCAGGTCATTCCACTCCGTTTGCAACCTTCCTAGGCAGAAAGACTATTTTGTTTCAAACCCAGAAGACAGTAGCAAAAATAATGGTGGGGGGTGGGTGTAAAGCTGTTTGGTGTTCTTGTTGCATTTTGTTTCTGTTCCTTAACTCAATACCTCAGACTTCCAGAGAGTGGAGCTGCAGCAGCACAGAGGGACCCCCCCCTGTTTGAACACCATTAGCTCTAATCTGTCGAGCTTCCAGCTGAAGGCCCCCGTCAGACAGATCAGCACCGTCTCACTTATCAACAACTGTAAGAACCAGAAAGCATTTAGAAATGTCATCAGGAGTGTGATGCGGCTCCGGATATTTGACCACGCCTTGGTTCCCAGGTTGTGTGGCCGTGCGCTCGGATCACCTGTGTGGAGTCTGGAGGTTCAGTGAAGGAAACAAGCCTCAGCTGATGGAAGTTGTCAACACCAAAGAGGTCGCCACCTGCATCAGTGTCAGGTGAGTGGTACCCAGGGAGTTGAATCCCCCCCGAGGCCTCACTGGTCAGAGGCGAGAGGTTCCTGATATGTGGAAAATGTAAGAAATTAGGACCATGTGTTTAAAATAAAGATAATCTGCTTTATGTTCAGTCCTCATGTTCTAGGTGAAGTTCTGGTGGCGAGTGAGAGCGGAGCGGTAGACCTGTGGACCGTCGGCAGAGGGTGAGGACAATTAGTTTGAGGACAAAGTGTTGTTGTTTTTTTCAAATCCAATCAGAACTAAAAGTGACCTTTGCTCTTAGGATGCAGAGGGTTCGGGAGGAGGAGGAAAACCTGTACTTCAACGCCAAGTCATCATGGCGATGGTGCGAGTTCTCCGCCCACCCCAGGGTGATGGTGTATGCAGACAGGACGGGGGTGGAGCTCACTGACATCAGGGTGAGTGGTGTTGTTGAGAGTTAATGAATAAGACACTTTGGTAAAAGTCAACTAACTGATGACTTGCAGTAAAATAGATGTACCTTTTTGATCTTATTTCTTTAAGGGAATTAAATGCATCTATCTTGTAAGTTGTGTTATAAATATATTCATTCTTAGATTTAGTTGAAATAACAGCCAACAATATCCTTTTCAGTTCAAGTTCCATAAAGAAACCTAATAATCTTCTTTTAAAATCTCAGCTAAACACAAACGTTTTTTTTAATGTATTGACTCTGTCCTTCCTCCTCTGTCTCCTCAGGTGAGTCCTGTCTCAAATCACACTCTGTTTCGTATCAGCAACACCCCCGAATGTCGCAGTGGAGAGAGACTCATCCTGTCCAGATACCTGGCAGACATCCACCCCTTCCACCACCTCATCACCACTCAGGTACGGAAACAGTAACAGTGATATAAGACACAGATGGCTTGTCCAAAGTTTGTTTAAACACACAGAATTTAGTTGAACATAATGATACTAAAGCGTCCAAAGACACCAAATACTTCACGATAGAAGTTGAAGAAATGTTCATTCTGCTCAAGAAATGTGCAGTACCTCACTGAGACCACTAGGTGTCAGGGTTCTCATATTTGGTGCTTATATTTGAACAATTAGCCTGTAAATGTGTCACTGTGTCTGTTATGTGATGTAATTGTGTTGTTTCAGTTTCAGAAAGTATATTTTGTTAGTGTCCTCTCTCTAACTTTACCCGTGTCTCTCTGTCAGCACTCGGCCTACATCATGGACGAGCGTTTCCCCTGCGTGCACATGCTCAAGTGGGATCACATGATGCAGTCTCCACCAATGTTCTGTCACACTTTCCCTGGCTCCGCCTCCTCCCGGACCGCTAAGGTTCTGCTGGGCTCCCACAGCTCTCAGGAAATCACCCTGCTGCAGTACTCAGGTCTGTGCAATATGACATTTCTACAAATAAGTGTAAAATGTTTCAGTGTGTCGTGGCTTCCTTCCTTATTTTTCTATCAAGCCACTAGACGCCTTAAACAGACATTTGTAACTCGTTTTCTTTCCTTTATATTGGGGTTACTTACAGTTGATGAGTTGCTTGGCCTCCGATGGTTTGGATGATATTATGCAATGGGTTTGCTCAAAATAAAATAACAAACGTTTACACATGCAACAAAGAAAAGAGGCCTTTACAATAGTCAAAATAAAAAGACAAAACTCAAATAACAAACCACTTAGGTATTCTTTCTTTCTTTGTTAAGGCTTGTATAACTTAAAGGGTAATTGGACGTTAAAAGCTGCCTCGACGGGGTCTTTCTAACAGGTTGCCCATCACTGTCACTTTAGAGGAGGCGTCGTGGGAATTGTAGTCTTTTATACTCTGGTTGACTACAGACGTCACGATTAGGTGGCCTTTCTTATAAAAACAAAATACTTGCTCTAACACAGTATATTGAGTGTCCAGGTTTGGTTCTTCACTTATATATGTGTGTGTTTGTGTGTAGGGGGGAAAGCCGAAGCCTGTTCCAGTCGGGGTCCTCCTCAGGCGCTGCTCAGACCCAGAGACAGCCCGAGACACCTTCCTGTCCAACTCCCTCACCGCCTGGAGCTGGCCACCAGCAGACTGTCCTCACCGGCAGCAGGTGTGTGTGTGTGTGTGTGTGTCATATTCAAGTACTTGTGATGTGTAATTTTGAATTTGAGTAACTAACATGCAGCTGGTCATTTCCTTTGAAGAATTGAGGCCATTATATGTTCGGAGCGGGACTAGAGTGCTCTCTGGGGTTCAAACACTATTTCTAATTTACCCTAAACATATGGTAGTGAAATTAACATTACAATACTGACATCATTTCTCGTTCATTTCAAATACAAATATTATAATTTTGAGAATTTATCTGCAAAAAATCAGAACTGATGAAAATAACAAAACTGCAGGGTTTTTATGAATCAAATGATGCAAAGAAGAAAAGTACATTTTTATAAACATCACAGTACAAATGTTCAAAAATACTTTAGACATTAATATTGTTGAAAAAACCTGGTTTTACTATCACAGATTTGACCTTTTAGACATTTAGAGAACATTTTATTTTACACACATGGCTATAAATAGTAAAATGATAGTATTTATTTCAGTGGTCTGAAAAATGTTTCCACAGCTGTATACACACTCTGTCACAGTGGAGGTGCCAGGTTTGAGCTCTGTCCTAACTGTACGATGTATAATCTACATAATATTCCAGACTTTTACTTAAAGGTGGGGTAGGTAAGTTTCAGAAACCGGCTCGAGTGCACTAAAATTTGAAAGTACACAGCCGAAAAGAATCCGCCCCTTCCTTCAGACTTCCTTACAGAGCTCCTCCTCCAACACACATGAACGCGCACATGACGTCAGCAGACTGGTGAAAGTGGCCGCCTGTTGCTGGCGAGTCATTGAAGTACTGCTGCAATGCACGCCCAATGACGGCACGCCCAATGAGGGCACGAGATACATTTGTGCGTGCACGAGATGGAAGGCTGACAGACAGGGCGCCCGGCTAAACGGATTGGTCGTGCTTTTTACAGTATTACGGCTTCCACAGATGACATTTTTTAATGGATTTTTTGTCAAAGCATTTAAGATATTCATTGCTATCGGGATGTTAAGAGCATTCCATGGAATATAACAAAAAGTGTATCTCGAGCCGGTTTCTCAAACTTACCTACCCCACCTTTAAATCACACGTGGCTGAACTTTTTTTGTTGTGTATTCAGGTCTGACTTGTATCCAGAAGAGAGGAGGAGGAGAGGCAGGGGGCGAGGAGTGTATCTGTATCCTCCAGCTGACCGAGGCGGGGGATATTTTCTACCAGATCCTGGAGCACGAGCAGTCGCACACCCCTCCACCAGCTCTGGAGAAAAACACAATTTCAGAGATAAATCCAGCCCAACAACCACCACAGTCTTTGAGGCTCATATCGGAAACATCGAGCGACGAAGACATAATCGGCCCGACTCAGACGCAGAGCTTTGTGGCTGAAACACAGGAGAAGGAACGGCCAGAACTGGACATGTACGCTTCCTCTAACGAGTCCTGGTCCCCAAGAAAGTCCCGCTGCATGAGGAATTTGCAGCTGCAGGTCATCGTCAATGACTATGACAATGATGAAACCGTGAGTGGACTGGACACAGGTTTGAATGAGGAAACCGTGAGAGAAGAAAAAGCTGATATTCCAGAGGAACCCAGCCGTGTGGAGGAAACAACAAGCGGCAGCCAGAAGCTCAGCGACGGTGTTCTGGTCACATGGAAACAGTGGCTGCAGAAATTGATGCAAAAGAGTCACAAGAATAAGCCCCGCCCACAGCGCAGGCAGCCCTTCAAAATCACAACTAAAGAACTCATCTACCTGTCGTCTGACGATGAAGCGAGAGGAGAGGATTCGGCGGAGAAGGAGCGCGTGGAGAACGTGAGGCGGGACCTCAGAGCGTGCATGACCAACCGCTCGCTGCTCGTTCACAGCGCCGTCTCCGCCTCCCTCGGAGACCAGGAGGTGGTGGAGGTGCCCGACGCGGTGAATACCGACGGCTGGGGGGATCCGACGAGCGAGCGCTTCACTGTCTCCTGGCAGGGGGAGGGGGCCTGGCAGGCGTGGTGGGCGGAGAACCTGGGGCTGAACAGGGAGAAGAAGGTGGAGGCTCTGAGGAGGAAGAGGAGGAGGGAGAAGGAGGTGAGGAGAGCGTCCAGCCAGCGCTCGGTGCTGTCCAGCAGCTTCTGCTCGTCTCTGAGCTACCAGTCGGACCTGAGCGACTTCTCAGATCTGTCCGGATGGTCCTCGTCCGCCAGTTTGGGGGCGTGGTCTGACAGCGAGGGGGGGCTGTCCCAGGCGGAGGGGTCTGTAGGGAGCGGGACCCCACGAGCTGCAACACCCTCCTCCAGTCAAACAGACCCCATGCCTCAACCAGGGAACCAGACCCCCACTTCTCAACCAGGGAACCAGACCCCAACTTCTCAACCAGGGAACCAGACCCCAACTTCTCAACGAGGGAACCAGACCCCCAGCAGAACCAACGCCCCCCCAAACACACCTAAACCTCTCGACTCCACCCCGGCCACTGTGAGGAGGAGCAAACCCCAAGAAGACTACCTCAGCGCTCTGTTCGCACCGCAGGTAAGAGGGAGGGGTAACGACTACAGATCTTTCTCGTCCACACAGAAGCTTTGGTGGCGCGTGACGCTCAGGTTTGGGAAGGCTAAATAACTTTTTTTACCTGATGCTATAGATAAGAGATCAACCGAGATCAACTCAGTGAAAGCACCGCCTGCTGACCAATCAGAGCCAGTGTGCGGAGTTTAAATCTATCAAGTCAGATTACAGGATAAAGGAAATACAGAACAACTGCCGTATGCAGAGAAGACGCCGACGTGTCGCATTTATCATTCATATCACATCATCGATCATATAATTCCTTATCTGAGTCAGCTTCTCGAGCCGTATCTGGCCGTGCAACACTTACAGTGTCACATAGCCTACTGTATGCAGAAGTAATATTTTAAGCAACACATTAAGTTGACGAAACACTCAACTCAAATGTAATTATGTTAATTATTAAGTCAGATCACTCGTGTCTTAGATGAGGCAGTGATATCATAAACCTGTTAATGTACGCATTCAAACACTCAGTAGTTTATTTATTTTTTAACCAGCTGTTCTGTATTCACCTTGCAGGTGCAACTATGTGGCTTTTATCCTGGATAAAGTGTTTAAGTCATAGATGTTTAAAGTTTAACTTCTTCATATTTGTCTAATATTATGGTTTCATTTTCATTAATGAAGTGTGACGCTGCGCTGTCAGTACGCTTGTCCATGTTTGTGATTGGTCAAATGTTGCTAGCCCCGCCCCTTGAACGCGCTCTCAGCCGGACAGAGAAACCCTGGGTTGATTTACCGAGTTGATAACCAGCGTCGTAGGACCGCTTAGCGAGATCTCGTTTGTTAGGGTTAGATAAGATAACTCAAACATATCCAGGGTCTGTTGAACTGGCTTCGTAGTACAGTTTACTGGTGGCTGCATAGCAGTGCTAATGTCAAAGACACAAACATTATACATTATATTTTAATTTTACCAGGATGCAGTGACAAAAATATTAAGGCTTAGCCTTCCCTAGCCTACAGTACCCTCCGCCCCTGCACAGAAGCTTTGATGGCGGTTGCTAGCAGCAGTTAGCATTAAATACGTTGATTTAAGATAAGATAATAAGAAAAGAAGTACTTTCTTGATCCCAATTTGGGAAATGTTTGCGTTGCAGCGGCATTAAAAGGCATTAGCAGCAGTCAGCCTTAAATAAGTTGCTTTAATAATACATTGGATTTTGATAGCGCTCCTAATGCTCCAAGACGCTTAACATAAAATCAGAACAGAAACAATACAAAGAAAACAAGAGTTATTTCTAAGACAACATTTGATATAATGTTGATATGCACTTCTGCAACATGTAAAAAATCCGCTTCGCACTAGAGAGCAGACTGGAGATGTAGCCACTTCAAACTTGGATGAGCACTTGTCTTTTCCAGGAAGTGTCATTTGCCTTTATACATCTTTACCCCCTGTCTTCCTGTAGGACGATGCCTCGCAGCACGGCGGTTATTTCCTGGAGGAAGAGAGCCCCGTGCTCCACGCTCCTCCACCTGTGGCCTCGTCCTCCTCCCAGTCCGCCTCTCTGAGGAGAGTCAGGACCGGTTTCTCCCAGTCCCTCACCCCCTCCCAGAGCTCACAGGGGAGACCGGGGCTGTCCCAGACACCACTCGCCAAGAAGAAAAAGCCTCGGATGGGATTCTGAGTGTGTCCGCCACACATGGAGCGGAGCATTTGGAATACCTGTTGTTCTTCTTCTTCCTTCGATGCATCTGGAATCAGAGTTTGTGAAATGGATGTATTACGGTTGCATTCACTGGGTTTGGACATTAGGACGCACACCGGATCTAATGGATGATGGACTGACTGGAAGAGCAACCATGGCTCTGTCCCTGAAGACGAAGACGACTGTGCTTTGGTAGGAAAACATTACCTTTGTTTTGTGACTGGGCCTTATGGTTAACGAGAGATGTGTGAGTGTGTATGTTTGTGCGCGATGCGATGGGCAAATGGGTTCACTTTTATCCTTCCATTAGACACTCACACAGCTGATGTTGTTTCACTTCATTCCATAACACTCCGAGTCACAGAGATGGGATGAAACGATATGGCTGATATGAAACAGAAGGAACGAGGAAAGACATGATAAGCTAACCCGAGGTTGATTAGGGATATGGAAGATGCAGAAGTCTTGAAATAAAAGCTGAGGAACTTGCAAGTAGGAGTAGATGCTACAGAATGAGCAACGTTAATGATGAAAAATGTGAAATTAGTTGAGAGAAAAAGTTTTGTTGGAATTAAAAATTACTTTCTCTGTTTTGTGTGTGTGTGTGTGTGTGTGTGTGTGTGTGTGTGTGTGTGTGTGTGTGTGTGTGTGTGTGTGTGTGTGTGTGTGTGTGTGTGTGTGTGTGTGTGTGTGTGTGTGTGTGTGTGTGTGTGTGTGTGTGTGTGTGTGTGTGTGTGTGTGTGTGTGTGTGTGTGTGTGTGTGTGTGTGTGTGTGTGTGTGTGTGTGTGTGTGTGGTCTCTGTTTCTGAGACCTCGCTCTGTTTTTTTTACTTTGTTAATGAAAGTACAACCTGCACTGTTAAAACCTTTTGTATGACATTTTTCTACATCTGCTTTAAATAAAACAGAAAGGATTTAGTAGGAAGATGTGGGTTGTTATTGAAAACCAACAGGCCATGTTTGAACTTGAGTCAGTGTTATTACAGAGGAAAAAGGACATAATATTGTGAATCTCTCCCACGCCTGACTTTAATTTAAGAATGATCAACCTTAAACTAAATGGATATAATGTTAAAGGTCCCATGTCATGCTTTTCCGGTTATTACCCGTCCCCTTGTGTGTTATGAAGCTTTCTATGCATGTAAACGGTCTGCAGAATCCAAATGGACCAATCCGTGGAGCCGTTACGTTACGTCCGTGGATTGGCTGTGAGTCGGTGTGTGAGCACACACACAAACTCCCAGCCAGGCTGCGGGTGTGTGTGTTCGGGCTGGGTGTCGCTGTGTCTCGCTGTCTCGCAGACGGCCACTGGGCTCGCAGGGGGGGGGGGGGGGGGGGGCAGGAGCTCCAACAAGCCGTTTAGGACAGAGAGTGAATACTAGGGTTGGGAACCGATAAGAAAATGCCGGGTACCCATACAAAATGCACAATTTCGGTTCTGCTTAATGGTCCCTAAACGCGGTAGACCCTGTATTCCACCCGATCCGTCTGCGCCGCGGCGACCCGGTGGAATACAGGGTAAGGGAGGACTGGCCATCTGTGTGTTCTGGAGAATCACAGAACGGCCAGCTCGTTACGCTGACGGCCGGCACCGCCCTTAATTTTTTTAAACGGTATCATGTAAGTTGCGCTGACAGGCGACAGAGGTCCACAGCTGCCCCGCAGCGAGGCTCCCCCCGCCCTCCCGTAGAAAGTTCACGAGCTCAGTCACTTCATAACACCAAAGATGAGTCGCGGTAAACGCTCTGAAGTGAGGCTCCACTACACTAAAAAAGAAAGACAAGGCACAGTGTAATGCCTGTTAATAGCTTGCTACAGGCATAGCTCGGTTAAAATAAAACACAGCTATTGTGCAATACATTTTTTATTTGTAAATCAGTTAAAGCTTAAAAGAATAAAGATATTTTTGTTATCTAAACGTTTGACCTCTTTCTTTTATAATTTTGGAATCGAAGCGGGGAATCGATATCGAATATAAATGTATTCTAGTAGACCTGAACAATGGAATTATGATCAGTAGAAATGGCCAATGTCATGGGACCTTTAATGCCAGTGTGTAACAATTTCACTTTGCATTTATGTAATATTTTGGACAGAATTGATCAAATATCCAAACGTTATATATTATTATTCACCATATTAGCATTTACCCATTGACTATATCATTGCAGATACATGTTATCTATAGATTTGATCCAAAATAACTTGAATATTTCACCATCATTTTCAAAAACAAGAAAAAGACCGACAACAGATTAAAAAAATAATGTTTTTTTATAAGATTTTAGACCTTTTTTAAAGTACAGTCGACAAAAACAGAATAAATAACGTCATATCTACAAAGAACTATAAACATTTTTTTGTTGTACATCATTTACAGTTTTTTTTTACATTTTTGAAATATTTTTGACAGTCAGCATTATTTTCTTTCCATACAGCATTTTCACAGAACGCTTTCAAACACCAAACTTTTTTTTTTCTTCTAACCTACATCCTAAAATAATTATATAAATAGAAACCAGGGTCATACATGCAAACATCCTTGAACACACACACTAACTGTTTTATCTGAACACCCTGTGAACAATTTCAAACGCATCAGATCCCCTCTCAGACACAAATCTCCTGTCCGCTCGTTTAATACTCGAAATGAGATTTTTAAAATGTGCAAATGAAACTTTCCCTACAGAAGGTGAGAGCAGACGTGCATACGAACAGTCTTATGTCAACAAAACATCACAATGTAATCTTCTAAAGAAATACAAATCTAGTTTAGTTTCCAACCCTGTTATTAAGAAACCGTTATCAGTGCCTTACGTTAGAGCTCTTCATAACTTAAACGTGTAAAGTCGCCGCTCTCAGCTTCTGTATAACTCTTATATTAAATAAATACGTTTTGGCAACGACGTCAACAGCTGAACTGACGCCTGAGGTCGAGATGTTTTTATCAGCACCTTAGAGACCGAACTTTTAATCTAACAACACTCCTGGAATGTGACATCTCAACCGACACGACTACAAACTACAAATCTAGCAGGAAGAGTCCGGACTGCTCAGTAGTTGTGCGATTCTCCACCGGTACCGGAGCTTTCTGACAATAAATTAAAGACTACAGGTGGAGAATTTTTGGAGGGGAGGCAGCGAGGCGTCAGGCGTGGAGGTGTTGGCGGCGGAGGTGCAGAGGGAAGTAAGGACCCTCTGCGTCGCTGCCCAGAGAACTGCTGAGCGACTCTTCCCCTGAACTCATCACGTCCTCACAAGAGTCCTCACTGTGGACACAAAGGGGTGTACTGTCAGCATACAGAGGGTTACACACAATCAGCTCAATGTTTTAGATGTGGTGCAAACAACCAACGATTCACATCTCGTCTCAGTGGATGATTATGAACTAGTAGAGTCAATGAAGAACAGTTTGAATTCTGTTTCTGTCATACATACGTTAACCATGAATACTGAATAGTAGTAACCAACGAGTATTCAAATCATTTAAGTCGTTCAACAAAGCAATGGTTTTTCTTGTAGGTCTTTTTTTTAAAACATGTTTGTACATTTAGAAAACTCCTGGCTGTTAATCAGAGTAAGTGAAATAGGAAGATCTAAGATGTGCCGGGTCATAATCTCTGGGGTAGATACAACTTTTAAATAAATACAATACGATTTGAGGAAATAAGGATTAAGCTCACTTTCCCTTCTGGGTGTTTTCAAATAATTCCTCAGACGGGGATTTCACGATGACACGGGTAAAGTAACATTTCCTCCTTTTTAAAGCAGAACTAGTTCTAATCGTCTGACCTCATCGTCTGACGTGTGACAGCAGAAATGTGACGCTGTTGAAAGTTCAGGCATGGAGTAAAACGTGAAGAACGAGGGTTTAAAACCAACATGTGATGATAAGTAGGTTTGTGTTAGTCAGCTGGGGAATGCTTTGGTTCCTTCTTTTTCCCCTGAGCACAGACAGAAATTCCATTTAACTTAAGGCGAGGCCTCTTTAGACGTCATGAAAACGTCTGTCAGTGGGACGTGACCAGTGCCTCAGACATGATCCCATCATGCAGAGCGCATATGCGTGACTCTTACTATAGTGTTTGTTTAAAGGAAACAGAAGTGCTTCTCCAGTAGGAACTGTATTTCTGGTAGAACAACTGGATCACTAAACATGTTGGGTCACTTCCTACAGTGTGTGTGTGAGTCATAGCTGAACAAACATCTGGCGTGTGTCTGGTGAAACAAACAAGGTGTGTCTTTCAATTTAAAGTCCTCTGTAGAGTTTGTTTTCCATCAGCTGTCATCACATGATGTCACTGTGACGTCTTCATCACAATGAAACTGAAAACAACCTAATCCATTTGATCTTATCATTTAATTTGGCTGTGTAACTTTTATTTGAGTTTGAGGGTCTAAAGGTATCCTGCTCAGGTGTTTTTAAGGCTGTGTTAGTTTCCTTGTTCAGGTGTGTTTAAGGTGTTATGGCGCTTTTCCACTGCAGGGCCTCGCTCGGCTTAGTACGGTATGGGTAGGCCAGGCTCACTTTATGCTGCGCTTCCATTACAGTTTAGGAACTGGGGCAGTAACTATAGTAACGCAGTGTAGGCGGAGCCGTGACGTCATCTTCAATGCGAAACGCAAAACCAACATCAGCCGTTAGCTGTTAGCACTCAGAGCTCACAGCTCTTCATATCTGTTCAGAAACTAGACAGAAGTTAAACAAGTACAAACCACAGACTGCCTGTGTCATGGAGAATACAGTCGCTGGTTTATTTATGTCTGTAGGCCGTTGTTGTGAGTGTGGACGGTCGGAGCATATATAACGTTAGCTTAGACGATCTCCATTCAGAAAACACGCATTTTAAAAGGTTTTTCGCCTGCCGTCTGTCTGCAAACTTGTCAAAGCATTAATTCATGGTTTTTACTAACCGGTATCAGTATGTTGTTACTTCGGCATCATTTTGAAACGTGTATTACAATTAAATCACGGTCAAATATGTTCATTTTGTTGTAGTTGTAGCCCCCTTGTCAGTGATTCTCTCTAGTTTAGCATACTCAGCCCGGTTGTTGGACGGAAAGAACCTCGATTTTGGAGGGCCAGAAAAACTGTGAAAAAGTACCCGCTAGCCGGAACTATGCCTAGTGGAAACGCAACCAAAAACGGGCCGGGTTTGGCACGGCACGCTTAAACCTTGCTGCAGTGGAAATGCGCCATTAGTCTCAGTTTCTCTGTAAGGGGAGTTTTGGGCTCTGGGGTATTTCAGACTCTGTCAGTGTCTCGCTCAGGAGTGTCCGAGGCTTTAAAAGTATCTTGTTCAGGTGCGTTTGAGGCTCTGACAGCTCAGGTGTGTTTGAGGCCCTTAAAGTGTTAGTTCTTGCTCAGGTGTTTAAGGCTCTGTCAGTGTCTCTGTAGGGTGTGTTTTGGGCTCTGACAGTATCTTGCTGAGGTGTGTTTGAGGCTCTGACAATGACAGTTTCTGCTCAGGTGTGTTTGAGGCCCTTAAAGTATTAGTTCTTGCTCAGGTGTTTAAGCCTCTGTCAGTGTCTCTGTAGGGTGTGTTTTGGGCTCTGACAGTGTCTTGCTGAGGTGTGTTTGAGGCTCTGACAATGACAGTTTCTGCTCAGGTGTGTTTGAGGCCCTTAAAGTATTAGTTCTTGCTCAGGTGTTTAAGGCTCTGTCAGTGTCTCTGTAGGGTGTGTTTTGGGCTCTGACAGTATCTTGCTGAGGTGTGTTTGAGGCTCTGACAATGACAGTTTCTGCTCAGGTGTGTTTGAGGCCCTTAAAGTATTAGTTCTTGCTCAGGTGTTTAAGGCTCTGTCAGTGTCTCTGTAGGGTGTGTTTTGGGCTCTGACAGTATCTTGCTGAGGTGTGTTTGAGGCTCTGACAATGACAGTTTCTGCTCAGGTGTGTTTGAGGCCCTTAAAGTATTAGTTCTTGCTCAGGTGTTTAAGCCTCTGTCAGTGTCTCTGTAGGGTGTGTTTTGGGCTCTGACAGTGTCTTGCTGAGGTGTGTTTGAGGCTCTGACAATGACAGTTTCTGCTCAGGTGTGTTTGAGGCCCTTAAAGTATTAGTTCTTGCTCAGGTGTTTAAGCCTCTGTCAGTGTCTCTGTAGGGTGTGTTTTGGGCTCTGACAGTGTCTTGCTGAGGTGTGTTTGAGGCTCTGACAATGACAGTTTCTGCTCAGGTGTGTTTGAGGCCCTTAAAGTATTAGTTCTTGCTCAGGTGTTTAAGGCTCTGTCAGTGTCTCTGTAGGGTGTGTTTTGGGCTCTGACAGTGTCTTGCTGAGGTGTGTTTGAGGCTCTGACAATGACAGTTTCTGCTCAGGTGTGTTTGAGGCCCTTAAAGTATTAGTTCTTGCTCAGGTGTTTAAGCCTCTGTCAGTGTCTCTGTAGGGTGTGTTTTGGGCTCTGACAGTGTCTTGCTGAGGTGTGTTTGAGGCTCTGACAATGACAGTTTCTGCTCAGGTGTGTTTGAGGCCCTTAAAGTATTAGTTCTTGCTCAGGTGTTTAAGCCTCTGTCAGTGTCTCTGTAGGGTGTGTTTTGGGCTCTGACAGTGTCTTGCTGAGGTGTGTTTGAGGCTCTGACAATGACAGTTTCTGCTCAGGTGTGTTTGAGGCCCTTAAAGTATTAGTTCTTGCTCAGGTGTTTAAGCCTCTGTCAGTGTCTCTGTAGGGTGTGTTTTGGGCTCTGACAGTGTCTTGCTGAGGTGTGTTTGAGGCTCTGACAATGACAGTTTCTGCTCAGGTGTGTTTGAGGCCCTTAAAGTATTAGTTCTTGCTCAGGTGTTTAAGGCTCTGTCAGTGTCTCTGTAGGGTGTGTTTTGGGCTCTGACAGTGTCTTGCTGAGGTGTGTTTGAGGCTCTGACAATGACAGTTTCTGCTCAGGTGTGTTTGAGGCCCTTAAAGTATTAGTTCTTGCTCAGGTGTTTAAGGCTCTGTCAGTGTCTCTGTAGGGTGTGTTTTGGGCTCTGACAGTGTCTTGCTGAGGTGTGTTTGAGGCTCTGACAATGACAGTTTCTGCTCAGGTGCGTTTTGGGCTCTGACAGTATCTTGCTCAGGTGCGTTTGCGGCGCTCACCTCTCGCTCTCGTCCCAGCAGTGCTCTGGGATGGTGGGCAGCTCTGGCACGGTGCGGTAGCTGTGCAGGTTCTGGGCGGTCCGCCGCGACACGATCCACTGCAGCTTCCTGTGATTGGGTTTGCTGCATTCAGGCGAGGAGTAGTCCGACAGACAGCGAGCCACCCGCTCACTCCACAGCCGCAGCTCCACGTCAGTAATCTGAAACCACAGCAGGTCAGTTTAGCTCATTGGCCCGCTACCCTCGGTGTACTTAAACGGTAACCTGGTGTCCGTTTACATGTCTGGAGGCTGTGTGTAAGTGGGAGGGTTCAGCTAAAGTCTCACTATGGCTGACACTTATCAGGATCTTAGACGACCTATAAATACACGTTCCATTTTCAAAGCACAACCTACTTTAAAAAGGAACACTTCTTAAATAACATGTCAAGCTTGAATAAACAATGAAATACACCAACACTAGTCCTTTAATCCATCATAAAAGTGGCAGGGAGGTATAAACGAATACATTTATGTTCAGGAAATCGGAGAGTTTTTAAAAGTCCTTGTGGATGCAATCATTTAAAAGTCGCATTTCCTCTAAAGAGTCAAGCCGTCACAACACAAACAACACCGAGTTACGTAACGACAGCCAAAAAAAAAAAGTTGTGGATCAGGGCCAGGATGGGATGACTAGACCTCTCCTACCCCCCCTCTACTTCTGCTGCTATTCAGAATACATCACTTACGATTCTACATTGTTTTCACTTCCATTTCATTCAGTAAGAAATATCACTATGAGGTAACGTAATCCAGGAAATGTAGCAGACACCAGCAGTTAATGGAGCAACTATAACATCACTAGAATCATGTGAAATGATTGATTTACTCTCTAATGTTATCCCCTTTTGTGTGATAAATGCATTCATGTTTACCTTGAGGTGTCTCTGGATGTGACAGGCTATTTCCAGCATGTCCTCCGACTGAACGGCGTGGATCTCCTGCCTCAGGAGAGACAAGGCTAGGACGGACGGCTGATGAACAAAAAGAGACAGGAAGTGCAGTGAGGGACAGGGATAAACAAAGAAATGTGTTTTAAAACAGACTCATGAATGTCAAACTAATGGCATCATAACAATAAGAGCTCATTTCGGAGTGTGCCATTAGGCTGCTGAGCTACACTAACACTGTGTAACCTTTGACCCTCAGTGAATTCTTACCTTTGCTTTAGAGAAGGAGATCCGGCACAGACAGGCTTTGAGTTGAGCTTCCAGTTTCTCCAGGCTGAGGATCTCCTTTCTGTTCAAACACACACACATTCAGGTTTAGAGGTGGTTTTGGGACATTGACAATTCCCAGACGGACAGAATGAACTCTTAATAAGTTAAGAATAGAAAATAAGATACATTTAAGTATTGACTGAAGATTTGTAAGACCCGGTGACCATGCAGAAAAAACTGTAATACCGAAACTGAATATACACATTGCCAGGATTATGTAATTGTGTTGGACAATGACAAATGTTATCAGTGCCCTTTCAGTATCACACACTGATAGCTGGTGCATCAGGTTGACCTGAAGTGACTCGACTGATCTGAACTCTGGTTTGAATGTTGACATTCTTCAGAAATGTGTCACAACAAGAGCTGCAAACATTTCCTCCAGAGAAAACCCTGCTGATTGCTAAAAAGGTTAACGAAATGTTGACTTTAGTGGATTACGTCTCTACAGCAAGTCTCTTAATTTTCCTTAAAATGACACGATAAAACCTCGTGACTTGGAAAACACCCAGCTGGAATGTCACTTCGTTCACCCTGGAAGCATAAGAGAAGTTTTCCTCACGTATTCAAGGTAACATCAGGCGAGTAATTCACACCCCAATGATCATTACAGTGTGAGATATACTGCACTGGATCTCCTGTGTCTCACTCACCTGTCTGTGCAGTGTGAAAGTGCGATCTGGTGGTACAGGTCCAGGAAGGTTAAGGCAGTGACGGCTTTGGACTTGAAGTTGAGTTTCTCTGCGACGATCTTCTCCATTCGGCAGAGGTCGGAGGCGGTGAAGCGGCACTGTCCGATGCGGATGAGCTCCACCGGGGGGGCGAGGTTGCACTCCTCCTCCGTCACTTTGGCCGCCATGTGGAGGCAGCTGACGCTCACGCAGGAGAGGTGCTTTGGCTGGATCTGAGGGGGGGGGAACGTGAGTAAGAAATGTGAACATTTGACATCACTAAGCTCATTTCATATAAATGATTCTGTATTAAACAAATATGTTTTAAGTATATAGAATATCTCAATTGTGCAGCCCTTTTTTATGAATTTATACTATGACATATGCTGGAGAGGTTTCAGGCTTTTACTGGCACTATTGTGACCGCCGATGGCCGAGACCTCGAAATAGTTAAATCTTATAAATGCCTTGGATTTTGGATTGACAGTAATCTGTCATTCTCAGAACATCTCTCCAAAATTCAGACCAAGGTTAAAGCTAGACTCAGCTTTCTATATAGGAATCGCTCCTCATTCACTTCATCTGCTAAACTCTCTCTGGTCCAGATGACTGTCCTTCCTCTGTTCGACTACGGCGATACCATCTACCGCTCGGCGTGTAAAGGAGCTCTCGATCATTTAGACGTTCTGTATCACTCCGCCATCCGCTTCGCCACCAATGCCCCCTACAGGACACACCACTGTGACCTGTACTCTCTGGCTAACTGGCCCTCTCTTGAGACCAGACGCAACATCCACTGGCTGATGTTTGTTTACAAAACACTCCTAGGCCTCATCCCCTTCTACCTCACACAATTACTGCAACTCCGCCCACCCCCGACGCACAACACCCGGTCAGCTACAAGCATCCTGCTAAAGATCCCCAAAGCCCATGCATCCTTTGGCCGCTCCGCCTTTCCATTTGCAGCAGCAGATAGCTGGAATGTCATTCAAAAAACGTTGAAAATGAAAACCTTTGTCTCCCCCCGCACCTTCAATGTCACTATTATAGACACCCTGGTACACACATGTAGCTGCTTTGTCTGATGCTGATTTTAATGACTGATTGAACCACAGCAATATCGTTTTAGAGTTTTTATATGTTTAACTGCTATGCCTGTCATCTTTGCTCTATGTGTTTGTGTTGTCTCCTGGGTTCTGCAGTGCCCGGAGTTTGTCTTTTTATTTTTTTCCCTCCCAAACCCCATCCCCTCAGGAAGCCTTTGCCTCCGGTCAGGTCATCATTGTAAATAAGAATTTGTTCTTAATTGATTTTCCTGGATAAATAAAGGTTCTACTACTACTACTACTACTACTACTACTACTACTACTACTACTACTACTACTACTACTACAGACGCTAAAGCTGTAGTGGCATGTCTGGTCCAATCAGGTGTGAGCATCTCGTACCCTGATCATGGCCAGGAATCTGTCCAACAAGTTAACAGCCAGGACGAACGTCTGGGTGCTGTAACCGAAGAAGCTGGTCAGACTCCACACATCCTCCACTTTGGCATCTCTGCACTTGGCTGAAATCCGACTGTCATCCTGGAAAACAAAGACGTTCTGTTCAATAACCGGATTAATCGGCCACGCACTGCTGACTACTTGCATTTCGGCAAAACAAAATAGGCCTGCTAGTCACACTACAGAGCAGCTTAGACCCGTGGCTGGCATGTATTGTTGTTTTTACTTTCAATAGAGATAACCACACATCAACAAGGTCACTATAATCAAAATAACTTCCAAATGGGAGTCATTTTTCAGAATACTCCTCATTTACTGACTCTACTGTAGAATAATGAGTTTTTCGATGTGCTCACCTCTGTAGTGGATTCAATGAGCCTCAGCCCCGTCTCTTTGGGGAGATAATGAGCCTCCTGCTCATAGTTCACCCTCAGCTCCTTCATCAGCTTGAAGGCATCCATGTCTTGGCTGGCACTGCAGGAAGTGATTTCTTAGTTTCTGCAAAACAGAAAGCAACCAGGTTCAACATAAACAAGTATTCATTAAAAAATGCATTTCTCAGAAGTCACAACTATAATCCAGATCTATTGTCAATCTTTCAATTGCATTTATTGTAGTCTCACTACACATTAAGTTATTTTGTTGCGCAAATGAATTTATGATTATCTGATAAGTTGATTTGTTTACAATATTAATTCCCCCCAAAGAACATTAAGGAGTTCACGTATATCAGATAAGGCCTTTACCAGCACAATTAATCAAGATAAAATATCCAAGAACAATTTATACAAATGAATTAGTTGTTAGGGTATTCATCTCAACATTATATGTTTTCTACCAACTAAAAAACATTAGCTTGCAGTTATATTTGAAGACCAACAAACTCATTTTTACCAATTGTACCGTGTTAAATCTCTGATCAAATTAATGGTTATTTTAATTAATGACGAGTCACATTTGGAGACGACAGCATAGACGTATTTGTATGTATGCACCATATAAACCATGGGAAATCCCTATTTCTGATTCCCTAAGATAATATGGGTTTTTATGTAATACCAGGTCAAATATTATAATAACAGTATGTATCCATGTTTGGTTAAAAATAGGGTTATTATTTATCAGTATCTTGGCTGTATGGCTTCAGATCATCGGCCTACATTTGGTCTGAGCACTAACGGGTCACAGCTCGAAGATCCGCCCTCTTCCCTCAGCTGGGCTTCGGTGTCAGGTTTCAGTCTACGGTAGACGCCTTATCTCTTGTCTAGCCGACAGAAAAACTACCATTTCAAGGTTTTGTCTGTTACTAAACAACCTAAAGCACACAAAAACATAACTCACGGGCCTGGAGAGCCTTTTTTATTATCGTTTTACTGGATAATAGCCGAGGAAGCTAACGATAGCTAGCTGTTTAAAATCCTCCGAGGAGCGGGGGAGGGGCTGCTGTTTCATAATCCAAACCTTAAAACGGTCTTCAGAATAGTGTTTATCAACATTACCAAAGAAAAAAACTAATGTATTATCGAGTAATGCCCATTGTTAATGTATTAAACTGATACGTGTGCTCCTGGGGGTTTATCTTGGTTAATATAATCGTGTTAAAGAGCTCTGCTTTGACAGGAGATACATCCAAGGGATACCAATGACAACAGACGAGCAAAACAGATCTAGCAGTAGAAAGGAAGCGTAAAGGATTATAGCAAGGTGTTTTTAATTTTTAAAATGCGTATATGAAAGAGGAAACATTCACTACTTATGTTACTATTTCCTTACATTGACTGTACATAGAAACTACCGTTCAATAACATGATCTGTACGAACTCTGTCAAAATTGTGCGAATATTTTGTACAAAATAAAAAGGCGAAATGAATTTAGCATCAAATGTACTACAAGCATTGGTATTGTATTTTTTTTCGATTATAGCTACATTTAAGTCCCATTGTCTACCGTTCACTTCAATCCGATTTTTTGTTATTCTCTCTTCTCAGATAGTTGATAGTAGAAGGCAAATGTACCTCGATTAGTCAGTGGTTTATAAATATGAGTTCAATATATATTAATGGTTTACTCTACCTGTATGGCAGCTCAAATCCACATATTTGTTTTCTTCTGCTGTAACGTATTACGTTAGTCCTTCTCGTCTTGTCGCTTCTTTCTCCTTTCTCTTGTTCTGTCTTTTGTTGATGTTCATATCGCTCACGCCCACTTACCGACGTCACAGGACAAGCAACCAATCAAACGCCTGGGTTTAAGAATAGACTTCACCCACTTTTGTTTTTACCAGAAAACATTTTACTACACAGCGAATGTTTTTGGTGTCGTTTTCCTTCAAATCTAACACTATTGTCATGAATATTGTACTTCAGATCCATAATGAACTTATATTCATCAATGACTGTCACTGGAATTGAAAACAAAACCTATTACATGATACGATCCTACTCTGACTGATGTTTCCCTTAACCAATCAGCGAGCTTCATTTTGGCTCGTTCAAATAGTCCGCTCAAAATAGGTTATTGTTATTGGCTCGCGGCTACACACTCCTGAGGACATGATGCAACCTTATAATTACGTATGTAGTGCCTTCTGGCTGTGTGTATTGTCTTCAACCAACTTTATGACTAATTGCCAACATATCAGCTGTGAATGTGTAAAAACACTCCCCAGTCTGGGTGTGGACTTGTTGTGACATGCCCTCAAAGATGAATCATTTATTTAAGTTCAACCTAAAGCTTAGTGTGCCGCTTTATTGAGGAAATATACCACATTTGCAAACTGATGTATTGTATACAAGTCATAGATTTTTGGGATTACATCATAGTTCAACTTCCAGGTAATTCCTCTAGAAACTTTACATTTTGCAAACTCACAATGTGTTATTTAAGCTAAATCATTAAGCTGTCTTTGGCTCTTTTCTGCTGTAACAAATGTAAATGTCCCCTCTGTGGGACGAATAAAGTTATTCTGATTTTGAGTTGTAACACAGTAACGCACAGAAATGTGTTCACCCATAGACTGTAGATATCAAGGGTAATTCCTCAAAAAAATGCTTACATGCTGTGATGCCCCTGTGGGTTCATCAGTAGAGAGGAGGTGGCTGTCCTGTCTGTGCTGTGGTGATTGGTGATTGCAGTAACTCAGGGCACCTGGGTCTGGTGTCCTGCAGCTATTTAACGCCTCTCTGCTCCTCTCTGTTCCCTCTCTGCTTCTCCCTGCAGGCACACCGGTTTTGTTGAGTATAATAGGAGTTTCTTCAGTTGCTTTACTTTGTGCACTTCAACACTCTCACACACATACATGTCCATACAATCCTCACTCTGCATTTACATTACTGATACCACTGACATCCACACCTCATACTTTACTGGTTTTGATTTGTTTGTCCTAAATAAACACCTTTACCTACCCGTTGACATGTTGTGTCTCCTTTTTGTTGTGGCCTTTTGAGCCAGGTCGCAACACATGCTATCTTAAATTGCTGTGTTTTGGTAAATTGACAGCTTTTTATCATTTTCAGGCTTATGATTCTGTATGTGTGTGTATTTACCTTATATACAGTATATGGTATTTACCTTATATACAGTCTATGGTATTTACGCTTAAAGTGGGTTCCTTTGGGTGGTTGGGTTTGCAAATGCATTTTTGAGTTGAGGTTAATTGAAATACAATGTGCTTGAAACATAATAAAACATACATTTGATTTGTGTTGTCATTTCAACCATTTCTGACCCTTATCCTATATGCTGTTTGTTTTTAGCTGTACATACCTCTAAAAATATGCTATAAATAAGGTTGTTGTATTGTGTGTACACAATAAACTGCAAAACTATATTTGGAGAATAAAAAGTGTCACCGAAGATATCGTGAAGTACAGTGGGCTCAATATATATTCCCATTTAAAAGCAGAGGTGTCCAAACATTTTTCACTGAGGGCCACATACAGAAAAACATAGTAAGGACTGTGCCACTCACTAGAAGTGGGGTGTTTTGCTTATAGGTTAAGTTAGCTAAATTAAGGTAAATTATGCTTGATACTTGAATATGCTTTGAGAGAGAGAAACAGCTTACATCATAGCTTTGCAATAGTAGTTTAGACACCCCTGAGCTATATAAATATTGTAATAAAGAAAATATAATGGGAATATTCCACAGGGCCTGTTTTGTCCTCTGCATGGAGGTGGGCGGAGCCTCCTGTCTCCTCTCGTCCCCTCCTCGGAAGTAGACGTATCGGTCTATTCCGTTTATTTTTATATATTTTGTATAAACCCCTTTTCCCTAACACGTAGCAACATGAACACCAACATGGACGATTAAACCGAAGAACGGGTCCCCGTTTTCACCCCCATATTTTTCCTGGGATTGAGAGGGCCGGATGAAATCCAACTGTGGTTGTCTCCGCTTCGCAGGGGAGGTAAGGATTTGGGCTCAGTCTACTTGCTGGGTGGGAAGCAGCCATTTAAAGGTCCCTGTTGTGTAGTTAGCACCTTCGTCGCAAGGAACACACACAACCCTTCTCCTTTACATGACACCATAAGAAGGAAGTGCCAAACGTTTTTCAACATGTATTTGTTGGATACATTATACACGAATTTGTGCCCGTGTCATGTTAGCTAAAAAGCTGCTAGCGACGCAGTAGGAACGCTAGGCTCCTTTCCAGGGAGTAGTCGTATTCAGGTCAGAAATGGAAGTAAACACTTGGGAATGCACATACTCAAGGAGGCCCGGTGCTTTCCAAAAAAAGAAGAAGAGGGAACTCCCGGAGGTGGTTGAAGTTCCTGTTAAATTAGTTTTATATTAGTTTCACTACTTAATTTACGTTACAGTTAGCATGAGCTATAGTCCAAACTACCCTCTAGGTTGGTCAGTTTGCAGTTATGTAACGCTAGCTTTATGCTAACACAGTTTGTGGGTAACGTTACTACGGTTTATTGGGGACTGCTTGTACCATAGACTGTATTTGAACAAATTGAGAAATCCTAACGGGATGGTCCTTATCTAAAATGCCTTGAATAAACACACATGACCACCAGGTTTCCTCAGCTAGCTTACATGATCAGATTGTTCCATTCATTTTAATGCAAAGGAAAGCAGAAAAATAATGGGTTTGCCCAAAAGTAATTTTTATATATTGTTCTACTTGTCATGATTTGCTCTTTGGCTCTAAAAAGTCCTAGTCGGCACAACTTCTCAACATATACAGCTGATGAGGGGCTGCAAATAGATACCACCTATGTTTTAGAGGTCTTAAGCCAAACAGATTGGGAATCAAACTGCTATAGATCAGCTGACTTTCAGTGAATATTGTTGTATATGTCCTACATTAGACTGTCTACATCAGGGGTGTCCAAACTTTTTTCACCGAGGGCCACATACAGAAAAATATACGAAGGGCTGGGCCACTCACTAGAGATTAGGTATATTGCCTCATAAGTTAAAGGTCCCATGTCATGGCCATTTCTACTGATCATAATTCCATTGTTGAGGTCTACTAAAATAGATTTATATTGTGCAATTTTCCAAACTCACATTGGTTTCTCATACAGAATATCTGTATAGTATGTGTATTCACTCCCCACACCTCACACACATACCGGCAGCCTGGCTGGGAGTTTGTGTGTGTGCTCACACACCGACTCACAGCCTCTGCCCTGCTGTCTCAGGGAGGAGAAATCGGCAGAGCTGCATCTGAGAAAAGATTGAGTGTGTGTGCGTGAGGAAGTCTGCGGATTGGTCCATTTGGACCAATCCAGGGACTTAACGTAATGGCTCCACGGATTGGTCCATTTGGAACAATGGGTCCATTTGGGTATGGGCACGTCACTGTACCCAGGAAGAAAAAGAGAAATCTCCAACGAGGTGTTCTGGGGCAGCATAGACAGGTCTTTTCTGTGTTAGAGTTTTACTCGCTGCAGGGTGTACTTTGAGGGATTGTGACTCTGCAGACCGTTCACATGCAGAAAAACCTTCATAACACACAAGGGGACAGGTAATAACCGGAAAAGCATGACATGGGACCTTTAAAATATATGTTAGCAAAATCAATCAAATTTAGGTCAATTATTTTTGATACTTGAATATGCCTTAAGAAAAAAAACAGCCTGTATCACAGCTCTCCATAGGGTTTCATTTAATTTGTTACAAAAAGTGTTGGCAGCTCATCCCTTAAAGGTCGCCTATTATGCAAAATCCACTTTTTCATGTCCTTTATACATAAACATGTGTCCACTCTGTGTAAAGAGACTCTGAAAGTTCCAGGAAAAAAGATCGCTCACTTTTTTGTTCAGTTTGGACACCCCTGGTCTACATCTATAATTTCTCAATCCGTAATGTTTTTTCAAGTATTGTTTGTCATTCACTTTGCAGGTAGCTGTATCCAGTGGGGAGGTAGGCTTAACCAGGGGAGAGAATGAAGAACTTCGAACCCTGGGGACGCCAGAGGCTGTCTTTTTTCCTGGAAAAGGCCGCCTGTAGGGAAGCCAAGATGTGGAAGCTCTACGTGCCAAAGAAGTACTCCTCACAGGTGAGTGTTTAACCCTGGTTGCGTCGAGTAAAGGACAAAATACATCGCACAAACAAAAACATTCTGGTGCTCGAACTTTGGCCATTAGAATAGCTGCGTCGATACAGTTCGCTCAGGCAACAGACTCATCAATGTTTCCCCAAAAGACAACCAACTTTAACACTCAGTAACTGACTCTTTTTTTTAATATATTATTTATTTGTGACATTGTCAAACACAGAAAGCATACATATACATGTACAATAAAGGAGTTAAAGAGACCATTCTACCAGGGTCAACAATACCAAAAAAAACAAGCTGACCTTAACCACAAAAAACTGAAATAAATAATAATAATAACAACAAAATCAACATATACAAGACATTCTAAGGCATTAACCTCTTAAGCCCGAGGGTCCCCCCAGTGGACCCCCCCCACAGTTTTTTTACGAGACTATGTCTCAGGGCTTCTTAACATTTATGAAACTATTAATGTTCCATACCCTTTTAACGCTAAGAAACTCCGCTAACTGACAATGTGAACCATTTTTAGCTAAAAGAAACACAAGAGTAATACCAAGCCTTTGAATTAGCATGGAGCGAAAAAATGCTAACTAATGCTAACGGATTTTGCACAGCACTCACGGTAGAAATGCCCTTATTACTTATCGTAACTGCACAAACAAGATATACGATTTAAAGCTGAGACTCCACAGATTCCAGACATATAATATCATCACTGTAGGACCCCGAATTGCGGAGCTATCAGCCAGAAAAGAGAAAGTAAACAACATCCGGTTTAAAAAATATTACAATAATTTCGTCTTACCTTTTTTGATTTGTGATCAAAAGTTGTGTTCACCGGAATAAAAACGCCGCTCAAGGTTAATCCAATGTCTTTGTGTCACGTAGAAATTTTGACTGATAATCCTTCATCATATTTATGGCAATATACTGGGTATACAATTTTGCCGTCCAGGCGTGCACTTTCAGATATGCTTTGTTCGCTTCTCTATTACGTCCGCAATGGTAATGTTTACGTTGATTTGGGAACTGCCCATCGATTCTATTGGTTCTAATGGTTAATAAAAAGGTGTAAATCACACGAATCGACCAATGGGTTCCAGAGATATGGTCCTGCGTAAAGTATAAAGAATGCCAGCCAGTTTAAGTACATTACGCAGCCGACTTCATTTATTGTTTACTACGTAACAGCAGGCATTACAGCAGAACCCAGAGCGCACGGAGCACAGAGCGGACAGCAGATAACGGAATTGCAGTTTTATTGCTTATAGATTATCAGAACATTTCAAAGGGGACACAGCCCCATTGGATATTAACCTATGGATTAACTACATCATCGTTTTTATCGTTTTAATGCCATTGAAGACCAGTTTAGACCAGGCAAAGAGGAAGGTAAGCCATTAGCCTAGCGCATGCTAGTACCTAACTCCACTTGTTTTGATGTACGTTTTTGTTGATAACGTCGCAAGTTTGTATCTTTCAGTGTTGAGGTGGGCACCGTTAGATTCTGTGTCTTTACGATCAAAAACGATGTGTTGGATGTGCAGCTAGGATAAGTAATAAGGGAGCTAGGATAAGTAATAAGGGAGCTAGGAGTGATTTTCGGTGCAGTAATAGGTTAGCATTTTTCGCTCGGGGCTAATTCAGATGTTCACTGTTAGCATTATGGTTTTTTTGAAAAAATAAATGAAAAAGATCAGTTAAATGAGTTTTTTCCCGTTATATGGATATAAAATATTCATAGTTTATTAAATAGTAAGGTTCCTTAGACGTTGTTTCCTGAAAATGACGCGATTTCGATCCGTGGGGCCTATAAGTGCTATATAAATAAACTTGCCTTGCCTAAGAGGATAACAGAGTATGTTCTTATATTTTATTTTTATTTTTTTTCACAACAGTTGTATTTGGATGGAATGAATACCTATAGTGAAAATTCAAAGTAATAAAATTATTTTTACAGTGAAAAAGTTCAAATGGAACTGATTGTTCCCAAATTACCCAGAGGTGAGTCCGCCTGGACTTTATTTTTCTAAACCTCTCTAAAAAGGTCAAATTTAACTTGTTTTGCATCAATCTTGATACAGGGTATTTATTATATGTTATCGTTTGGATTCCTAAAGCTTTTAGTCTACTAACCCATCATTCAAGGGTGGTTTTTACTATAAGTAATGGGTATTTTTTAGGCGGACATTAGAATTTACATGTTTTTACTATGTTCCATCTGAATTTACTTTAAAATAAAAACATCTATATTGATTCTGACACTTCTACATCCAACTCACAGATGTAACCTTGCTTTGAGAGAAAAGATTATTAATTTACCCCTTTTAGAAGTGAAGATATAGTCTTTGTTGTGTTAGTGGCATTTTCGAGCCTGAAACCTGAAAAACAGGCTCAGGGCTTAAGAGGTTAAGCTACTCGACATACTGTAATAACTGACTTTTATAAATAGTTTGGTGTATGTTTCTGGAGGAAGCGCAATCTCAAATCTTGACAGCATCAGTCGCAGTTCAGAGCTTGCTAGGGTCAACTATCCAAGACAGCATCAAAATAGAAAATACTCAAATTGATATTGTTTTGATTGAGCTAATTCAATATTAACACATACAGGAAAGCCCTCCCAGAGGTTATCGGTAGAAGAGCTCACATTACTACATTATGATAAATATGTTTTTAAATCATATATTGAAACAATTAGTTTCAAGTCTCAAGGTAAGAATAGACCAAAATCATGTATGGGGCCGAAATAATAATATGATAGGAATGTCGTACAATATGTACACAGTTCACATTACAAGTTACTATAAAGTAAACCAATATAAGTTTTTTTTTAAGGAGGTTTTTTAATTCTAGAAATACATATTTTTCGTTTTGGTTTTTGAAAAGAGAGTTAGAATCTGTAAGAATGTCTAATGATATGGTTTTAAGACCTTAAATACATGGATGACTTGTGAAGATGGATGTTTTTTTCCAAAGTAGTCTGTTCCCAGCTCGGATGCATCACTTATGGCACATTTCCACTGCAGCGGGGTAGCCCCGTTTAAGCGTCCCTAAGCGTCCTCGCTCAAGCCTCGGGCTGCCTCGCTGGCCGTCCGAGGCCGTGGCGCATTTCCATTACAGTTTAGGACCTGGGGTAGCAACGCAGTGTAGGCGGGGCTCCCGTCGAGCTCCCGCTGGATTTTATCATACCCAATGAGATGTAGGAACGTCGTCACCTCCTCCGTCGACCACGGTGTGCTTTTCTTTGACGTTGCCATTTTTGTAGCTCCTCCGTTTACAAAAATGCTGTGTATAAAAATGCTGCAAGCTTGCTTCTAGATATATATGCGACGCTAGGGATGATCTCGCGCGCGATCTTGTGACGATTCTCTCTGACCAATCAGCAGTCGAGAGTGTTGACGTCACTAGTTCAGCCCTGGCCCTGGCCTGATAGAACCACGATGTTATGGGGCCGGAAAAAGAGGGAAAAAGTACCCGCTAGCCGGTGCTACGCTATATGGAAAATAGGGATGTCCCGATCAAATTTTTTTGCTCCCGATCCGATTCCGATCATTTGATTTTGACAATCTGCCGATACCGATTTTTCCCGATCCGATCTTTATGCAATGCATTAAGAGAAAAAAAAGGTAACAGATAACGGCTGGTCATCCAACGCGATGAGTTCAGCTATCTTGGCTGTTATTTGTTTGGCCTTTTCACTGTTCTGGGGCAGTTTCTCTTTCCTTTTAAAAGTCTCTGAAAGTGTCGGTTGTTTCAGTGCTGTTACCTGAGTGGCCGCTGTGTACTCGTCCTGTTGTTGTTGGTGTTTGTTTCTCAGGTGGCATATTAGATTGGTCGTGTTGAACGTAGCTCTGTTCTTTCCACCACGCGGAACCTCCGCCTTGCAAACATTGCATCTGGCTGTTACACTGCCTTCGCTTTCAATGTTATAATACTTCCAAACTCCTGACATTTTCTCTGTCCCGAGTCCCGAGTCACCAGCTGAACGTAGCCTCTCGTTAGCTTACTGCTAGACACTGCGCGCCCACTCTGTTGCCAGCTTTGAGAGAAATAAGCAACCAGGTCTGAAAACAAGCCCAAAAGAAGCAACACATACATGATGTTGTGTCATTTCAAACCAAAACTAAGGCCTCATGATGACTTTAAGACGTGAACATGGTCATTTTTGTTTTGTAACATTAAATAAATTAAAAAAATATATATAAAAAAAAAAGAAAAACCCGATTTTTCTCCCGATCTTTTGAAAATCACGTGATCGGCTCCGATCCCCGATCGGATCGGGACATCTCTAATGGAAAGGCCACCAAAAACTGGCCAGGCCGCTTGAGGGCGATTAAGGACGCTTAAACGGGGCTACCCGCTGCAGTGGAAATGCGCCATTACAGACATGTTATCATGAATCAGCAATAATTCAGGAAAGCAGTGAGTCATTCAAGTAGGTTTTTTTTAAATATATTTGCTTTGGTGTTTAAAGGTGCATACATAAACACAGTAAGAAAAACTAAAACATAAAATAAGAGCCGTTATTTAAGTATACTTTAATTATTATGAAATTAAGAACTGTGTACAAGAAAAATAAATATACATTAAAAGAAACAATAAATAATACGGCAATTTGAAAAAATCGAGTACATCTGAGTTAAAAGTGGAAGAGCTGTTCAGTTTGGAGAAATGGAAGTATTGCGTAGAAATGTTAAATACTGTCAGAGGGTAAAAGCATCACAGTATGGAGTTTGAGGAAAGGTGTGTGTTAATGAATCAGCACTGACGCAAACGTTTCATCACACTCAGCTGATCTCACCCAGTTTCCATGTCGAGAGACACACCTTCAGACCATGTCTAAATGTTTGTTTCATCACACCCCAGTTTACAGGAAAGCCCCCGCAAGATGTCAGATACCTGTGAAATAATTTCCGTTCCGCTAAATCAGATCCCCTTTTACCTTGTATTTTTAAAAGATAACAGTTTATTTTAAGTCAATGATTCTTTTATAACTGTGTGTGTGTTTTTTTACTATCATTCCCCCCTTTTTTTTATACTCAAAATTTTACGTTACGTTTTTCTTCTGGTTAAACAATGGTAAAATGTCACTTTTAGTAATTTTGGTATATTCATTTTTCTCAAGAAATAGTGGTTTTTGTTCTCAAATATTCTCCTTTTTGGCACATACCATTTATTCTAATTATCATTAGCTTAATGGTTGCCTTGACACCATTTCTTTTTGAGTCAAACGACATTTATATTCTTGATCATGAGAAAACCTTCTGTCTCATTATGGATCCTCATCATAAATAATGATATAGATTGATGTTCACAGCTTAATATGTTGCGATCACAAAACCTCCCCAAATCTGAAATGTGAATATCACACAGAACTCTGTATATTATCTCTGATTATGAGCTTTCTTACATCACATTAGCTTTCAAAGTAATAAGCAGAAGCAGTGTATTTAGACATGGTGTCACTGTGATGATGCCTTTGCCGTCATTACAAGTCTATGAATCACTTATTAGAAGGCATTGTTGTCATAACTATAACTCAAGTGACTAGAAGTATGTGACGCTATAATGTCCTCGAACAGAGACGGTCACCGTTGTGCAATAACCACGGCCTATAATCATAAACAATGTTGCGCAATACCACTGCTTACGTGCCATACACACTTATTCTTACAATGTATTCATGTTTTTACTGGCTCCTTCAATACTCTTATATTTCTACTTCATATTTTAAACTCTTATTTTATTTATTCCCCACATGGCAGTTATTTTAAAACAAAACATGTACACTTATACTGTTTGTTTTTTTATAGCGCATGGTAGAAAGGAACAGGGAGAAGAAAATGTTATTTGACTTGCCCCTTCTTAAACAAAAAATGAAATAACCATAAAAAAGTCAAATAAAAGCAATATTCTTTCAGTCACAGTTGCTTACAAATACTGAAGCATATAACCAGAACACAAAACCAGAAGACATTTTGTACCGTGGATGTGTATTTTTATTTGATACCATTGTTGTAACGTGTGCTTGCCTCTTTATTTAACATGTAACTCTGCTGTGCCTTGGCTGAGGAACACATAATGACTTCTGATTGTGCTGTGCTCTCAGGATACAGACGTCACCCCTGCGCAGCGGGACGAAGCCGTGCGATGGCTGACGGATCTCCACAGCAGCCTGCAGCTGTACCCAGAGACCCTGGTGTTAGCTGTTAGCATACTGGACCGCTTCCTCGCTCCCATCAAGGTACGCTGACACCAGCAGTACTCCTTTTAATCATGCTAAGTAGTCTCATTTAGTCACTTAATAGCAGCTGCTGTTTTTAAGACACATTTACCAGTGGGACATTGAGAGCAAGACTTGAAAATCTATTAAAGGGGACCTATCATGCAAAATGCACTTCTTGATGTCTTTTATACATATGTGTCCCCGGTGTGTCGGGGAACCCTCTCTCTTTTCCTCCGTACCCAAATCTCTAAAAACGGGGCAACAACGGAGCTGATCCAGATTTGCGTCCGATATGACGTAATATCTGAAATGTGGACCCACGGCCCAATCAGAAAGTTGCTATCAGAAACAATGCCCGACTGTTTTGGACGTAATATGGTCGGTGTTTACATTAGCATCGCTAACACTCAGAGCTAACCTGTACTGGAGAGCATGTGTGTGAAGAAGCAGGAAGTAAAAAGGAACTCACCTTGTGGTATAACCGGCAAGAGAGAAAGCCTTTGAGCTCCAGACTGTTTCAGAGATAATCCTTGATAATCCATGATATGGCGTTTCATCACGGTAGTATTTAGTTTAGACAGTAGCTGCCGGGTCCCACATGAGCTCAGACCCCTCCTTTTTTATTTTTTAAAGCTTTATACCCCAAACCAGCACTTTTTGAAACAGGAAGTGAAATAGAGGGATATGAGGCATGGCTAGAATGGGAGATCTGTTTGGTATTTTGCGCAAAACACTTCATAGACATGTTTTTAATATATTTTCATATATCTGAGACCTATGCTATTGCCTAGAAATAGCATGATGGGTGACCTTTAAAATTGTGTTAACTTCAGACCAAGGCTAAAATGCTAACTAATGTCCGGGTTTTACGACTCATTCCTTCAATACTCTATTTATTACACAACACATTTGTCTACAACTGCATCTAATGTTATTGTACAGATACATTTTTAAAACTAATTTCCTCTCTTATTTGTTTTTGCATTACAATCATCAACATATACCACAATGGAAGTTTTATCAATTTTTTTCTAGCCTTTTGATGCATCTGTACAAATATGCTGACAAAGCGTTTGTTACAATTGACAGTCAGTGTTTACACAGGAACAGGAAGAGTCAGTTCTGAATGTCCTGCCAGGTCACCTGAGACAGGATGTTCCTGTTTATTAACTGAGGAATAAAATGTCCAAGGATCATCAGAAGCTGTACTTTTAGACGACGTGGCAGATGTCACCGGCTGACTTTCTCAGCTGTCAGCAGCTAACAGCAGAAATGAAACTAAGGTTGGCTCCATGAGGTGGTTGGAAAAGCTTTTATAGACCTATTTACCGTAGACGTTGTATAAGTAGGAACAGCACAGATGTATAAATCACTTATGAGACTTCCAGATGATGTATTCCACGATTATGTGGCATTTATTGTTGGCCTTGCATATCCCTATCTATATGGATCCTAAACGGTTAAAGAGATGGAAGTTCAACATTAAACAATATAATAATTCATCATAAAAACATCAAATGTCTTCTAACAAACTTGTGAGCTGTAATTCTAAAGATTTTATTGTTTCGCTGATGGATCGTTTTGTCTTCAGGCCCGTCCGAAGTATCTGCGCTGCATCGCCATCGCCTGCTTCTTCCTGGCTGCTAAGACCTGCGAGGAGGACGAGGTGAGCACACACACACACACACACATTTATATACAAACACACAGGGCTGGAAACAATAAAGGGACCACGACAGAATCACTGTATCAACTACTGACAACATTTCTCTCAAATATCAAACAGAAGATCTGCATTTAGATATTATTAGTTATTTGCAGACAATGACAACTGGACAGAATAAGCATGGCGTGGTTTCAGACCTCGAATTATGTAAAGAAAACAAATTCATATTCATTTTTAAACAACACAATACGAATGTTCTATCTCAGGAAGAGACAAACGTCCCTCTCCAAAGACAGGATGTTACTGTGTTTATCTGAGGAACAAAATGTTCCCGGATTATCAGAAGCCGGACTTGATAAGAAATGTGTGTGTGTGTGTGTGTGTGTGTGTGTGTGTGTGTGTGTGTGTGTGTGTGTGTGTGTGTGTGTGTGTGTGTGTGTGTGTGTGTGTGTGTGTGTGTGTGTGTGTGTGTGTGTGTGTGTGTGTGTGTGTGTGTGTGTGTGTGTGTGTGTGTGTGTGTGTGTGTGTGTGTGTGTGTGTGTGTGTGTGTGTGTGTGTGTGTGTGTGTGTGTGTGTGTGTGTGTGTGTGTGTGTGTGTGTGTGTGTGTGTGTGTGTGTGTGTGTGTGTGTGTGTGTGTGTGTGTGTGTGTGTGTGTGTGTGTGTGTCAGCGTCTGCCCACTCTGAAAGAGCTTGCGGCCTCCAGCAGCTGTGGCTGTTCTCCGTCTGAGATCCTGAGGATGGAGCGGATCGTTCTGGACAAACTGAGCTGGGATCTGCACACCGCCACCGCACTGGACTTTCTGCAAATCGTACGTCTGACACACACACACACACACACACACACATTGCCTCTCTGTTAGGACAGGCTCAGAGCTTTAAGGGCCCTCAAAGTCGGTAGGCTGAATTGTTTAAAGAGGCCATGTAGTTTGTTATATATGTTTTTGCGCATGTAAATGGTCTGGGTTGACCAATCACAACAGAGCCAGCCAGCTAACCAATCAGAGCAGACTGGGCTCTGGTTTCAGACAGAGGGTGAAAAGAGGTGCTGCAGCACAGGCAGTATGAGAGAAATAAAGAGCTTTCTCATCAGTGCCATTAGTGACACCTGCTGGGGAAAAAATAAACTTTTTAGCTTCAGCTTAATAGGTTTTACTCATTGGTAGATGTGATGTCATTTCAACCATTATTGTCATCTGGCTTGGGACGATTATCACGACTAATGACATGAAATACTGTATTGTAGATGTGATGAGAAAAATAGACACTGTCCAACTGCTAATGTGGATAGCAAATCTCTCTCTAATGACCTAATATTAGGCAAAAATGTACACAAGAAATATCTAAACCAAAACGAGGTGGGGTCATGAACTTCACTGACCACATTCCTGCTTACTGCTGACTCCCTTAGGCTCAAATCTTTAGGTCAAATATTTTAAACTCCACTAATGGTACGGCTCTAAATGTGTGTTTGGACACAATGCGGAGTACATTTTCGACGCAGTGAAGTCATAGAAAGAAGGAAATGGACGTGGCAGCACAAATGAAACCTAGGGCAACTTCACATCGATTGAAGCACTTTTTATTATGAGCTCAAATCTCATGTTACCCTGACGTTTGACTTACTTTATAAGCATATAGAGACCAGAAATATCGAAGCTAGTTAGGAGGAAACATAAAAAAAGATCAGAGCCACAGACGGCAAACCCAGTTTCTGTTTTATTTGTTTGTCTGTTAAAGACTACATTTTGACCCCGATGATAATGTTTCACCTGCTTTTCCCCCCCGTCCCATAGTTCCATGCGACGGTGTTGTCGTGCCGCTCGGGGTTTTTGGACTCCATGTTGGAGCTGAACCCCTCGCAGCACCTCGCCCTGCTCACACGGAGACTGTACCACTGTCTGGCTGACCACACACTCTTACAGGTACACACACACACACTTCACTTCTTACCATTGATAGACAGAGGGAAGTCGCTGTTTGCCCACACTCTGAACACGTTTGTCCCTCCTGTGTTCCCGTAGCTCAGAGGATCCATGCTGGCCCTGGCCCTCATCACCCTGGAGCTGGAGACCTGTAGCCCTGATTGGCTGGCTCTCACCATCGAGCTGCTGAGGAAGGCACAGGTACACACTGGGTGTTTCTCAATGTCGAGTACGCTTGCTTGGTAGCACATGTCTGCCGAGAGTCTTGCTTCAGAACCGAGGCAAGAATACTTCCTGGCATTCGGAAAACAAAGAGTGGAACAGGCGAGCAAGTGTGCAGGTGTGCGTCATATGAGAGGCCCCGCCTTACATTTTCCGCCACAGATTTGGGGAAATTGGTCCGTGCGCAAAGCATTGTGGGGATTTTAAGTCCGCGGAGTCTACACATGTGCAGCCTTGAAATTTCTCCTAACGAAGTACGCCGGGCTCGGTAGATTTCCAAGTATGCTGGAGATTGGGACAGTCCTTCGGCGGCACTCGATTACGTAGTATGCTTGAAATAGTGGCTCTGGAGCAGCTTTCCTCGACATTGAGAAACACCCTCTCACAATGAGCTGGTGGCCAATCAGAAGCTCTGAAGGTTCAGGGTGTAGAAGTTGATGGAGAAGTTGAACATATTCAAGTTGTAAATGAGGATTTCTGGGTGTGTTCTTGCACACTTTATAACCCAAGAGAATATTCCAGTTACTCCTGCAAATGTGTCTGTCTTTTCTTAGAATTAACCAACTTCCTCTCTGAGAAAATCTGTGTTTCTATTTCAATTGCTGTTATCAGCCATCATGAAGTTTCATTTTAGTTCCTCAAAATGGTTCAACATTTGATATATTCATATGCGTTATTCAAATCTCAAGAACACGGACAACGAGAACAACATCATTGTCACAAAGTTAGTTGATGCAAATGAAAGCTCAGTGTCTGCTGTAGAAGTGGTATTGCTGAATTTCTAACTGTGGTTAGACATTTCTGCCGTTGCTTTCAAATTGTCAAAACGACATCCGGTAGATTTATGAAAAGGAACAGTAACATTTGAGCTGGTGAACATCATGTTAGGAAAGCTAAACCACATTGACAACGAGGCTCCACAGAGGCTCCAGGCATAATGAAATCATCAGTATGTCTGCCATTTCTAAGCCTTTAGAGGATAGATGTGTTCCTAACAACCTTCCTCCTTCCTCCTCCCTCTCTCAGATCGACAGCTCTGAGTTGATCCGGAGTCGAGAGCTGGTGGCTCGTAGTCTGTCCACACTGAAAGCTTCCCTGCCTCCCAACACTGTCTACATCTACCAACCCCTGCAGAGCAGCACCACCCTGCAGCCCCCGGACCCCTCGCCCTCCTGCTGCACACTGGGTACGTTCAGAATCATAATAATAATAGATTACATTTGTATAGCGCCTTTCAAGGGACCCAAGGTCGCTTTACATCAAGGGTGGGGAACCTCCGGCCCCCGGGCCGTATACGGCCCGCGAAACCATTTGGTATGGCCCTCGAGGTATTTTATAAACACACGCAAAAAAGAAAAAAATGAAAGAAATCTAGACCGCAAAAAAATTAAACAAGCGAGTGCCTGTTTTTCCTGGCCAAGGTCAGGGTCCTTGAACACAACACGAGCCTAACGTGTCATCACGTGGTATATGTCTCGTCTGACAGGGTGCAGTTCTACCGGAGAGCACCAGAACGCCGCTCCGGCACTTCCAAAAATTGCAGTACCGATAAGGAGCCGTACACATGCTGCAGTTTCTGCGTGGCTGTGTCTTTAGTTGAAAGCCCAGTGGCGATCTGTTCATCTGTCATACTGATCATACAGTCAATAACTTTGTTGTTATTAGCATTTGGTTAGCTAGCTATGCTAACGAATATAAGAAGCTTTTTCTCCAACCAGTGAGGTAAGGCACATCTTTATATGATCATTATAGTTATAAAAAAATAAGAGAATAAAGTAAACAGGTATAAAATACTATATGACAGTAAAAAAAGTTGTTATTAATAAACAAGAATACAGTTTGAAAGGAGAGTGATTTGTAAAATATCCATAAAGAAAAAGTAAATCTGCTTCCAGTTCTGTTTCATATGGGTGTTGAGAGATGTATCCATAGATCTCCTAATGTTGCTCTCAAAGTGCACCAGATTGATGTTTTTAACTTCAACATTAAAAAACAAATCTTCCCGGGGGAGCATGCCCCCGGACCCCCCTAGAGGAGGTTAGGTCCCCCCCACTTAAATCATGTTCACATGGATAGGAAACTAAATACATTTGCACACATCTTGTGTCCATATCTTTCTGTTTGGGTGTTCATGCCACAACCGTGCACGTGCATGCATGCACGAGTCATGGTGAGATATCTGGATTCAGAGGTTTTTCTTTACACAGCATGAAAGAAAGGTGAAATGAATGGGCTGTGATTTTAGTTTTTTTAAGCAGAGGTCAATAATTTGAACGGCCCTCGGAGGATGTTGAAAACATTGAAATGGCCCTTGAGAGGAAAAAGGTTCCCCACCCCTGCTTTACATGGTGAACAAACAAACAAACAAAAGGGGCAAATAATAATAACGTTCAAAGGGAGACTCCACCCACTCATACAGGTGTGGGGAGTGGGCTGCATGTGTGGAATAAGGGAAGTATACAGGCTTAGAAAGAGAGGGAGAATTTCTCCCGTGTTATTCTCCAAAGTTAATGTAAACTTGAATAATGTACTCCATTTGAATGTAATAATTTTGTTGGTTGTTGTTTGTGGAAGCGTCAGTGAATGAGCCCATTAACTGAGTTTTAAACATCACTTTAAATGGAAGATCCCCATAGGCCCCGCCCACTTGATCGGATCGGTATCGGCCGATACTGATTCCGGCGATCGGAGCATCCCTAGTTAAAATCTATTATTGCTTATATGTATCCTTATCATATATAACTCCTGATGGCAGACAGGAGCTCTCTCACCTATTAGGGATCTATTACCACACGCAGTCGTAAACAGGATCAATTATTCTGCTAAATGTATGATTGTTTATTCGAGTACCGACTCTCCCTTGAGAACTTCAACACAGAAAGGTATTTATGTAACTTTTTTCTTCCCCCAGGGACCCTCTCTGAGTCTTCCAGGGACCATGTCCTGGTGGCCCCTGCTGATGGGGGGGAGGAGAGCTCCAGCTCCACCTCCTCCTCCACCAGCAGCATGCCAGGTCTCCTCTCTCCTCCCAAACTCCTGCACCGCCCTCGCCACCCGAAGGTGCAGAAGGTCACGCTGCGCTGCAAGGCATCCGCGAAGCGCAAGGTACCACTGTCACTCTGTTTAAAGCATATATATATTAATGTAGACGACATGATATTTGCAACATTTTGAAAGTCATTTAATTAGAGTAGTATAAGCTTCTTAAATCTAAATCTTAGCTGTTTTTTTATTATTATTATGCAGTAAAATGTAAACAAACACTGTCATATCATCGTATCATTGTACCAGCTTCTTCCAGCTCCAGCGTTTTTTATTCTCACCATAGTGGGGCTGACTCGCATGCCAATCAGCTCGTCATGATAATCTTATTACACAACTTAGTTAAATACTAAGATTTACTATTTATATACTTACTAGATTCTGATTGGTCAATTTGGACATTCAGTGGTCTGCTCTTTATTGGATAGCAGACGTTGCTATGGAAACTTTGATCGTGTGCACTCATATCAATCCGCAGAAAGTAGTCTGAAAATACCAGGGAATACTTTTTTAATATTTTTATATTTGTAAAGATCACAAAGCTTTGGATTGTTAATGACTAAACTCTCCTATGTAAGGAAATGGAAACAAAATCATGAAAACAGCGCAATAGAAACAATGCAATCGCTTTGAATTCAACAAAATCATGTCCAATTATTGAGTTACGTAAGTAGTCATGTTATAAGCGTCAAGAGGGGTCTTGAGTTAATCTTTAATGACAGGCTCGCTGCACATTATCCCTTGCTAATCACTACTAGCTCTGTTGCTAACAGCGTAAGCTTGAATTAACCAGGCCCAACTTGTTACATGCATCAATGTTCATACTGTATTACACATCCAGCTACAAACATATACAAACAGCCTGATAAGTAATGAAAGTACCTGTGGGTATGTATGTATTATTATTATTAGGGCTGTCAAACGATTAAAAAATTTAATCAGATTAATCACAGCTTAAAAATTAATTAATCATGATTAATCACCATTCGAACTATGTCCAAAATATGCCATTTATTTATGTATATTGTTGTGGGAATGGCGGCGGCTAGTGGAGTTCTTCGTGACCACAGAGTGCGAACGTTGTGATCAGCTGTTTTAGCGCAGTTCTCCAGTGAAGGGGGGGGGGAAGAGTCTCCCTCCGCAGCCGGTTGGCGTAGTTTTGGCACAATTCCGTTGTACAGACCGACGTTAACAGCAGCCTGTCTGTGCACACGGAGATCGACTCTGTCGTCCGGTGATCTAACCGCCTTCTGGAAAAGCTTCACAAGTACGTCGGTACGCAAATGCGCTTTGTGTCACAAGTGCTGGTACGTATTTCAGATTACGCACATAACCTGCGTACCAGTTATGTGCACCCCTGTACTACAGCAAAAGTATTCTCCGTCGGGACTTCCTGCAACAACACCGACATTATCAAAGATGTTCTATTGAGAAGACGATCACTACGTGACAAAAGTTTTCAAAACCGTTTCTGGTCTTCGGTATTTCCAGACAAGTGGCTACTGAAATCAATCTTACTAACTACTGTCTGTGCAATTTATTCCGCGAGTTGGCGGACTTTATTTTGCTAACTATAACATAATTTTTCATGGTGGGGCTAAGCCATTTCTTGGTATGGGTGTAGCCTACCCCAGCCATACCCTGGCGCTGCCACTGGTGGCATGTATGGGACGGGCCATTCTGCACATGCGTTAAATGCGTTAAATATTTTAACGCAATTAATTCAAAAAATTAATTACCGCCGTTAACGCGATAATTTTGACAGCACTAATTATTATGTACTTGTATTTTTTTGTTTGGCCTTATGATGCCAACATGTGGACGACCATTTTAGTTTTCATTTCATATAGCACTGTAAATTGCATGAAATTATGAGCTGTTTTGTGTTGTGTGTGTGTGAGGACCCCAGGAAGAATAGCTAATAGCCGCTTTCACACCAAGTACTTTGCCGTACTTAGTGCCAGCACTTAGTGCCCCCATGGAACTAAGTACAGATCGCGTTCACACCGGAATAAGTCCCTGAGGGAAGATTACGCAAATGAAGCCGCTGACGTCACTTCTTCTTCTTCTGCTTTGGGTTTACTGGCAGGCCGCAAACAACTTCACGGCGTATACTGCCACCCGAAGTCCCCGGCCGGAAGTCCCCGGAGTTGGGGACTGGCTTCAGTAGAAGCTGCTGGGACTCCCAGCAGCTTCTACTGAAGCCTTCCGAGTAAATCGCCAGAATGCCGACACCTCCTCATCTCCACCGCTCCCATGTTTTATTTTGTGTTGCCATAAGTTAGTCTCTCTCCGTTGGTGTGCGGGGCTAATGCTAATGCTAATAATGCTAATGCCAGCAAATACAATGGCGGCTTCACAAAACCTTACCGAGTTTTACGGGGCGTGGTTTGCAATTCGCCCAGCCAATCAGAAATTGGAACTTTTGTCTCCCCAGGAAAGTACCACCTCTCTAGCAGGGACTGAAAAGGGGGGCAAAGTTCTCATGAACTAAGTTCTCTTTTTGGTGTGAACGCAAAATCCCAGGAACTATCGGAACTAAACGGGAAAAGTACTCCGGTGTGAAAGCGCCTAACGCTAGTGCTAATGGGGATCCTAATAAAGAATAAGTAATTGGCTTAACTGATAATAAAGATAGTCTGTTGCAGCCCTAGAGTCACAATACAACTGTGTGTGTTTTCAGGTGGAGGAGATGGAGGTGGACGACATTTACGACGACATCAAGCGTCTCTACAACGAAGACGTTACCACCGCTGTCCAGGAGGGGGCGCTACCACCAGGAGGAGGAGGTCTGAGTGTCTGCAGCATCCTGATGCCCCGACAGGAAGGCAGCTCCTCCCCCTGCCCCCCCCTGCAGCCAGTCAGTGCCTCCTAGAGACCAAACAGGAAGCTCTAAACCAAAACCACCTCCACCCTGACAACATCATCGCGAGAATTACAAAGAAATAACGTTTTCTGAACAAACTGTGAGGCGATGGGCAACTCCCTGAGCAATAGGCGACAAAAAGAAATGTTACCATTGTATAAAAACCAACTTAAAGGCAGCTCCTCTGGGAAAGTTGCTCATCACAGGTTTCCTTCAAACTGCTGCTTTGATGAAACGTACATTAAAATGAGCAAATATTGATGTTAAAACACAAATACAGCGGGTGATGTCAGCGGTTCAGGTGGTTTTGGTTTCGGTGCAAACCCCCAGTGTGACCTGAGGACATTTCCCATCATGCCCTGCAACAGGAAAACAGAGCCCCAAAAAAAAATTAAACATGAAAAAACGTACAAAAACAAGCTGCTGCTAATATTTAATTAATGATATCTGTTGAATACAATACTACAAAATGAAAAAAAAATTATAAATACAAAAGATACCTTCAAAAAAACCTAGATTTTACTCCATCCCCCCCCCCCCACATGTCTCATCGTTCGTCAACCTTTTATTGTTTTTCCATTCTCTCCTTATATTTTATATATTTATGTTTGTATGCAATCCTCTTCTCTCTCCTACCTACTTCTGCATGTTTCCATCTCTCTGAAGTCGTGAATCAAATGACGATTATCTGCATTACTCACCCAGACAGAGAAACGTTGTTTTTAGTGAAGTGTAATTGTTATTAAGATGCTAATATAAATATCCCTCTCAGCTTGTGACGGCTTGACTGAATGAACGTTTCTCAGGTTGTTTTATTCTTCCCCAAACAAAAAAAAAAGGCTTCCAGTTTCTAATGAAGCCCCTTGAATGCATCGTCTACGAGAGGTCTCATGGAAACATCCAGGTTTTGGGACCTTTACACAAACAAAGGGACCTCGTAAAATACAACTCTCCATGGTTTCTGTGTTGAAGCACTTAAGAGGGGATTAAACCTATATATTCACATGTAATAAAAACAACCTGGAGTTATTTAAAGCATTTTAATATTGAGCTAAGAGACAAATGTGTTTTTTGAGTTGGTGTCTGAGCTTCACCAGAAGACAAAGTGGCACTTTAATGTTCAAAATAAGTCAACACGACGCTGGTTTCACCTTGAAGTTCTGTTTGACATGATTTTGTTCCTGCAAAAAGCTCTGTTCCTCCTGCTGTGGGAGCTGCTGGGCGCTGCTCCAGGTCACTTGAATGAACCAATAAATAAAAAGACATGAAGTATGAAAACTCAGAAAGCTCCGTGTCCTTTTTTTTATCACAGGCAGCATGAGGTAACAAGTTACACTGTATTACCTAACTCCATAAGAACAACCGGTCTAACAGGATGCACACAGCTGAGTGTGTTCAAAGAAAACCTCTCAGAAAACGCACACACACACGATTTGTACTTTTGTGCTACTGAGGGAACAACAACCTTATTAAGATTCTGTAAAACCAAGTCTAATCTCTTTATGGTGGTAAACACAATGTGTGTGTGTGTCCTAGCATTACTATACTTGTGGGGACCTACATCTGTTTGGACATAATGGAGGTCCACATGAGGGGAACCATTCATTTTAGGGTGTGTGTGTGTGGCCTAGCATTACTATACTTGTGGGGACCTACATCTGTTTACACAGTCACGTGTGGGGACTCGCCTCCCTTATGGGGACATAATGGAGGTCCACATGAGGGGAACCATTCATTTTAGTGTGTGTGTGTGTGTACTTTGAGAGAGAGCTGTTAAACAAGTTATGTTGGTAGAACTGCCGGGTGGCAGATGATGGGACTGAGGTGTTAGTTGAAGGGTGTGTCAGCTCTCATACACCTTTTTTATTTTTGGCATAAGTATCATACAGCTCCAAATAACTCCATTAGATGTCACTTGTTAGACACTTTTATCCAATTGTATAAGAAAGGAGAAAAAAGGCAGGACCCATCTTAGTGTCCTTTTTACTTGAGGTTTAAATAACACCGTTAGTTCAAAGATTACAAACTATGAAATTCATCACTGTATTCTTTCTCAGTTACCTCGAATTAGATGAGAGAATAGACAAGAACTAGGAAGTTGAGAATACATTTATCCTGTAAGACAACATAATATAGTTATTAACTTGTTTTACCATCTGATTGGAGGTTAAACGGTAGTAAATAATATCAATTATAGTAATGCAGTGACAGCATTATGCATTAATTAAAGCTTAGATTTATATTCGTAACTTTTCACTGCCTTCTGTCTTTTTATGAGCACCACAAAAAATGGCAGATAGCTTCTAAAATCATTAAGATCAATAAAAACTGAGCAACGATGTCAAATGAAGTTGTATAAAAACAAAACACCTCAAACGTTGAAACATTTAATAATTTGTGATGTGAAAAAACTGTACAAAATACACTTATTGCAGCAAACTTAAGAGCGCAATCATTTACAACGTGAGTTTTAAAGATCAATACGTGTGTTTTTCTATAATACTCACTTATGTGATATGTTGTGGACATTTTAGAGAAAATTGGCACAACTCATCGGAACAATACATAATATGAAACTAGGGTACGGGTTAAGCTTCGTCCAAAAGTAACATGTAATAACTTGATTGCTTAATCCGGACAAACACAAATATTACAATGTGGTTAATTTGCATCTTAAACGACTACTTTTTTTGGTAGCAAATAAGTCATATTTTTTTTCATCTGATTGACTTTTTTCCTGATCAGCCAATTGCTCATAAACACAACATTTAAAGAGTGCTTTTTCATGATTCTTTGTGCATTAAATCCAGTTTTACAGATCTGTTGATACTACTTACAGATTATGGACACACAAGTCGTGATGAACCACCTCGCTTCTGCTTCAGTGCCAGCAACAAGTAATGTCCTATTGTAGTAGGATTAGATTTGATTGTACAGGTGTTCATGTTTTGTCCACTACTTCCCCAAAGTTCTTTTCACTGCAAGTTCATTTTCAGGCTGTTTCTTTTGTCTCCACACATCGACTGAAAGCAGATCCCCCCTTGCTGATCTGCAAGTGCTAACACCTCCTTCTGCATTCATCCATCAGGCGTCTCAGACCCAGCATTCTTTGTCAAACACAGGATACATATCTGGTCAAACTGAACGCTCCGGTGCAGAAACGAGTGCTTCCTGTTGTTGCAGTAATTTGAATTCCTTTTTTAACAGTGTGTAGACACAAGCAACAGATGCTAACTGAGGGAACCGACTGTTAGCCAGCTCAGAGAGTCCTGTTGTGAACCAGGATATGTTGAGTACGCAACCGTTTTATGTTAGAAATGAGTAGTACGGGTCGCCAGCACATAGAAACTGCAGGATTCTAACCTTCATATGTTTGCACAATGAGCATAAGTTGCATTATTAGCATTATTTAGCATATGCAGACAATAGTTTAAAATGGGCTTGGCCGTTTTGAACAATTTTGGAGTTGTTTTGGGGTTTATTGAGGATGTTGAATCAATTTCTGAAGTTTCCAGGATCAAAAATGGCAGTTTTATCCAGAAAGTTGACTTATTTGTTTTCCCCGTGGGCTGATTTTGATGAATTTTTGGTAGATTTGAACGTTTTTGTGGACTCTAACTGCCATTTCTGATCCTAAAGTTGTAAGAAATTGATTCACCATCCTTACTGTACTTCGAAAACCACACCAAAATAGTCTATATCGCCCAATAAATGTTGTAGCCATTGTCTGCATATGCTAATAAATGCAAATTGCACAACATATGCAAGTTAGCATCCAGCAGTTTCTATGAACTTGGGACACTTCCTACTCATTTCTAACATAGAGCCTTCGGGTTCTCTACATTTCCGGGTTCACACCGCTGGCAACTAGACTACAAGGTAAGAGCAACAGTCAGCAAACCAATCCAAATCCAGTTCATCCACCAGTAGAGTGTTTAAACCGAGGAGTCAGACTGGTGTCCGTGGAAGTGCTGCAGTGATTTGTGTTTTAGGAACGCAGCGATGGACGTCGACCTTTTGACCCTCTGCGTGCCGGACATGGTCAGAGGCCTCTCGGTGGGGGAGGCGAAGGAGAGGTGATGGCGACGGCGACGAGGGTGGGACTGGCGTTGTTTCACGTGGGGGTTTTCCCCCCCGACTCCTCCCTCCTCTCCCCCTGTACTGACTGGAGCCCCTAGCAGCGTGAAGACCTCCGGAGCGCTGCCGCGGCTCAGGTACTGCCAGGGCCTCTTCCCCGCCGTGTCCCTCAGCTTCACGTCGGCGCTGAACTTGGTCACCAGCAGCCTCATGATGTTCTTGTGGCCGTGCATGGCGGAGATGTGGAGGGGCGTGTAGCCGCATGTCGACCGGGCATTCACATCGAAGGTCAGACCAGCTTTCTGAACTCCATACCTGAAACCAAGACGGAGAACATATCAGAATCAGAATCAGGGTTATCACTAGGTAGGTTGACACGTACGAGGAATTTGACTTGATGTCGTGGTGCATACATAAAAAGAAAAAGAAAAAAAGACAGATAGAGAGAACTGTTAAAAGGTCCCATGTCATGGCCATTTCTACTGATCATAATTCCATTGTTGAGGTCTACTAGAATAGATTTACATTCTGCAATTTTACAAACTCACATTGGTTTCTCAAACAGCATCTCTGTATAGTATGTGTATTCACTCTCTGTCCTAAACGGCTTGTTGGAGCTCCTGCCTCCCCCCTCCCCCTCCCTGTGAGCCCAGTGGCCGTCTGCGAGACAGCGAGACACAGCGAAACCCAGCCCGAACACACACACCCGCAGCCTGGCTGGGAGTTTGTGTGTGTGGCCAGGCTGAGTTCCGCGGTGTCTCGCTGTCTCTCCGACCCCACACCAGTGAGCCAGCTCACAGTGTCCCGCTCCTCGCAGCAGCGAGCCTCGCAACGTCCCGTCGAGTGTGTGTGTGAGGAAGTCCGCGGATTGGTCCAAACGTAACGGCTCCGCGGACGTAACGTCGCTATACCCGCAATACGTCACTATACCCGAAATACGTCACTATACCCAAGAAGTAAACAATGGAAAAAGAGAAATGTCCAACGAGGCGTTCTGGGGCAGCACAGACAGGTATTTCCTGTTTTAGAGTTTTACTCCCTGCAGGGTGTACTTTGAGAGTTTGTGACTCTGCAGACCGTTTGCATGCAGAAAAACCTTCATAACAACAAGGGGACGGGTAATAACCAGAAAAGCATGACATGGGACCTTTAATATAAAACTATAATTACATTAAAAATAATAAAACAGATATAGTAAAATTAAACATAGCAGTAATTGCAATGCAATAGAATGGAAAATCAGAAGGATAGAATATCAGTTTCTCATAGCAGAAAATATATTTAAAGTATATTTTCCTTTGTTGGAGAATAGATATTCTTCAAGTGCATTTTAATAATAATAATAATAATAATTCATTGTATTTATAGAGCGCTTTTCATGGTTTTCAAGGACACTTCACAAAACAACAACTACAGATTAAAAGCCGTTCTGAAAAGGTGAGTTTTGATTTCTGGTTTGAATGAAGACGGTGCAGTCATGGATGTGTTTTGTCAGTTTTGACGTACATTTGCGTCGACTTCACACAATTAAGTAAAACATGTACATATTTAGCAGCTTATATCTTACTATTGACGTCACTGCCTCTAAAGTTCACTCCACTTTGTGTCCAAACACAGTGGACTTTAAAATATTTGACCCACGTGATTCGCCTTGAGGGAGCAGGAATGTGATCAGTAAACTTCTCGACATTCTTTGATTTAGATATTTCTTGTATACAAGTGAAAATCTTTGCCTGGTGGTTACTCCTTAGAGATCACAATCATGGGTTTGTGAATATCTCTTTCTTATCTGATAACATTTTGACAAACAATGAGATATTTAGCTCAGGTAATAATAACACATAATGGTACCAAGCAACAGACCTTTTGACCCTTAGGCTGCAAACCATGTCTTAAAGACTGACTATACATTAGACATCAGAAAACCATCCGAGCGACATTTTTGTTTTAGCTGATTGGTTTTCTATCTATTTATTTGTTATTGTTTGTCTGTTTGTCTTCTGTCTGTCTGATTTTCTTTGCCCTGGTGTTAAGCAGTATTTTTTTTATACCTAGTGAAGATTTATTTACCTACTTTTGACACATGCTCTGATAGAATAACTGTATGCTGTTGAAAAAACCCAATAAACAAAGTTTAAACAGAAAAAGAAAGCCATCAGAGCGAACTAGCTAACAGCGAGCATCGTACCATAAGGTGTTGAGGACTCTGTGTTCGCCGTGCTTTGCGATCCAGTGCAGCACGGTGAAGCCGGAGATGAAGTCCTGCCTGTTGAGCAGCGACGAGTCCTCTCTGAACAGGGTGTAGATGTCGGGCCAGGCCCCCGCCGCGCCCTTCACCAGCCAGGCGTGCTCCTTGGGCTCCAGAGGAACCAGGGACTGAGGACAGGGGCAAACATACACTTAATAAATGTTCTTTACGGGAATCAGGAACAGGTTTATTACCAGGTAGGTTCACACGTACGAGGAATTTGACTTGATGTCATGGTGCATACATAAAGGAGTCTATGAACGGGAATCGGTTCAGTGTTGTTAAACTAACCACATGTCAAAAATGTTTATTGTTTCCTGTTTGTTGACAAGACAAAGTAAAGAGCCTTTGTTGCTAGTTGTCAATCTTACTGATAATGACATTACTTTACTGTCAGCATGTAAAACCAGATAAGGACACTTATGCGATATTTCGATGACTTAAAGGTGGGATGGGTAATTTTGGAGTGCTCTAGAATTTGAAAATACACAACCGGAAAAAATCTGCCACTTCCTTACAGAGCCCCTCCTCCAACACACACATGACCAATGAGGGCACGAGATAAGTTTGTGCCCAGATGGAAGGCTGACAGGCAGGTAGGCCATCCAGTTACTTTAGCCAGGCCGGCTAAAATGATTGGTCGTGCTTTTTACAGCGCCACGGCTTCCACAGATGACATTTTTTATGGATTTTTTGTCAAAGCACTTCAGATATTCATTGCTGTCGGGATGTTCAGAGCATTCCATGGAATATAACAAAAAGTGTATCTCGAGCCGGTTTCTCGAACTTAACTGCCCCACCTTTAAATGTAAGACAATATCTAGTCAAGTCAAAGTCAACTTTATTGTCAATCTGTTTCCCACAATCCCAAATACAATGTCCATCAGTCTTACCTGTCTAGTGGGCCCTTCCTGGTCATTGGTGTTAGAGGCGGGGGTGCAGGTGGAGCTCCTCCTCCCCCCTCTGACCTCCCCCAGGTCTGCCAGGCTGTGGCAGCTGGGGGGGGTGGAGCAGGACGACAGGGAGGAGGTGGACAGGTCGTATCGCAGGCTGAGAGACGAGGAGATCAGGTGGAGGCGGTTCAGCCGGGCCGCCTCGCTGCCCCCCCCCGCACGCGCCTCCTCCTGCAGGATCTGGTCCAGGTCGGCTCCCAGGCTGCGGCACATCCTGCTCCTCAGCTGGCTGCTGATTCGCCGAGCGCCCCCCCGCCGCGGCTGCGAGGAGACGGAGCCTTCGCTGGACTCTGCGTCTTCTCTGTCGTCGTAGAGATCTCCTGCGAGCAGAGGGGGAGGAAGTACTCAGACCCTTCACTTAAAGAGGCCCTGTTCTGTTGTTTTAGGGTTCTACCTATCCTGTAGTGTGATATATAGGTTTTAGTGCAAGTAAATGGTCTGTAAAGGCTCAAATCCCTGAGTTTCTCTCCCACACACCACCCCCCCCCCCCCCCGAAACGCCTCCATTGTACTCCTTTGTTTACTTAATCACATCACTATTTAACACTTGCGCTTCTATTGGTTCTCTAAGCGGTTGACCAATCCCAACAGAGCCGGCCAGCTAACCAATCAGAGCAGACTGATGGTTTCTGGTTTCAGACAGAGGGTGAAAATAGGTGCTGCAGCACAGAAAGAGCTTTTTAAACATTAAAGCATGTAAACAAGTCACAGTAGAGAAATAAAATACAAAAATGAAACTGAAAATGAGCAGAATAGATTCTCCTTAAAGAAGCTAGGTACCACAGTATGACAATAATAGTACACTTTACACTTTCAGGAAATCCCTCTTCTGCACTTTTCTTATACGTACAAAGATACATTAACTAAAAGGTTTAAAGGGCAATCTATTATCCTAAATTACATGATGAGAAACTACAGACTACCCGGGTTCGATTAATGTTGTTTTGGCCATGATAGCAGATTGGGTTTCACTGGGGTGGATGAGGGGTTTGTGAAAGTGTTGTATGAATGTTTAATAAAATGCCGGCTATATTAATTTGATATTGTTTTTTCTATTTATATTATCTTCTACTCCTCATTGAAAGCAACCTAGTACATAGAAGTGTTACATGTGTAAGATGTAATATGTAAAAAACACTCTTTAATTAAGTCCAACAGACTCCAGCTCTGACCTGTGGAAAGATGCCAGGGCACCACACCAACTGTAGAGTTGTGGTCGTCATGGAGATGGTCGTTCGAGTGATAGAATGGTGACAAATAACCGGTTGGCTCCTGGTTGTCATGGAAATGGCTGTCGGCATGTTGCGACTCCAATTGTTGACCCTGGGCTCTATGGAGTAGTTCTTCGATTTTAGACCCGCCCCTAACCGCACCTGCTGACACAGCAGATTTAAAACAAAACCAATGTTAAACATGTTCTCTGCTTTTAACCCATCCTAGTACCAGACCAGGAGTACACACACACACACACACACACACACACACACACACACACACACACACACACACACACACACACACACACACACACACACACACACACACACACACACACACACACACACACACACACACACACACACACACACACACACACACACACACACACACACACACACACACACACACACACACACACACACACACACACACACACACACACACACACACACACACACACACACACACACACACACACACACACACACACACACACACACACACACACACACACACACAGCTTGGAGCTTTACAGAGGTGATGTAAATAAGGGGAAACAAAGATAACCACTAGACTTCACCTTTTAATCTTTACACAGAGTTCAGTTGTACCTGCATGTGCACTACACCTAGTGCAATTCAGGCTTTATTGTCTTTCAATTAATTTACAATCTGTAAACAGCACCAGCTACCTCTTTAATTTGTATATGGTCAAAGAATACACTGCTACTTGTTAACTTATCTGCTATTTGTTTGTATTATTAATAACGTGTGCACACTTTTATATGCAAGTCTATTCTCTGCTGTTGTAATAATGTGGGACAAATAAAGTAATCCTGATTCTGACCTGGTTTTGCCTGTGGCTCTTCACAGCTGCTGTTCCACCCGGACCCTCCGGAGGAGCCCGACAGCGGCCAGTTGTTGCTGGAGCACTCTGGGTCAGAGGAGGGGGGGAAGATGCTGCTGTGGCTGGAGGAGAGCCTCTGACCTCCGCTCTGATCGGGCCACAGGAGGACAGCTGTAGGATAAGCGTATTTGGGTCCATCACGGCGAGGCACCACCCCTGTATCTCTGTCAGAGGATGGGGGGAAGCGCTCCGCCTCTAAAGGGAGGCTTCGTCTGGTGGAGGACCCTTCCCCTGGAACAGACCCAGGTTTTGGCCCCTGTCTTCTCGGTCTTTCCTCCTCCACATCCTGGACGTAAATCTTCGGGAGCTTCCTTTCCGATGCATAAGAGGAGGAGGATACAGAAGGAGAGGTCTGTGGGTCTATGACGCAGGGCGAGGAGGCGGAGAGGGCCTTCCCCAGGTCTCCGAGAGGATAGTTGGGGGGCCACGATCCTCCTGCTGAACCCCGCCTCATCTGGACCTCCTCCTCTTCCTCCTCCTCCTCCTCATCATCATCATAAGAGATGGCAGATTTGTAGCTCTGCCTGTGTCTGGCAAGGCGTGGGGCACTCAGCAGAGGGGTCTGATGAAGAGGAGGAGTCTGATGAAGAGGAGGGGTCTGATGAAGAGGAGGCACCTGATGAAGAGGAGGGGTCTGATGAGAAGAAGCGGTCTGATGAAGAAGAGGCACTTGACGAAAAGGAGGCACTTGACGAAGAGGAGGGGTCTGATGAGAAGAAGCGGTCTGATGAAGAAGAGGCACTTGACGAAGAGGAGGCACTTGACGAAGAGGAGGGGTCTGATGAGAAGAAGCGGTCTGATGAAGAAGAGGCACTTGACGAAGAGGAGGCACTTGACGAAGAGGAGGCTCCTGACGAAGAGGAGGGGTCTGATGAGAAGAAGGGGTCTGATGAAGAGGAGGCACTTGACGAAAAGGTGGATCCCGAGGAAGAGGAGGCTCCTTAGGAAGAGGAGGGGTCTGATGAAGAGGCTCCTGATGAAGAGGAGGGGTCTGATGAAAAAGAGGCTCCTGGTGAAGAGGAGGCTCCTGGCGAAGAGGAGGCTTCTGATGAAGAGGAAGGGTCTGATGAAGAGGCACCTGATGAAGAGGAGGCTCCTGGCGAAGAGGAGGGGTCTGATGAAGAGGCACCTGATGAAGAGGAGGCTCCTGACGAAGAGGAGGGGTCTGATGAAGAGGCATCTGATGAAGAGGAGGCACCTGATGAAGAGGAGGCTCCTGACGAAGAGGAGGCTTCTGATGAAGAGGAGGAGTCTGATGAAGAGGAGGGGTCTCATGTCTGACCACAGGTGTGGTCTTCACTTCTCTTTTCTCTGGGATCTGATTGGCTGCTGCTGTTCTACCACACACTTCAGGTGTGCTGCTCACCTGATGTGTCTGCACGGTGTTGTTGTTGTTGTAGGGCATGATCCCGGCCGCAGGTAGGCTCGTTTTCCCAGCGGTGACTCCCGGCGGGGCGGGTGTTGTCCCCTCCCTTAGCTCTGGTTTCTGCCGAGGCGTCTCTGCGTTTTCCGGGCAGGTATCGGTTCCTTTCGGGGCGGGAAGTCGCTCCGAATAGCCCCCTCCGCTGTCACCAGGAACATATCCCTTGAATTTCTTCCTGAGGACCACATGAGAGACCCCCTCCACCTGTCGGACGGTGGCCACGGAGTTCACGAATTTCTTGAAGAGCTCCCGGTTTCGGTTCCGGTCCGGGTGGTCCCTAATGAAGTCTTTGAAGTGCAGAACCAGGTCCGCGTTTTTCACCGAGCCTCCGCTGATCTGGAGGAAATGCAACAGGGTGTCCTGAGTGAAGTCTGTGGCCATTCTGCTCCCAAACCCCGCTGTATGCTGCCTCTCTGCCGCGGGCTCAAAGGTCGAGGAGCTGCTTCTGAGAGGAAGGGAGCTCCGCCTGCCGCAGGTATTTATCCAGCCCATCTGCTGCATTCCTGCAGGGAACTAACAACCCGGATGTGCACAAGTACCAGTGGTGCAATGTAACTAAGTGCATAACTCAAGTACTGTACTTTGGTTAACCAGGTGCAAACAAGCCACATGTGGGAAAAAGAGTAGTTTGTTTGGGACACTTTTTTTTTGCGATCTCAAATTGTATTCACCTGCAAGTGCGATTGAGAACACACGTCATTAAAAACTCTCTGGGAATCGCTCTCACTGGCTACACCCATAAGTAAATACATTTCCAAACTTTGTTGATTGATTGACATCTGACATTTATATATATAAATATCTGGAGTTTCTAAACAGCCATTGGATAAAAGCCACGTTTTAGAAGGGCGACTGTCAATCAAATGTCCATAAAGCAGGACATCGGGTCCCCCTAACTGTAGGCTACTTAAGTACAATTTTCTTAAGTACAATTTGTAAAAAAGTATATTTTGATGATTATACTTTTGTACTTTTACTTGAGTACAATTTTGAATGCAGGACTTTTACTTGTAACAGAGTATTCCTACATTCTGGTACTTCTACTTTTACTCAAGTTCAAGATCTGAGTACTTCTACTTTTACTCAAGTACAAGATCTGAGTACTTCTACTTTTACTCAAGTACAAGATCTGAGTACTTCTACTTTTACTAAAGTACAATATCTGAGTACTTCTCCTTTTGAATAGTTATATCTTTTCATATTTCTTACAACTTAATTCCTCTAATTGTGTTTTACCATTATATGCAAAAGCTAATTCCTTGTATGTGTAAATCTACAATAAACCTGATTCTGAATATTTATTTTGAACATGTTTTATAAGCAGAATATAAACTATTATAATGTTGTTGGTGTCTTGTTAAATAATGTTAGCAGGTTAAATATATCCCAATCTTTCATTACATAGTATTCCTGTGCAGATCCACTCCATCATTTGAAACATACGTAAAAATGCACATATTAGTCTTTGAAGTGCACATTTTTTCAAAGTCGAATACTCCCCACTATTCATTTACATTATTTTCTGACATGAAAAATGTGCAGGTATAAAAGGCTGCAGATGCTCAGCAACACAAGCAGAAGAGATGTCCTTCACACTGTCCTCATTATCCATTCTTCTCTATACACACTGTGGCCACCAGAGGGCGCACTGGAGCAGACCTGAGCCAGCAGGAGAGCACTGGGAATATAAAGATGATTTGACTTATAGTTCATATTCTCAAAACTAAAAGAGGTTCTACTTAAGGCCAAATCTCATGTTATTCTCCAAATAGGATAAATACAACTTAAATCAAATGACATGCAATAAAGCACAACAAAGACAATATTATCTCTTTCTTATTCATAGTGTTTTATCGATGATTATGGAGTTTAATGTTGGATAACAATATATTCAACTATAGACCATCTGAAGTATTTAAATGTATTTGATGCTTGAAAAAAACATTTATAGGACAAAAAGTTCCAACCTAAAAAAATATGGCTTGTGTATTTGGCTCCAATATAAACTGCTGTTTGATGCATATTCTGACAAAGTGGTGGAGAATAGCACAGGGTCACTTTCTCTCTTAAGATAGACAAGGCTTTAAGAAGAATTATAGCCGAGTTAAAAAAAATGAGTGTAATCTATCGGTTCTTGAATGCACCACTAAGCCAATTTACTTAATTGCTTGTTAAAGGGATATTCTTCCTAGAGGCTAACTACAAATACTTTCCACGAAATTATTCTCAAGATCAGTTGCAGCCATGTTGCACAATATTTTGTATGCATGTGCTACTGAGAATACAAATGTTATAAAAGCACACGTGTCAGAGTGAAATGTAAAATAAAATGAAACTATTTCTTTGTCTTTCTTCCTTTTATTTTCTTTCTTTCCCCCCCCCCCCCCTCATTTTAATGTACCAGTGTTATGTTTTTAGTTTGCAGTTTCTGTAGATCCAAGGAAGGCTAACATCATTTTCTTCCACATGATCTCACTGATATAATCAGCCTAGAGTAGGAACAGCTATCTAGCCTGTATCCAGATGATGAAAAGAGAGGAGAAATGTTATTCAATATTCAAATGTAGATAGTGTGTGTCAATATTTAATATTCCCTTTCATGTCCATGTCAATCTGTGTTTCTTGTCAAATTTTGAGAACGTGCCACGATGTACGTACCGTGATGTACGAGCCTGCAGAAAGCTCCTGAACGCGTCATAGATGCACCTGCGTCTGAAGGACGCTAGCTTAGAGTCTCGCTCTGATTGGCTGGTTGATTTTAGAGGCGGGATCTCTCTGCGGATTCCAGCGGATGATTAGTCCATACACCTGACTGTCAAGATAAGTGCGCCTACCTGTCACTTCCTGCTGTCGGCATTTATTCATTTTCACTTCTTTTTTTCCCGAGTAGAGACAATTTGTCAAAGCCATATTTGTATGAATTCGTCTAATGTATCCCGCACGGTTTGTGGACCCTGCGAACCAAACGACCTTGGCTTCATGTTCGTCTTAAAGGACTAACCCCCTGGACACTGCTGGGAAAACACCGCCTGGGTGCATTCAACCACCGCGGCTCAATTACTTTTAATGTGGACTCATATTGCCGTGTTTATTAATAAAGCAGCAGCAGCAGCAGCAGCGAGGGACTGTGCCTGGTAGAAAGGTAAGCACCGCAGAGGCGTTAGCATGCTCTCAGTGTTTCTATGCAGCACTGATACACACACACACTCTCTCACACACAAACTCACCTACACACACACACTCACACACAGCAGCAGTCCTGGCGGGGGATGCATGTGGGCTTTAAACGCAGTATCACACATTATTCGGACAGATACACATGATTCATGGGCGTGTGTGTGTGTACATGTTTGTGTTCTGTTCAGGGCCGGATCAAGCTTTTATTGGGCCCTCCCACCCCAGTCCTCAATTACCCCCGTAGTGTATAAACAAAAAAGTCATATAACTACTACGACTAATACTGTGTCAGTACTGCTATTGGTCCTCAATCACAAGAGACAAGGACATGGTATAATAAACAAGGAAAAACACAGCAAGAGAAACCATCAGTATTTGTAATGTCTCTGTCACAATACATCCATTCTCTCTTACAAGCAAGACACCATGATAGCAATACATATTAGTTTATGACCATACTATAAAAAACGGTAGTCCCTTATAGCATGTTTGTACACAAGACAATCGTTTTAGTTCATGTTTTTCCTGTTCATTTTAACATCTAGTATCTTTTATTTTTATTTAAACCCACCATGAAAAGCAAGTGTGAGGAAAATGGAGTGAAGATGTATGTGTATGACCAAAGGTAGATGTAAATCTGTGAGGTGGAGCTGGAACATGAACTTCCATAGTGGAGTCTGAACACACTCAGGGGTGTTTTCACCTATTCAGCTTGATTCTGTACAGACTGGGTTTGATTGACATCTAATTATCCTCCTGTTAGGGTGGGACAAAGACAAACCACTCCTTTATTATTCCTCAGGGGTCAATGTACTACGTGTGCAGTCTCTTTTGCAGCTGTGTGCACTGCGAACAATACTAAATGTTCACGGACTGTAGTCACCTGCTTTCATCATTGTGGATCTTACCACTGCTTCCCAGATTGCTGTTGCGGACAAATCTGCAGCAAAATCTACAACTTTATGACCAAGGTTGCAACATACATTTAAAAAAGGAAAGTGAAACGAAATTGTTGTGACAGTGAGAATGGATCCATACCCTCTACATGATTCCCTATAAGAAGTATTGTATGAAAATGTTGAATTATACCAATTGTAAAATATATTAATGATACATTTGATTTGTAGAGCACTTTTCAGGGTACTCAAAGACACTTTACATGCTAAAATTCATATAAAAACACACTCAAAATATACAAAACATGGTCTAAATATGCATGACTTAAAAATGCCTGACTTGTTAGTCCTACATACTGTATCTACTAATGTGCATGTCATCATTCAAACATGTTCACTCTTTAGAAACACCACACTACTCAGTAAACACCTTACTATTATTTTAAAACGGCAGCTAGTATAATATAATAAAGTAATAGTGTAAAGATCAGTGTTCGCCTATGGGTTTCACATTGTGTTTAAAGTTCAAAACATGTATGCGAGATATGGCTTAATATGGGAAATGCTTAATTAGCAACGATAGCCGCCTTAGGGATTTGAGTTTGTAGATCATGTTGATTGGTTATAATGGTGAACGGCCGAATGGTGCGTCACTTCGAATGTTCCGACCGCAAGGAATTGTGGGTCGCCTCTTTCTCTTTTCCTTTCATAGAGGATGATTCATTGTATCCTATGCTAAAGGAGATGATAAAGGGTGTGTGTGTGTGTGTGTGTGTGTGTGTGTGTGTGTGTGTGTGTGTGTGTGTGTGTGTGTGTGTGTGTGTGTGTGTGTGTGTGTGTGTGTGTGTGTGTGTGTGTGTGTGTGTGTGTGTGTGTGTGTGTGTGTGTGTGTGTGTGTGTGTGTGTGTGTGTGTGTGTGTGTGTGTGTGTGTGTGTGTGTGTGTGTGTGTGTGTGTGTGGTGTGTGTGTGTGTGTGTGTGTGTGTGTGTGTGTGTGTGTGTGTGTGTGTGTGTGTGTGTGTGTGTGTGTGTGTGTGTACATTTTTAGATATTAAACACGCGGAAAATAACTAGAAACAAAGCTTTCCATTGCAAACGGAAAACTCAACGGTCCTTTTTTATCAGTGCACTCACGACGACACACTCACTAACAATCACTGTGGCCCCTGACCGGTTCTTAATGGTTTCCTATAGTCTCTCTTGCAGTAAATAAACCTGCCCCCTTTAAAACGAAGACACAGGACAGCCAATAGGAAGAAAGCATGCTGGGACATTCTGCACTCCTGTGACGTTTCTTAGCCTTTTAGCTGACCGATACACAAATACTGATATATCCACAATAATAAGATGATATATTCTGACTAGTGGTGCACGATAATTATCGGCCCGATAATTATCGGTCCGATATTAGGAATTATGACGTCATCCCGATAAACCCGATAATATACAATATATTTTTTGGGTAAAAAAAAGAAAAAAATACTGCGGTGTGGGTGGATTGGGATGAGGGGCGCTTGTTTTTCCCACGGTTCCTCCCGTTTTGCCAGTACTGTGGTATTAGTGCAGGGGTGGGGAACCTTTTTCGACGACCTAACCTCCTCTAGGGGGGTCCGGGGGGGGGGGGCATGCTCCGGGAAGTTGAAAAGCATCAATCTGGTGCACTTTGAGAGCAAAATGAAGAGATCTATGGATACATCTCAACACCCATATGAAACAGAACTGTAAGCAGATTTACTTTTTCTTTATGAATACTTTCCAAATCACTCTCCTTTTAAACTGTATTCTTGTTTATTAATAACAACTTGTTTTTACTGTCATATAGTATTTTATACCTGTTTTTTTTGTATAACTATATATAATGATCATATAAAGATGTGCCTTTACCTCACTGGTTGGAGAAAAAGCTTCTTATATTCGTTAGCATAGCTAGCTAACCAGATGCTAATAACAACAAAGTTATTGACTGTATGATCAGTATGACAGATGAACAGATCGCCACTGGGCTTTCAACTAAAGACACAGCCACGCAAAAACTGCGGCATGTGTACGGCTCCTTATGGGTACTGCAATTTTTAAAGTCCCGGAGCGGCGTTCTGGTGCTCTCCGTCAGAACTGCACCCTGTCAGACGAGACATATACCACGTGATGACACGTTAGGCTCGTGTTGTGTTCAAGGACCATGACCGTTGCCTGGAAAAACAGGCACTCGCTTGTTTAATTATTTTGCGGTCTAGATTTCTTACTTTTTTTTCTTTTTTGCGTGTGTTTATAAATGACCTCGAGGGCCATACCAAATGGTTTCGCGGGCCGTATACGGCCCGGGGGCCGGATGTTCCCCACCCCTGTATTAGTGGTTTAGGAAGAGGGGAGTTTTTCACAAATCCAGCGCTCCCTAACTCATGCCTGGCTGTGACGTAAATGGTGTGCGGCCGTGAAGCCAGGACAGTAAACAAACATGTCGTCGGTAGTATGGGACAAAGTTTCAGAGTTGGATAGTTCGCTTGCTATTTGTATTAACAAATGCAATGCAGAAGTTTCACGAGGAGGGAAAAAGGCAACGAGCTATAATACTTCCAACCTGATTAGTCACCTGAAACATCGCCATCGCTACGATGGTGTGTTAAAAGCGTACGAAGACGCCTGCGCTGCTAAACTAGCGGCGAATCCAAAGCCAGCTGCAAAGGCACCGGGGCTTTTACCTATCGACGAGGCTTTTGAAAAAGGCAAGAAGTTTGCCAGAGACGACCCCAGGGTTAGTTTGGTTCATAGTAGTAATGCTCAAGTAATTTGCTCACTACTAGTCTTTTTTTTTTACCACCAGGTGTGCAAAAACTACAAGTAGATTTAATATATATATATATATTATATTATTATCGGTTATCGGTATCGGTATCGAGAAGCAGGAAGTTATCGGTATCTGTTTCAAAAAACCAATATCGTGCATCCCTAATTCTGACGTGTATCAACCCCAAACTGCTCCCCTAGCACTGTATCAAAGCGGTGCCTAATATCAGGATGCGTTGAATGCAGAGTCTACATTTCAATGTGTGTGCTGTGAACATGTGTGCATCAATGAAACATCCATTTCTATCCCATTTTTAACCTCACATAAACCAAGGCAACACAAGCTGTCAATGTCTTTATGACAACTCGACAACATGATGTTAAAGAAACCATTTAGCTACATGTGTTAGCATTACATTAAACTGTCATCCATGGGTCGACCATTATAAATCTGTCATGACTTTTTTCCTTGACTAAAACTACAGTAGTACCATTTGGACTTACAGTAAAGATGTTATTATGTTACTACACTGTCAAAGGATGTAATACTTGTGAAAGTAACTGCTGGTTAGCTGCCAATAAGCTGACTAGAAGCCAACCTGAGAATAAAACCCCCTCGGTGCAGCAGGTGCTTCCCTTTAGGTGCTTCCCTGTTACTCCTTCAATCTCAGAAGCTGACTTCCAGCACCTCAGGCAGAGGGACAGAATATACATGTAGCGCTATTGTCACGGTCGCTGCTAATTACATTAAGCAACAGTAGTTAGCATTTACTGAATCAACTTATTAAGCACAATGGAGCGTGAGATGGGCCGGAGAATCAGAGCGGTACTGCAGTCGCTTTACCGCACCGTTGTGACGAACAGAGAGCTGAGCCAGAAGGCAAAGCTCTCTGTCTACCGGGCCATTTTCGTTCCTACCCTCACCTATGGTCATGAAGGATGGGTCATGACCGAAAGAACGAGATCGAGGATACAAGCAGCCGAGATGGGTTTTCTCCGCAGGGTGGCTGGCGTCTCCCTTAGGGATAAGGTGAGAAGTTCAGTCATCCGGGAGGGACTCGGAGTTGAACCGCTGCTCCTTCGCGTCGAAAGGAGCCAGTTGAGGTGGTTCGGGCACCTAGTTAGGATGCCACCTGGGCGCCTCCCTAGGGAGGTGTTCCAGTCACGTCCAGCTGGGAGGAGACCAAGGGGTAGACCTAGGACCAGCTGGAGGGATTATATCTCTTGGCTGGCCTGGGAGCGCCTTGGGATCCCCCAGTCAGAGCTGGTTGATGTGGCCAGGGAAAAGAAAGTTTGGGGCTCTCTGCTGGAACTGCTACCTCCGCAACCCGACCACAGATAAGCGGGAGAAGATGGATGGATGGATGGATTTATTAAGCTCCTAAATTCTCCAAAATAAAGTCAAAATTCTACCACTTTCTAAAAGTTCATGACATATTTATAATGGTCTCAGGACAGATGATGTCAACACCAACCACATGGGACAGTTTAATGTGATCATGTATCCTGCTATGATACGTTTATGACAGGATGGGTTGCATTGGGTTACTTTCAACTTGTTATAACAAAGTAAATTAAGACATTTCAATGCTGCATTTAATTTATCCAATGACAACAAACATTAATAGAGATTCAAATGTCATGACAGTGTCCTGACAGTCTTATGCAAACCCATTCAAATAGTTTTTATAAAGTTGAACTATTTTTTTCATTACCATTGCTCAATAATTGACATTATTTTAGCCTTTTTGAGTAGCTCTTGAACATCCTCTTGCATTAAGGGTTAGAGTTAGAGTGGTGTTAATGTTTCAATTTTTAACATACCTTACACCAGTGCTTCTCAAAGTGTGATCCGCGGACCACTGGTGGTCCGTGATCGCCCCCTAGTGGTCCGTGAGTATATTGGTAAAATTTCACATTTGAAATAAATAAATAAATGTAAGTTTTCCGCACTCTCACGGGAATATCTCCGCAATGGAGCGAGCTTAAGTTTCGATTGCATGATATAGCCGAGCGCAACACCTTCATCACACATGTTGTCACTTGTTTGTACCATTTTCAGGCGATTTGTAATCTGTTCTAGAAAAACGATGTGATTTTGGATATTTGTGGAGTTAGGTGGTCCGCGAGTGTTTTTTTTATTGGTTAAGTGTCCTTGGTATGAAACGGTTTGAGAAACACTGCCTTACACTCAAGACTTATTTGAAAAAGAGTGTCTATATTCTGGGACAGGGACAGAGTACATTGGCTTGTCCCAAATCCACAATGTTCATACTACATACTCATCTCTTTAGAACATTGTTTTATGCTTCAGTACAAATGGCTTCATCAACAGCACACACAACGTGTGTGTGTGTGTGTGTGTGTGTGTGTGTGTGTGTGTGTGTGTGTGTGTGTGTGTGTGTGTGTGTGTGTGTGTGTGTGTGTGTGTGTGTGTGTGTGTGTGTGTGTGTGTGTGTGTGTGTGTGTGTGTGTGTGTGTGTGTGTGTGTGTGTGTGTGTGTGTGTGTGTGTGTGGTGTGTGTGTGTGTGTGTGTGTGTGTGTGTGTGTGTGTGTGTGTGTGTGTGTGTGTGTGTGTGTGTGTGTGTGTGTGTGTGTGTGTGTGTGTGTGTGTGTGTGTGTGTGTGTGTGTGTGTGTGTGTGTGTGTGCGTGTGCAGATATTAAACACGCGGAAAATAACTAGAAACAAAGCTTTCCATTGCAAACGGAAAACTCAACGGTCCTTTTTTATCAGTGCACTCACGACGACACACTCACTAACAATCACTGTGGCCCCTGACCGGTTCTTAATGGTTTCCTATAGTCTCTCTTGCAGTAAATAAACCTGCCCCCTTTAAAACGAAGACACAGGACAGCCAATAGGAAGAAAGCATGCCGGGACATTCTGCACTCCTGTGACGTTTCTTAGCCTTTTAGCTGACCGATACACAAATACTGATATATCCGCAATAATAAGATGATATATTCTGACTAGTGGTGCACGATAATTATCGGCCCGATAATTATCGGTCCGATATTAGGAATTATGACGTCATCCCGATAAACCCGATAATATACAATATATTTTTTGGGTAAAAAAAGAAAAAAATACTGCGGTGTGGGTGGATTGGGATGAGGGGCGCTTGTTTTTCCCACGGCTCCTCCCGTTTTGCCAGTACTGTGGTATTAGTGCAGGGGTGGGGAACCTTTTTCCTCTCAAGGGCCATTTCAATTTTTTCAACATCCTCCGAGGGCCGTACAAATTATTGACCTCTGCTTAAAAATCACAGCCCATTCATTTGGCCTTTCTTTCATGCTTTGCAAAGAAAAAGCAACCTCTTTGTCCAGATATCTTGCCATGACTAGCGTATGCATGCACGTGCACGGTTGTGGCATGACCACCAAACAGAAAGATATGGACACAAGATGTGTGCAAATGCATTTAGTTTCCCATCCATGTGAACACGATTTAAGTGTGGGGGGACGGGGGGACACACACGACCTAACCTCCTCTAGGGGGGTCCGGGGGGGGGGGCATGCTCCGGGAAGTTGAAAGCATCAATCTGGTGCACTTTGAGAGCAAATGAAGAGATCTATGGATATCATCTCTCAACACCCACCCATATGAAACAGAACTGTAAGCAGATTTACTTTTTCTTTATGAATACTTTCCAAATCACTCTCCTTTTAAACTGTATTCTTGTTTATTAATAACAACTTGTTTTTACTGTCATATAGTATTTTATACCTGTTTTTTTTTGTATAACTATATATAATGATCATATAAAGATGTGCCTTTACCTCACTGGTTGGAGAAAAAGCTTCTTATATTCGTTAGCATAGCTAGCTAACCAGATGCTAATAACAACAAAGTTATTGACTGTATGATCAGTATGACAGATGAACAGATCGCCACTGGGCTTTCAACTAAAGACACAGCCACGCAAAAACTGCGGCATGTGTACGGCTCCTTATGGGTACTGCAATTTTTTAAAGTCCCGGAGCGGCGTTCTGGTGCTCTCCGTCAGAACTGCACCCTGTCAGACGAGACATATACCACGTGATGACACGTTAGGCTCGTGTTGTGTTCAAGGACCATGACCGTTGCCTGGAAAAACAGCACTCGCTTGTTTAATTCTTTTGCGGTCTAGATTTCTTACTTTTTTTTTTTTTTTGCGTGTGTTTATAAATTACCTCGAGGCCATACCAAATGGTTTCGCGGGCCGTATACGGCCCGGGGGCCGGATGTTCCCCACCCCTGTATTAGTGGTTTAGGAGAGGGGAGTTTTTCACAAATCCAGCGCTCCCTAACTCATGCCTGGCTGTGACGTAATGGTGTGCGGCGTGAAGCCAGGACAGTAACAAACATGTCGTCGGTAGTATGGGACAAAGTTTCAGAGTTGGATAGTTCGCTTGCTATTTGTATTAACAAATGCAATGCAGAAGTTTCACGAGGAGGGAAAAAGGCAACGAGCTATATACTTCCAACCTGATTAGTCACCTGAAACATCGCCATCGCTACGATGGTGTGTTAAAAGCGTACGAAGACGCCTGCGCTGCTAAACTAGCGGCGAATCCAAAGCCAGCTGCAAAGGCACCGGGCTTTTACCTATCGACGAGGCTTTTGAAAAAGGCAAGAAGTTTGCCAGAGACACCCCAGGTTAGTTTGGTTCATATGTAATGCTCAAGTAATTTGCTCATACTAGTCTTTTTTTACCACCAGGTGTGCAAAAACTACAAGTATAGATTTAATATATATATATATTATATTATTATCGGTTATCGGTATCGTATCGAGAAGCAGGAAGTTATCGGTATCTGTTTCAAAAAACCATATCGTGCATCCCTAATTCTGACGTGTATCAACCCCAACTGCTCCCCTAGCACTGTATCAAAGCGGTGCCTAATATCAGGATGCGTTGAATGCAGAGTCTACATTTCAATGTGTGTGCTGTGAACATGTGTGCATCAATGAAACATCCATTTCTATCCCATTTTTAACCTCACATAAACCAAGGCAACACAAGCTGTCATGTCTTTATGACAACTCGACAACATGATGTTAAAGAAACCATTTAGCTACATGTGTTAGCATTACATTAAACTGTCATCCATGGGTCGACCATTATAAATCTGTCATGACTTTTTTCCTTGACTAAAACTACAGTAGTACCATTTGGACTTACAGTAAAGATGTTATTATGTTTACTACCTGTCAAAGGATGTAATACTTGTGAAAGTAACTGCTGTTAGCTGCCAATAAGCTGACTAGACCAACCTGAGAATAAACCCCCTCGGTGCAGCAGTGCTTCCCTTTAGGTGCTTCCCTGTTACTCCTTCATCTCAGAAGCTGACTTCCCCAGCACCTCAGCAGAGGGACAGAATATACATGTAGCGCTATTGTCACGGTCGCTGCTAATTACATTAAGCAACAGTATTTAGCATTTACTGAATCACTTATTAGCAATGGAGCGTGAATGGGCCGGAGAATCAGAGCGGTACTGCAGTCGCTTTACCGCACCGTTGTGACGAACAGAGAGCTGAGCCAGAAGGCAAAGCTCTCTGTCTACCGGCCATTTTCGTTCCTACCCTCACCTATGGTCATGAAGGATGGGTCATGACCGAAAGAACGAGATCGAGGATACAAGCAGCCGAGATGGGTTTTCTCCCAGGGTGGCTGGCGTCTCCCTTAGGGATAAGGTGAGAAGTTCAGTCATCCGGGAGGGACTCGGAGTTGAACCGCTGCTCCTTCGCGTCGAAAGGAGCCAGTTGAGGTGGTTCGGGCACCTAGTTAGGATGCCACCTGGGCGCCTCCCTAGGGAGGTGTTCCAGGCACGTCCAGCTGGGAGGAGACCAAGGGGTAGACCTAGGACCAGCTGGAGGGATTATATCTCTTGGCTGGCCTGGGAGCGCCTTGGGATCCCCCAGTCAGAGCCGGTTGATGTGGCCAGGGAAAGGAAAGTTTGGGGCTCTCTGCTGGAACTGCTACCTCCGCAACCCGACCACAGATAAGCGGGAGAAGATGGATGGATGGATGGATTTATTAAGCTCCTAAATTCTCCAAAATAAAGTCAAAATTCTACCACTTTCTAAAAGTTCATGACATATTTATAATGGTCTCAGGACAGATGATGTCAACACCAACCACATGGGACAGTTTAATGTGATCATGTATCCTGCTATGATACGTTTATGACAGGATGGGTTGCATTGGGTTACTTTCAACTTGTTATAACAAAGTAAATTAAGACATTTCAATGCTGCATTTAATTTATCCAATGACAACAAACATTAATAGAGATTCAAATGTCATGACAGTGTCCTGACAGTCTTATGCAAACCCATTCAAATAGTTTTTATAAAGTTGAACTATTTTTTTCATTACCATTGCTCAATAATTGACATTATTTTAGCCTTTTTGAGTAGCTCTTGAACATCCTCTTGCATTAAGGGTTAGAGTTAGAGTGGTGTTAATGTTTCAATTTTTAACATACCTTACACCAGTGCTTCTCAAAGTGTGGTCCGCGGACCACTGGTGGTCCGTGATCGCCCCCTAGTGGTCCGTGAGTATATTGGTAACATTTCACATTTGAAATAAATAAATAAATGTAAGTTTTCCGCACTCTCACGGGAATATCTCCGCAATGGAGCGAGCTTAAGTTTCGATTGCATGATATAGCCGAGCGCAACACCTTCATCACACATGTTGTCACTTGTTTGTACCATTTTCAGGCGATTTGTAATCTGTTCTAGAAAAACGATGTGATTTTGGATATGTGTGGAGTTAGGTGGTCCGCGAGTGTTTTTTTATTGGTTAAGTGTCCTTGGTATGAAACAGTTTGAGAAACACTACCTTACACTCGAGACTTATTTGAAAAAGAGTGTCTATATTCTGGGACAGGGACAGAGTACATTGGCTTGTCCCAAATCCACAATGTTCATACTACATACTCATCTCTTTAGAACATTGTTTTATGCTTCAGTACAAACGGCTGTTTTCAGATTTCATTTGCTTTCTAAATTGCATTGTTTCATCAACAGCACACACAACATCTTTGTGTGTGTGTGTGTGTGTGTGTGTGTGTGTGTGTGTGTGTGTGTGTGTGTGTGTGTGTGTGTGTGTGTGTGTGTGTGTGTGTGTGTGTGTGTGTGTGTGTGTGTGTGTGTGTGTGTGTGTGTGTGTGTGTGTGTGTGTGTGTGTGTGTGTGTGTGTGTGTGTGTGTGTGTGTGTGTGTGTGTGTGTGTGTGTGTGTGTGTGTGGTGTGTGTGTGTGTGTGTGTGTGTGTGTGTGTGTGTGTGTGTGTGTGTGTGTGTGTGTGTGTGTGTGTGTGTGTGTGTGTGTGTGTGTGTGTGTGTGTGTGTGTGGCACATTTTTGTTGTTGTTTACAACTCTGAATACAATTTACAGGAAATATAAGTATTTTTAAGCCAATTCCAGTTGTATTTGACTAAAACTGTTTGCTTAAAGACAAGATATCAATGTTTCTAAAGGTATAAGTCATAGTAAATTGTATGTGTACAAATACACATATGTACTTTACTCAGCATGTATAGTGGTATTTGTTTATGTAGCACAGAGATGTCTGCTTAAATCACAATGAACGTGACATTATTTGATCAAATTGATGAGCATCTCATTGAATTTCAAATAAAACCCATCCAAAAAAAGTGTAAATAAACCTCTTTCTGCTTCAAAAAGGACATAAAGAATGAATGTATTTTAAACAAACGTGTTTCTTCCTCTCCAGGCATGGATGAGAGGTTATGTGTATCCCCCGCCCGCCCTCTGTCGCCCTGACCTGTGACCCCCAGCCCTCCCTCTGTGAGCATGTATCGCAGGAACGGGCTCTCAGATGGCACCAGCATCCACTCAGTCACCTCAGAGGTAACACACACACATGTAAGACAAGATAAGACTTTATTTATCCCCAAGGAAATTGTTGTGCCAGAGTTACAGAAATACAATAAACACAGTAGTAACACTGTACACTAAAAAGAGCAATTAAATATCTACAGGAAACAAAGACGGTCACATAATTAATGTAAATATTACCAGTATTTAGTAAAACAAAAAAAAATAGTGGCATATTAATTGCACGTTATCATAGCACATTATTCATAATAATAATAATAATATTGCACATGTTATGTACTGACCATTGTTGTACCTTGTATATGTTCACCTGGATCCACCTTCTTCGTATATCCTCCAGAGACCCACCCATTCATTTGTGTCCTCTGTGGAGCACATTGGGTTTTGGTCCATTACTTTGAGGTTATACTTTCCACAGCATTACGTCCAATTGTACTCCACAGAGGACATCCTGGGCTTTTCAAACATATGACATATGTGGGGTTGTGGCTTTGATAAAGATAATTTCATTGTATTTCAAAATGGCGTTCATCAACACAAACACTATTTATAGAAAGAGAAACGGTAAGTTTGTAATTACCAGTATTGTGAGTTCAATATTTTAATTAATTATATTAAGGGAACATCTTAGGAGTTAGTGTAGTGAGTTTTCAGAGCAGTGTAATACTTATTTGACCTAAAACTAAATCACGAGGACATGGGGATTTGCTAACTTTTTATTTCCCCCATTTTACACAAATGGAGTCCACTATGGGCCAAAACTAACACGTAGGTTTCTGTAGGGTTCATGGCAGACGGATGCACGGGGAAAACATACATCAAGTGCCTCAAGTGTCAGATGTATCTCTGCATTTCAAAAAAGGATGGATTGCTACAAATGAGGGCTCAGTATTGTTGCATTGAGTTGTTGTGTTCTAATGTTGTCTAAATGTACTTGTATGTTAATGTTGTTTGTATAACTAACACCAGAGGCCTGTACTACGAAGCAGGATTTTCGCTTAGCGGCTAAGTTCAGGGAAAACTCGGGGTTTCCGGTCCTACGACGCTGGTTCTCTTTTTAACGGGCTAGATCTCCATGGTAACTTATGCTGTGCGGCTAACCTGCCCCGGAGCAGGTTAGGTTGCAGGCTAACGGCCCGTCCACACTACAGCTTCAAAAAAAGCTTGGCGTGTCTGAAGCTCGACCAACAACCAATCACATGAATCTCCCGCCCCTGACACACAAGCAGCGGTTTGATTGGCTAGAGCTTGTACTGGCATATGATTTGATTGGCTGACGCTTCCACCGAAAGCTTCAGAAGCTTCAAAAGTTGAACATTGCTCAACTTTTGCAGCCTGAAACGCCTGGAAAGCTCCGCTCTGCTTCCCACAATGCAGTTCGGCGAAAAGTGACGTCATCCCATTCAAAGTGAATGGGCAGAAGCGTTGAAAACCGTTTTTGAAGCTGTCGAAGCTGTAGTGTGGACGGGCCGTAACAGCTCAACTCAGTGAAAGCACTGCCTGCTGACCAATCAGAGCTCAGTGTGCAGAGTTTAAAGCTATCAAGTCAGATTACAGGAGAAAGGAAATACAGAAAAGCTGCCGTTGCAGGAAAGACGGCCGGCAAAAATCACCGACTGTGTGAACGTGAACATTAATAGAATATCTCCTCCCATCTTCAGAGCAATCTGACTGTTATAACATTAGCGTTAAGAAAGCTTAATTAAATATCTGCCACAACATAAGTAACCGGATCAAAGCAACAGTACAGTCCGCGGCATATCACTTCATAATGTATCATATATCTCCTTATCCGAGTCAGCTGAGCCGTATCTGGCCGTGCAACACTCACAGTGTCACATACTGGATGCAGAAGTATTATTTTAAGCAACACATTAAGTTGACGAAACACTCGAGACAAATGTAATGAAAGTCAGATCGTGTCTTGGACGGGGCAGTGATATCATAAACCTGTTAATGTACGCATTCAAACACTTGTTCTGTTACCAGCTGTATTCACCTTGCAGGTGCAGCTCTGTGGCTTTGATCCTGGATCAAGTGTTTAAGTCATGGATGTTTAAAGTTTAACTTCTTCATATGTCTAATATTATAGTTGACTTTTCATTCAGGAAGTATGACGCTGCGCTGTCAGTACGCTTCTCCATGTTTGTGATTGGTCGAATGCTCCAGATACCACCCCTTTCATGTGAACGCGCACCTAACTAGATAGGACACGGCTGGCTTGAGCGATCCACTTGATAACCCGCGTCGTAGTACCGTTTAGCGAGAGCCCGTATGTTTTGGATTAGGCCAACCGGCTAACTCAAACATATCCAGGTTAGGTTGAACCAGCTTCGTAGTATAGGCCTCTGATGTATGCAATGTAGTTCTGGGAGAATGGTGACTCCAATGCCTCAAGTTTACAAAGCTAAATTGAACATTTCACTGACTTATGACTCCCAGATTTATTAAGACGGTACACAGTTTCATGACAACAGCTGGTTGGATATAAAGCGGTTTCTATGGTTTCAGGCCAGCAGCAGTTCTGACTCTCTTGATGGACATTGTGTGGACTACGCCAAGAGCTACGATGCCGTCGTGTTCGATGTTCTCAAGGTGACGCCGGGGGAGTTTGCTGTGAGTACCATTCACATATCACTCAGTATTTATAAAGCATCAGACTCCTCCCTCTTCAAAGCTTTTACGTGTTAAAGACACAACTTTGAAGTGCACTTGAAACAATATCTGTTAAATAAGTTGGAACTAATTCCAATCTATCAGCAAATACACATTTAAATATTCTATTTAATCAATGTATTACCAATGCTTCTATATGACCAACTTAAGCAAACGAGACCATCAGCAATAATATGTTATTTCTATATAGTTCAACTTAATGCATGTTATTAGTTTATCTTTTTGTATTAACTTATAATTAACACTGAATTACATTGCCCTAATGAGAAAGGGATTCTCAACATAAGTCATATTGTACATTATTTTAATTAAAGCACTGCTTACTTCAGAATTGGTAAATGTTATTCCGGACACATTATGTGATGACAGCTTTTCCAAATTACCCAAGCATCTATTCCTGCATTATATACTGTAAAAAAAACATACCTATACATCTGTGATTAGCCAATATAGCTGCTATTATCGTCATTCTTACCTTCATCATTGATCCTAATTACCTATGTATGTATTCTCTCATCATCATCATCTCTCTCTGTTGTTCAGTTTCTTAATCTCCAGGGCCCAGGAGTTCAAAACTTTTAATCCCTATCTGATCAGATCAGATTTGGATTTTGGGGAGTTCAAAACCAAAAAACAGGATTCACTTTGATATCTGATCAGATCAGGAAATCCAATCCAAACTTTAATCTGGATCAAATCTTCAAAACGGGTAGTTCAAACCGACAACACAGGATTGGGATCAGTTTGATCCCAAAAAACTGGATTATCCTGATCCCACCAGAGGGGTGGATTTCCAGTGGATTACCAGAGCAAAATGTACTGTACAATTTATTTTAAAATATATTTCAATTTAAATAAGATGACAACGTTTGTTAACTGAAATAATACACAATTTTTAGCCTTCAAGGGAAATTTATTTTTCCATTTTTGCTCACGTTTGTGGTGGCCTACTTTGTTTTTATCCAAATGTTGATGACATAAATGTTTATGCTCATAAAAGTATCACAGCAAAGATTGTCAATCACAAATGTAATTTAGATTAAAGAAAAAATATCTTCAACAAAAAAAAAGTCCATCTGTCATCACCTTTCAAATTAAAAAATATAATTAGACATTATAGATGTCTCTGCAATGTCTTGACTGCCTTGTATTATTTTTCATATCCACTAGATGGAGATCGGTAGGATTAAAGCACTGATATTCAGGATCTAGTAATCTTGAAAAGTCGTAATCTGGATCAGGGTGATCCTATCCTGAATTGCTTTGAACTACAGGGACAACATCTGGCCGATTTGTCTGATCCTGGATCACAAAAGATGGGATTTCAAAATCTGATCGGATTGAGATTAAAAGTTTTGAACTCCTGGGCCCTGTTTATTGAAAGATAATATGGATTTCTTTCTTGTTATTCCAGAGCCAGATCACTCTGATGGATGCTCCAGTCTTCAAAGCCATCCATCCAGAGGTAAGAAACACCTGTGTTGTCGTGAAGTGGTTGGTGCTGATCATCCACGCCTCCAACACCACATTTTAACTTTGGAGGAAAAGCAGGGTTCCAGCTGAGTCATGTATATCCAATTGGCCGAGATGTCAAAAGTCCACACATCCTTTACTCAAGTAGAAGTACAGATACTCGTGTTTAAAAATACTCTGGTGAAAGTAGAAGTACTGACTAAACGTCTTTACTCAAGTAAAAGTAAAGAGGCTTTGAAATGTACTTCAGTAAAAAGTACCCATAACTAGCAGCTGCTTTAAAGAGTACCTGACCTCCCTTTATATTAATAGAACAATAATGTCATTGTTAGCTAATGAATGTTTCCATGCTGAACAACGGCAACATGACAACGTTTCCATTGGTCCCTCTTCTTTAGAGAAGACCAGGAAATGATGGATACACGGATCGTGTTCAAATCAATAGGCACGCAATGACTCTAAAGAATAATGATCACGCCACCAAACACACATTCAGACTAAAGGAACCAGCTGTTTGGGAAATGAGAGAAGTAGAAAGTACAAGTATTTGTGTTCAACATGTAAGAAGTAGAAAGTACAGGTATTTGGGTTCAACATGTAAGAAGTAGAAAGTACAGGTATTTGAGTTCAACATGTAAGAAGTAGAAAGTACAGGTATTTGGCTTCAACATGTAAGAAGTAGAAAGTACAGGTATTTGTGTTCAACATGTAAGAAGTAGAAAGTACAGGTATTTGGGTTCAACATGTAAGAAGTAGAAAGTACAGGTATTTGGGTTCAACATGTAAGAAGTAGAAAGTACAGGTATTTGTGTTCAACATGTAAGAAGTAGAAAGTACAGGTATTTGGGTTCAACATGTAAGAAGTAGAAAGTACAGGTATTTGAGTTCAACATGTAAGAAGTAGAAAGTACAGGTATTTGTGTTCAACATGTAAGAAGTAGAAAGTACAGGTATTTGTGTTCAACATGTAAGAAGTAGAAAGTACAGGTATTTGGGTTCAACATGTAAGAAGTAGAAAGTACAGGTATTTGGGTTCAACATGTAAGAAGTAGAAAGTACAGGTATTTGAGTTCAACATGTGAGAAGTAGAAAGTACAGGTATTTGAGTTCAACATGTAAGAAGTAGAAAGTACAGGTATTTGTGTTCAACATGTAAGAAGTAGAAAGTACAGGTATTTGGGTTCAACATGTAAGAAGTAGAAAGTACAGGTATTTGAGTTCAACATGTAAGAAGTAGAAAGTACAGGTATTTGTGTTCAACATGTAAGAAGTAGAAAGTACAGGTATTTGTGTTCAACATGTAAGAAGTAGAAAGTACAGGTATTTGTGTTCAACATGTAAGAAGTAGAAAGTACAGGTATTTGGGTTCAACATGTAAGAAGTAGAAAGTACAGGTATTTGTGTTCAACATGTAAGAAGTAGAAAGTACAGGTATTTGAGTTCAACATGTAAGAAGTAAAAGTTAGAAGTCGTCAGAAAAATAAGTAGTGGAGTAAAGTACTGATACCAGAAACATGTACTTAAGTACAGTAACAAAGTATTTGTACTCCACTACTTCCCACCTCTGACAATTAGCAAAAGTGTAGGCATTTTGAGTGAGCAGCTGTTACTCTGCAGCTTTATTATCTATTCCTGGTTTATGTGTCAGAGAGAAGAACAGGGTCAGGTTAAAGGTCTGTGCTGTCACCTTAAGACCTCCACCTGTGGATGGCATTGTCTGTCCATTAGCATGTTAGCATGAAGGCTCTTTCTTTCCTATCCTGTGTCCATTAAGCTTCTTAGCACTCACATGCAGGGCCGTTTCTAGCTTTTTGGGGGCCCTATGCAAGATGCTGTTTGGGGGCCCTAGTTTTTACAGTTTTTTTAACTACAATGGGGGATTCCGAAGCCTTTTAAGATGATCTGTGGAGATGCATCAGTCTGTTACACTTTAAGAGGAAAACAGGCTAATTTCACGAAAACAAAGCAATTGAAACTTGCAACAAATGATATTAAAAAGGTAAACCATAAGGCTCCTCTGTCAATAAATACAAGAGATGCAGCATTTTCTCAACAATGTGACAGCCCAACGAACATTTGAACTTTATTACCCCACAAACACTAGCCACAGCTTTGCTATCATTGCAGTTTAGTTGTATTTATATCCTACATTTGATTTTTAAGCATATAATGCTTCACCGAACACAGGAGGGGGCTTGGCTGTCTACAAATAAAGACAGCTAATTTTAATTCTCCCCAAATATATTGAGGCTGAACCTGAACTTTCAGCTTGGGGGCCCCCTAGTGGCCTCGGGGGCCCTATGCATCTGCATAGGGCCCCCTAGTGGCCGCGGGGGCCCTATGCATCTGCATAGTCCGCCCATGTAATTTAATATACTTTTAAATGTTGGCCATGAGGGTTGTGCAATAGGTCACCATTGTCAGTAGGTCCGTCTGTATATTGTATTTGCGTAAATGTCAGTGATGATATATGTATGTATTTTAATATTTACTATGTTTGTATACGTCCATTTACGGGACAATAAATGATATCGTATCGTATGATGAAGTAAACAAATATACTACACATGCTGTCTTTCTCATTGTATAGCCTTAAGCAAACTCACCTAAACTATCTGTTCCGGTTATTACTGTGATGTTTTAACAGAGCAGAGTTTTGTTACAGATTCCTTACATGTGTTTCTAAATGTGTCGTTCTGTCAGGAGCTGGCTTGCTGTGGATGGAATGGGAAAGAAAAGCACCGTATGGCTCCCAACATTGTGGCATTCACACGCAGGTTCAACCAGGTACGTTACAGCATTTCTTAAGCACTTTTTAATTGCTTTGTCACTTCAATGTTTTTAGTAAAATCCTTCTAATTTGTGCAATATCGAGTATTCTGCTCTTATATTCCAATTAAAGGTGGGGTAGGTTATTCACTTCAGAAACACTTGTTATATTCCATGGAATGCTTTTAACATCCCGATAGCAATGAATACATTAAATGCTTTGACAATAAATACATCTGTGGAAGCCGTGGTACTGTAAAAAGCACGACCAATCATCTGAGCCGGCCCGGCTAAAGTAACTGGATGGCCTACCTGCCTGTCAGCCTGCCATCTGGGCACAAACTTATCTCGTGCCCTCATTGCTCATGTGTGCGTTCGTGTGTGTTGGAGGAGGGGCTCTGTAAGGAAGTCAGATTTTTTTCGGCTGCGTACTTTCAAATTCTAGCGCACTCGAGCTGGTTTCTCCATTCTTACCTACCCTACCTTTAAAGCTGCACTAGCGAGCCAATACACTCTACTCACTTCTACATTGTAGAAGAAAATGGAAACCATAGAGTTAATTTCTTTGCGTTAAGTGGACTGATCATATCCTAAAAAAGCTCATTATTATATGGTAGTGCTGTTGGGCTTAATCTACTTTTCAGTTTTTAGTGCTTAATTTAAGACTTTTATGTTCCCAGGCACTTAGAAACTCAACTGATGTCTAACAGTAGCTCCATGTTGGGGGTTGGTTATTTAAGAAGTCTGTTATCATGCTGTATGATAATAGTTTTAGTCTTTATAAAAACCTCTGCTTGATCATTCTGGCTTCAAATAAACTATTTTAATAAATATAAAAAGACTCAAAACTTTGTTTGTTTCCATGTTTGCCAGAGATCAAATTATTTCTTAAAGCAGCAGCAGTCACATGTTATCTGTATAGAAGCTCTAATAAACCTACAGTACCACTATCATGATGTGTACAGCTGATTATTGACATCAGACCATGTTGCTTAAATCCAGTGTGAGACAAGCATTGGACTAAAAGTCAGGATATGTCTACAACTCTTGTTAGGTGCAGATCTGGTCTGTGGATGCAGTTACACATAGACTTGTGTTTTATTATGTGTTTGTATGCTGTTGATTTTCAGGTGAGCTTCTGGCTGGTGAGAGAAATCTTGACTGCCCAGACGATGAAAATCCGAGCAGAAATACTGAGCCATTTCGTCAAAATAGCAAAGGTGAGTTAAGATTACTGATGTCCAGTGGCGAACCGTGTCTATCACAACTGGACCTTCTGTAGACACACACACCCCCCGTCGCCCCCCCCCCACCTCCTCCGCGGCATTATAATGTCCGTCTTTTCACTGAATTGTCGTCTTGAAAAGGGTACTCACAACAATTTCACCTGTTGCACTTGTCATTTCAACGTTAAAAACAATAAAACGGCATGAATTGCTTTGTCGCATTCATCTAGATCAGTGCTTCTCAAAGTGTGGTCCGTGAGCACCCCCTAGTGGTCCGTGAGTATATTGGTAACATTTCACATTTTAAATAAATAAATTAATTTAAGTTTTCCGCACTCTCGCGGGGATATCTCCACAATGGAGCGAGCTTAAGTTTCACTTTCGATTGCATGATATAGCCCAGATAAATACCTTCATCACACATGTTGCCACTTGTTTGTACCATTTTCAGGCGATTTGTAAAAAACGATGTGTTTTTGGATATTTGTGGAGTTAGGTGGTCCGCGAGTGTTTTTTTATTGGTTAAGTGGTCCTTGGTATGAAAAAGTTTGAGAAACACTGATCTAGATCCTCTGTCTCGAGCCAGTGAACAAGCGGGCCTTCTAGAACAGTGGTTCTCAACTGGTGGGTCGCGACCGTTTTTTTTTTGGGGGGGAAAAAGTCAAACTTTTATTTTGAAGGCCCGACTTTCTAATGCTGTGCATGCAGTAGGCGTGCATTGGACTGGAAGTACGGGAGACCATAAACGGTTTTGAAAACTTCTGTCACGTAGTGATCATCTTCTCAATAAAACATCTTTGCTGATGTTTTTTCGATTCTTCTGGCCAATCAGAATCAAGATTGTTGCCGGAAGTCCCCACGGAGAATAACTTTGCGGTAGAACTATTCTTTATACATCCATGGGTACAACTTCAGATACAAATGAACACATAATGAAATATGACCCCCGGTTTGATGATTGACAGGTCACAGAACAATGGGGGCTATCTACCCTTACCCACAATTTAATCTCAATCTCCTCTTTGCTCTTCTCTCTGTGTGGAGCAGCAAGCTGTCAGAACAAAGTGAAAAACAAACAATGGCATAAAACATTATTAATATGTCGGGTAGTAATACATCTATATATTTTATTCTCAGAGTGTACCAGAATGGGTAGTTTATATGTTAGTATTTCTAAAAATCTCCTGGGGGAGAATCCCCCCAGACCCCCTTCTGAGGTTGGGTTTTCAGCACGTGTGCCTTTTTATATTATACAGTTCAGCTTTGATTCCATCATCTCATTAAACCTTATTTAAAAGCATTCTTTTGTTCTGTGAAGGGATATATGCCCTGTACTTCACTTTCATCTTTTGTTGAATAGATTTGAGTGGTTCAAAATGTTGGGTCGCGATCTATTGACAAAGGAAAAAGTGGGTCCCGAGGCCTGACCAGTTGAGAACCACTGTTCTAGAGAACCCTGGAACCGAGGGGAACTCTGAAAGAACACGCCCATTGGCTACAAATCAATATATGATTGGTTGATCAAACTGTCAGTCCAAACGTACGCTCTCATTCAGTGCAACGGCCAGGGCATTCGATCAAGGATGTAGAATACCTTGTTGAAGGATATTCTACCCAGAGACCCAGAACAAGATTTGATTGGTTGCTTTCTTTTCTAACACAAAACCACTGAAATGCGTAGCATGGTCCGAGAAGGACAAACAAATCAACGTAACACTGTGATATTACAGATCAACAACACAGATACCATTCTCATTTATTCATTTTATTTATATAATTAAATCGATTTTGTGTTTGTTTTATCTGAGTGTTTCAGGGTATTCTCTGAATACCTTGAAGGCCCTGACGGCTCACACTGCTGATGTCTTATTAAAGGTTCTTTACACAATTTTCAGGCCATTGTTATTTGCTGGCGAAAGATGTTGTTAATCTTAAGTTAACTTGATTAGCAATTTGGGACTGCACTGGAGACGGAGAGTTTGATGCATAGAGGTTTATTTTTAAATGAAATAATGAAATCCCGGAGTCAGTCAGTCTGCAGGATCTTGATGGAGGAACCAAGCTGGCTTTTCATAGCGAGTTGCAGCTTCCTTTTTTCATCTCTACTATTCTATATAAGTCTCTCTCGGGACTGTAGTCCTGCTCTCTCAGATGAATCTCTCTCAGATGAATCTCTCTCAGATGAATCTCTCTCAGATGAATCTCTCATCATCGGCCTCACATAGTCGAGGTCGATGATACTCAGTTGAATCCCTCTGAACAGTACCTCTACAGTTTGTCCTCCACACACACACACACACACACACACACACACACACACACACACACACACACACACACACACACACACACACACACACACACACACACACACACACACACACACACACACACACACACACACACACACACACACACACACTTTCTTGCTCTGCTCAGTATGACCCAGTTTGTATAACATTCACACACACACATGTTATGCAGCCAATGGTGACTAGACGCACCTCAACATTAGACTTTGTACTTTACTTGATACGGGTTATACTCTAGTATTTAATAATACAGAGCCTGTTGTTCATTAAATATCTGTCTTTGTTCCCAGAAACTGTTGGAGTTGAACAACCTTCACTCCCTGGTGTCGGTGGTGTCGGCTCTGACGAGCGCTCCTATCTTCAGACTCAGCAAAACCTGGGCGGTAAGATATCCCACAATGCACTGCTTGATTAGAAAATAGGAGCCAGCACCCCCTTCAAATTAATGTGTGAAGCAGCGGTGTTGGCTAATCAATATATTCCATTCCATGCATAATTTATATAAATAATATCCTGCTTTTATTGTGTTAACAGAAAGTTAACCCTACAATAGTGTTTTTATTTGTCAGACAGTTTATAAAAAAAATGTATCTTCACATTTCATCTGTATATTTGTCTTGGTTTATTTCTATTTTGAGATGTTTGTATTTTAGAATTGTTTTATTTCTACTCTTTTAATTAAATATATTATTATGTGCAATTTGTTGCTGCTGCAACAAAAGAATGTCTTAATATGAGTGTATTTTGAGAGAAGAGAAATTGCTGAAACATGAATGCATAAAAAAGAAACATCACAGCTCTTGCACAGCCCTATGTCAAAGACGTGTCCTCGTCTCCTTGTTTTGTGAGTATAGTCAATCTATAAACCGAGCGTTAGTGGTTACCCTGAAGCCAACATGCTCTAAGCCAGTGGTTCCCAACCTGGGGGGCGCGCCTCAGATGGTTTGAGGCCAAATATCATATTTAGAAGCCTTGTCTCTACATTACAATAAAATATAAAAAATAATTGATTAATTAATTTGAATATAAATTCAAGTTAGTATTAAAGGCATAAAAAGACAGAAATGTATAATTCTTTCTTTAATAGAAATGTTTCTTCTGCCCGTAAAGTGTCCAAACCGGGCTTGTCTCGATAAGCGCATTTTTAAAACATAGTCATTGTCCATGCCGGTTTCAGTTGGATTATTTGTCACAGTTGCTCCGATCAGATCGGTCTCCTCCATTTTGTAGATTATTTACGACTTTTGAATCCACATAAACACATCGGCAAAATCCGGCTTACTTTGAGCACGTGTTTTAAACAGTTTAATCCCTTTGTGAATTGTTTCCACTTCTGCGGCGTCCATTAATTTCTTCATACAGCGGGAATCCAAATGAATTAATCCTGAGTCCAATAACCATCAAAGTCACTCCAATAGTGCTCCGTAATTACGCTTTCATCCTCCTTTAACAAAATACTTCACCTTCATCCAGTTTGTGACAGTAGTTGTAGCATTTTTGAGACTTTTAAACTTTAATTAGCGCTGTTGCGCCCCCCCCCCCCCCAACAGGAGTCATTTGGGGGGGCTCTTGGGGAAAAAAGGTTGGGAACCCCTGCTCTAAGCAATATCAGACATTTTATTGTTATTTTCTATATTTCTTAGCAGTCTGCTGATGTGTCTTATTATTTGTTATGATGGAGGGGTGTTGATGTGACTTAGTATGTAAGTAGCATGGCATTTGTTTATTAGCATCAGATTGTTGGACAGACTGGAAGCAGGTGCCACATCGCCTACAAAAGTTTGACTCTGACTCAAATCGACAGACTCATTCGGTTCATTAAGAAATCAAGAATTCATATTTGTGTGTTTGCCATAGTTCCCTCCAAGACTCTGAATCAGAAGGTTTAATCCATGAATCATCTCTGTTGTAGTTGATCAGTCGGAAAGACAAGGGCACATTTGAGAAGCTCAACTATCTGACATCCAAGGAGGAGAACTACACCTGCATGAGGGAATACATCCGCTCCCTGAAGATGGTGCCCTGCATCCCATACCTCGGTAAGGTGTGTGTGTGTGTGTGTGTGTGTGTGTGTGTGTGTGTGTGTGTGTGTGTGTGTGTGTGTGTGTCGTTGTCTAAAACATAAACAGAATACAATAATTTGCAAATCCTTTTTAACATATTGAATTGAATACAGTACAAAGACAAGATATGTGATGTTCAAACTGGTCAACTTAATGGTTTTTTTGCGAATTAAAAGGAAAGGGGTGCAACACGTCCCAAAAAAGCTGGGACAGGCATGTTTACCACTGTGTTGCATCCCCTTTCCTTTAAACAACACTCGATAAGCGTTTGGGAACTGAGGACACTAATTGTTGAAGCTTTTTTAGGTGGAATTATTTCCCAATTCTTGCTTGATGTACGACTTTCAGTATTTTGCGTTTCATAATGCAAAGGGAGACAGGTCAGGATAATTAAATAATAAACAAATAATACGTTTTTGATATTAGAATACAATCTCAAATCGGTATTTATTACTGGTTGCAAGTGCTAGGAGACTACTCTTTGTTTTATTGTCGCTAATTGATTTATGCTTTACTCGATGTTAAGTATTGCTGTACAACCATTGGTAGTTGCCCATTGTGAGAAGGAAGGCAGAGGGTAGTGTCTCGGGTGTGAAATGAAAGATTGGAGTTCAATCACTGGAAACACTAGCAGAGTTGTGCATATTTTATTGCAAGATTGGTAACATACAGATGATAAAAATAATCTTAATGAAGCAGCATATATATACACACAGAATACCTGATGCTTACTATATCTGCGCACTAACACAGTGGTGATTCGACCTTTTTAACAGTCCCTGGTATTTCCTTGTTCATTTAGAAAAGTTGACTTTGATCACTTTGACATTAAGTGGTCAGAAGACCTTCAATCCATTGTTTTATTAACCTTTATCCTACCAAAGTGAGATGAAATTAAGCAACAACTGAAATGATCGATAAAATGTTTGGGGGGAAATAAATAACCAGATCTATTTCCTGTAGAATTGATCCCTATATATTATACATACATACTCAATATGGCCACCAATAATACTCTGAAATACCAGTGTTTTACCAAGTTTGATCTCTGGATATAAATTCCTTTTGTTACTATTAAACATGCAATGCTGACTTTATTTAGATTCCTTTTGTAAGTTTTGTATTTTAAACTCAAGCAAAGATATTCCAGCCACTTCACTTGTGAGTTATTTTGTGTGCAATTTAGCTTTAAGAGCCCAGACTAAATGAGAAAGTGTGTTAATGGACGGTGTTTGCATTGGGTCGTATCATCATGGTCACTTTCTTCAGAGAGTACGCTCCCCCTCTGAACTCGGCCCAGTAGACCCCGTCCTGGTAGCGGCTGCGGTAATGCCCCCCCCGGTACCACACGCCGTTCATGTTGGAGTGAGCGCAGGCGTTGTACCACCACCCTCCTTTCTGGTAGTGGGCACAGTTACCTGGAGAAACAAGGACTTAGATTAGACCAGGGGTGTCCAAACTACGGCCCGGGGGCCAAATGCGACTATTTTGAATCGTTTGCCCTCAGCAAATTCTAAAAGTATAATGAAATGTGGCCCACAAATTAAACATCTGCTATTGTACTTCTTAAATATATATGTTCAAATATATAACAGTATTCATGTGTTAATAAGCCACATTTTCAGATAAATTCAGTCAATTAAACTCGGGGTTAAGTATCAAGGATACATCGACATGTTGTCTGCACGGGCTGGGATCGAACCCACAACCTTCTGTTTAAAAGACGACTTATCCCTCTCAGCCCCAGTGAAAGCACACCAACAGTTATGATAGCCTTCTCTAGTACTTAATTCCCTCACCTGTGTAGGCGTCGTTGTCTTTGTCCAGTGTTGTGAACTGCTTGCCGTTGTGCCAGGTCAGCGAGTCTCCAGCGTTTCCCTGGTATCGTCCCACTCGCAGCCGGTAGAAGTCTGCCTCAGACTCGATTCTGAAGCTGGCGTACTCTGCGTAAGTCTTACGTCCGCTCCAATCCTCCAGAGTCACCAGCAGCTTGTAGGTGGCCTGGTTAGTCAGCCAGTAGATGTTCTCCAGACCTAACCAGTGCTCTCCATCAATGTTTCCAAACCCTTGCTGTCACAAGAGATAGACATTTAATTAGCTGCATGTAAGCTCATCCAACTGTTCTAACCAGAGATGGAAAACATTACACACATCCTTCACTCAAGTAAAAGTGCAGATACTTGTGGTTAAAAATTATCTGGTAAAGGTTCTGAGTAAACTCCTTTACTTAAGTACATTTCAAAGCCCTAACTTCTTTACTTTTACTTAATAGGAAATGCCAAAACAATTCCCCCATTTTAATTAATGTGTTTAGAATAGAAAGCACAATTATTTGTGTAAAAGTAGTGATACTAGGCAAAGTATTTGTACTTCACTACCTCTGGTTCTGAGACATGATTTAATAGGAAATGCCAAAGCGATTCCCCCATTTTAACTAAGTTATGTTTGTCCTCCCTTTGAATACACACCATCCATGTTTTCCAAGCATGGATAAAAGACTGGTCATGATGTAAGAGGGAGAGGCGAAGAGCCGTGGCATTGCACGACGTGTCCCTCCGTCTGAATCACTGCTTTCAATTACATCACACATGCGTTCAATCAGGAGGGAGTCCTCGTCCATGCCAAATGTGAGTTGGCTTAAAGAGGCTTGTTGACTCATTCAGGGGGGGTTGATGGACATCTTGGAAGTGCTCCTTTGTGGGTTTGATTGTTGTTTGAAAGTGATGAGAAAATTGTACGTTTTGGGGAGGAAGTTGATCTTTGGCAATGAAAGGTTTCACCCTGTGCACCAGTATTTACGTAACTGCGGGTCTTCAGAGAAATAGCTTGGAAACACAGCATGGTTACGTCTTTGAATCATTGAGCAACACTGAGAGCATGATTGATTTGATTTCAGCTCATACAGTATATTTGATTTTTGGTGGTTTTTTGTAATGATTACTCACATCTTCCAGACAGAACAACAGATTGATGGATTACATCAAATTGTAGTGGTTTTGATTGTTTGGACGGGGGGGGAATCCTACTTTGGTGATCCCCTAATGTTTCCATGATGTCATAGTTTCACTTATGCTTTGAAATATCTGAAAACCAGATTATGGATGAAAGATTGCTTTGTACAGATATTCATGTTTTCTAAGAGGATGAATCATCACGATCCTCTGATGTTTGGTCGATTGCACCATCGGATTGACATTTATGTTTTTCTAGGGAATTTTTATTAACTTTTGGAAAATAGCATTCATGTTGCCCTGAATTGTAAGACTTTGGTAATCCCCTTACTTTTCATCAAGCACTATGAGGGCAACATATTTGATTAAATTGTTTCATTGGTTTATGACCAAATACTTTGGAAATTAGTTTCATTACCATCAACCCAAGCTATTCCTTTGGGGTTTTGTGCTATTTAGCAATTTAGCATGCAAACACGCTACAGTAAGATGATGAACAATGAGGGTGGCTCAGTGGGTAGTGTGCTGGACTTCGAATCAGGGGATAGCAAATTCGAGTCTCACTGCAGTCAGCATGTCGTTGTGTCCCTGGGCAAGACACTTCACCCCAAACTGCTTCTGTGCGGATTGTCCACAGTACCGAATGTATGTAAGTCGCTTTGGATAAAAGCGTCTAACAAATGACATGTAACTGTAACTGTAGCAACTTCCCATCTGGATGTTAGTATTGTCTTTGTGTGCATGTTAGCATTCTGACATTAGCTCAACCACTGAGCCCACATGCATCCTCACGTCTGCTAACATAGATATAGATAGATACATAACATAGACTTGTATATAACCTAAAGGTCCAAGATGAGTCTAAGATCAGATTAATGTTTAGTTTACCTTGTACGTCTCCCAGTTTCTAAAGAAGTTCACAGAGCCGTCCGTACGCCTCTGAATGACGGTCCAGCCACCAGGGTCACGTGTCTGGTCACACCAAACCTGCATCAGTCGATTGGTCTTGTCTGGTTTCAGGAGGAACATGCCGCTGTTGGTGTATCCGCCCTCCACAGCTTCCAGACAGTCTTTGAAAGGACCTGCAGGAGAGACGATATGCTGACTAACTATCGTGCATATTGATAAACAAAGCCTTTCATGACTGATTCGCCTCACATGCCATTGTCATCGTTATTATAATTCAAACAACCTGTCAAAGGAACAGACACGGCTACATTTAATAGAACATATTCGTGCAGCTGGAAAAGTAACGTCACTGTTGCCCATGTGTTCTGTATGCCACATGTGACCATTTATTTCCAGTGTCTGTGATGCTGACAGCAGGAAAGTAACCGTGTGTAAAAGTGTTCTTTAAAGGTCACCTAATATGTGAAATCCACTTCTTCATGTCTCTTCTACATCAACATGTGTCCCCTCTTCTTCATGTCTCTTCTACATCAACATGTGTCCTCTCTTCTTCATGTCTCTTCTACATCAACATGTGTCCCCTCTTCTCTATGTCTCTTCTACATCAACATGTGTCCCCTCTTCTTCATGTCTCTTCTACATCAACATGTGTCCCCTCTTCTTCATGTCTCTTCTACATCAACATGTGTCCCCTCTTCTTCATGTCTCTTCTACATCAACATGTGTCCCCTCTTCTTCATGTCTCTTCTACATCAACATGTGTCCCCTCTTCTTCATGTCTCTTCTACATCAACATGTGTCCCCTCTTCTTCATGTCTCTTCTACATCAACATGTGTCCCCTCTTCTTCATGTCTCTTCTACATCAACATGTGTCCCCTCTTCTTCATGTCTCTTCTACATCAACATGTGTCCCCTCTGTGGAAAGAGACTCTGAAAGTTTCAGGAACAAAGATTCTCTCTCTTTTTGATCCATTTCTATAAAAACATGTCTGAAAATGAGCTGATCAGATTTTGGCCACTTTATGATGTCATAGCGATGTTTTGGCTTGTGTAACCATTAGCCAATCACCAACCAAGGTGACCCCCCCCACCTTATCACCTGAATCTCCTCTAGAGCACCATTGAGTTCTTTGTAACCAAATCTCTCTCAGAGGGGCGTGGGGAGCATGGATGTATAATAAGAACTAGATACAGCGTGGGAGGCGGGGCCTCATTCATTCCTATGAGTTGCTCATTAGCGCATGATGATAAAATGGCCCAACTTTTGAGAGAGTGAAACGTCACAGATTACCCAGCATGCCTGAGAAGTACCCGTATGTACGCTCATAGCGCATGCGCAACTTTAACCAAAATGCTCGTTCACATCAAGCACGTCAATGTGCGTACACGTACACGTACACGTAACCGCACCGCACGTTCATGACAGCATGGTAATGATTATTATGATGGATTTGATATTAAAGAGGCGGCAGTTAGCAGCTAGCGGCTAGCTAGACATTATGCTAATGTGACATCAATCGTTATGTACTTATATTACGCTGTAACAGGATCTAGTGATATCCAAGCAACAGAGCTTCATTTAGCATGAAAGAATGATTGCACTGTATATATATACTTATAATAATAAGTAATATTAACTTTATTTAATACAACATTTACGGTACAAGATGTAATCATACAGCCCATGTAGTATGATAATGAATTATAGCAAACATGTGCAATATATCCATTATTACAGCTACAGTGGGATGGCAGTAAGACGATATGGGTCCGTTCTTATTGTGCATCCATGGGTAAAGATAAACGCAACTCACATTGGTTTCTCAAACAGCATCTCTGTAAACTACGTGTATTCACTGAATTTCACTCTCTGCCTTTAACGGCTCGTTGTAGCTCCAATAGCTCCAGCCCCCACCCTTCCTGTGAGCACAGTGTGCTCTGATTGGTCGGGACACGTAACATGAACGTGCCGGGCAGCGCGGTCCCGTGGGTTAGATGCGCGTTCATAATGCAGAGGGAAATAACTCTCAGAATAACGTTATTAGCACATTATTACAACTTGAGGAACGAATGTTTTTAATAAGGGCTATACAAGTGTTCATACTGGGTAGTTTATTTAGTTTAAAAAAAATTATCCAACGATTTACAGACCACTCTTTCCCCATGTAAGTCAATGGGAAAAAGTGTTTCCGGGCCTGGCAACAAAACGGAAGTGTAGTACCGCCGTTTGGCCAGCACGAATATTTTCATCTGAGTCCGGCGCACTTCCTGGGGGCTTGGTGGGGAAGGGCTCCTTATTTTCATCTAAAGTAACAGACAGAGAATCAGCACTTTTGAAACAGGGCTGAAACAGAGGGGATTATGGGATGCTGCGATGATCTGTTTGGTGTTTCAGCCAATCAGAGACAGGTTCTGGATATATCTGAGACCTGTAATATATTGATGAAAAACAGTATAATAGGGGACCTTTTAAAAGATGATAAATAGCATACAATGTCCTTCACCGCACAGTTTATATGCCAAGCATGTTGCAGCTGATCTCCCACAGTTTTTGGGCCGTCTCATCATCAAAAGCCGCCCTAGAAAACCTTGCAGGAGCAGTATGTACACTGGTTACTAGTTTCATTTGCGGGGGAGCAAAATCACATCGCAGGGACTGTACTGTATACTGCAGTTTAGCCAACAGCTTGTTTTGAGATGGATCCAGTCTCTTTTAAATAGAGGGGACAATCCAAAAACAAGATTAGCTTTTCAATAAAGCCTTCCAGTGAGTCCTGCTGGCGGACTGTAGCCAGATGTGATGGTTTCACTGAAGGAAGGCACGAAAACCGCCAGATCTGCTACCAAACGTTCGGGATAGTGCCAGATGCAAGAACAGACTTTCCACAGTTCTTTTAAAACGTCTAAAAGAGGATGGAAAGTGTTTTTGGTGCACTCAGACTCCCTGTGGGTTGTGTCATTAGTGTCATTATAGGATCTCGTTAATCACTTGCAGCTGCAGTCATCTTTCAAAAAAGGCATCTGTAATTTTCTGTGAGCATGTTGTCATAGAGCTTTATCACTGAAGAAAAATGTTAAGTGGACGCCGTTTACAATGCTATTTTATGGGCTGTTTTACAACACGGCATTCACACACACACACACACACACACACACACACACACACACACACACACACACACACACACACACACTATCCTGTCACATATGTATCTATTATTACAATAAGCAGTAATCTATTTCACTGTACAGCATTTCATTTTACGCTCTATTTCTAGCTCAGCTTATTCTATTGTACTTGCCTATATGTAACTTCTTCTGCATTACTTGCACTACATATGTCTTGCACTATTTTATTTCTTAAATTGGTTCTTGCACTATTTTTATTTGTTTTATTGTCTTATATAATTTATGTTGCATTGTTGGAGGAGACTTGGACTTGAGATGTTAAGTGCCGTAAATACACTGTAGCTGTGCATATGACAATAAGGCCTTTGAACTTTGTCGAAAAACACCTTTTCATTTCGAGATGAGGCTCAGATTGAGTGTCTGTGTGGCCAGGTTATTTAAAGGGGACCTATCATGCAAAATGCACTTTTGATGTATTTTATGCATAAATATGTGTCCCGGTGCAGCGTCAGAACATAAAACCCTTTCTCTTTTCCTCCGTACCCACATCTTTTAAAAACGGGGGTACAACGAGCGGATACAGATTTGCTGCCGATATGACGTAATTTCGGATGGTTGACCCACAGAGAGGTGCTATCAGAAACAATGCCTGACGTGTTTTGGACGTAATCGTGTCTTTGTTTACATTAGCACGCCTCGCTAACACTCAGAGCTAACCTGTACTGGCACATGTGTTTAAAAAGCAGGAAATAAAAAAGGAACTCACCTTGTGATAAACCTGCAAGAGAAAAAGCATTTGAGCTCCATACTGTTTCAGAAATAATCTTTGATGTGGTTTAGAACAGGATGGCGTTTTATCACAAAAGAATTTAACTTTATCTCCGGTAGAATTCTGATCAGGCATTAGCTCCGCCTCCTCCTTTTTTTTTTTTCAAGCTACCGACCCAAAATCCGCGTTTCTCTAACAGGGCTGGAATAGAGGAGTATGAGGGAAGTCTAAAATGCATGATCTGTTTGTATTTTGAGCAAAACACGTAGACATGTTTTTATATATTTGTATATTTCTGAGACCCATAATATATGCCTTAAAATAGCATGATAGGAGACCTTCAATGTATTTTATAGTTGTATTTGCGACATCGCTTATTTAAATTGGTATTTTATTATAATTTGTATTTATTATATTATAATTATTATTTGTATTATCGTTATTTTATTTGTTTTAATATTTTTTTGTATTTATTCATTTTGTCTTATATCTTTTATTTTACAGAGGGATCATTTTTAATTTTATTGAATTTTCTTTAAATTATCATACCTTTTTTACTTTTTGTCCCTTTTTAATTGTTATATTATATTGTGCAAACGGTTTGATTATAAGTACATCTCTTGTTTTAATTTGTGATTTGTGCCTTGTTGTTAAAGCACTTTGAGCTGCACCTTGTATATGAAAAGTGATATAATACAATCAAAGCTTTATTACTATTTGTATTATCTACTTACCAGCGGGCTCACTTGTAAAGCTGTATGCCGCGCTTGGCATCGTGGGCAGTGGAGGTGGTACTGCTTTAGTGTTCTGGTCGTTCTGTATCTCATTATTCATGCGGTTGATGGTGTGCCGGGTGTATTTCTGAGGATCGTAGGGTCTGTATCCTCCGGGAGACAGTTCAGGCATCTGTACGGGAGGCTGAGGCATCACACGGGGTTGTGGGTAGACCGGGCGTATCCGTTCCTGCACCACACCGTACGAGTGTCCCCCCCGCTGACAATGCTTCTCCAGCTGCAGCAGGAGGGCGCTCTGGTTGTTTGCGAGGGCCGACAGACGCCGGTACTTGTGCTCCAGGTCGCTGTAGCGTAAGCCGAGCGTTCCCATCTGGTTCGTGTGGTTGAGCACTCGGGTCTCTAGCTGCGACGCCTCCAGAGCGTTGTCTCGTTTGCGGATGATCTCGTGCAGCAGTTGCATGTAGAGCTGCGTCACTCTGGAGTTCATGTTGCGGCTCTCCTTGCGCAGAAGCTTGACTTCATTCACCACCCCCCCGTCGACTTGTATCAGCTGCTGCAGAGCTTCGATCTGCCGGCGCTGCTTCTGAAGCTCGGTGTTCAGCAGCTCCAGATCCTGCTTGTTGACCCGGTTCTCCAGCAATTCCTCGGGCTCCTTGGAGTTCACACAGATGGCCCCAGTGCTTTTCTGCTCGGGGACAATAAACGTGTAGGAACATTTGTCCGTTTCGGAGCGGCTGTGTTCAACAACGGCTCGTTTTTGCCGATTTGGGGCGAAGATGAACTCTCTCTCCGGGATCTCATCACTGTTCTCGATTTCCTGAGTGCCTTCTTGGAGAGAGGACTGGGGTCCGGAGAGCAACAGGAGCCCCAGCAGCACCCCCGCAGGGAGAATCATAGCACAGTCCTGCTGCACGAGCCAAGATGATTCCTGGAACAGAGTGGGGAGAGATGATCAGTCAGTCTCTTCTCTCACTGCGTTAGCTACAGAAAAACGTTCACATCAGGCGGAAATCCACTGTTATATTCGACATGTTCACATTATCAGAGTCAGTCAATGTTATTGTCAATCTTTCAGTTTGTGTGTACAGACGGAGAGATCGAAATCTCGAATATAAAAACAAATATATATAAAAATATGTATGTGTTTGAATTCACATCAAACAGTCAATGTTTTGGTGATGAATAGAAAAGCATTACAAATCATTCTGCTGCTTTCGGGTATTGAACTTTGATCAGACCTTTGGCATACAGAAAAATGTTTTGCATACAATAACAAATATGTAAGACCCTTTATGTCATTGCAGATTCACCATTGACACCTTTTTGAAACACCTAAATCCCATATATTTCATTGTCAAAGAATGTCTTTTTATATTTTAAATGGTGTCAGACTTTTGAATTGACCCTAGATTGTAGTGAGGCTACTTTGTAACTAGAGATGTCCCGATCCGATCACGTGATCGGGGATCGGAGCCGATCACGTGATTTTCAAAAGATCGGGATCGGGAGAAAAAATATCGGGGATCGGGATTTTTTTTTATTTTTTTTTTTTAATATATATTTTTTAATTTATTTAATGTTACAAAACAAAAATGACCATGTTCACGTCTTAAAGTCATCCTGAGGCCTTAGTTTTGGTTTGAAATGACACAACATCATGTATGTGTTGCTTCTTTTGGGCTTGTTTTCAGACCTGGTTGCTTATTTCTCTCAAAGCTGGCAACAGAGTGGGCGCGCAGTGTCTAGCAGTATGCTAACGAGAGGCTACGTTCAGCTGGTGACTCGGGACTCGGGACAGAGAAAATGTCAGGAGTTTGGAAGTATTATAAAATTGAAAGCGAAGGCAGTGTAACAGCCAGATGCAATGTTTGCAAGGCGGAGGTTCCGCGTGGTGGAAAGAACAGAGCTACGTTCAACACGACCAATCTAATACGCCACCTGAGAAACAAACACCAACAACAACAGGACGAGTACACAGCGGCCACTCAGGTAACGGCACTGAAACAACCGACACTTTCAGAGACTTTTAAAAGGAAAGAGAAACTGCCCCAGAACAGTGAAAAGGCCAAACAAATAACAGCCAAGATAGCTGAACTCATCGCGTTGGATGACCAGCCGTTATCAGTTACCTTTTTTTTCTCTTAATGCATTGCATAAAGATCGGATCGGGAAAAATCGGTATCGGCAGATTGTCAAAATCAAATGATCGGAATCGGATCGGGAGCAAAAAAATGTGATCGGGACATCCCTATTTGTAACTGATTTCAATCAATTTACGGGAAAATAATCTGCTCTGTAGGATGTGAAGGGCGACTGTGGCTGCGAGGGAGTGCGGTCGTCTTTCAACCAGAAGATTGTGGGTTCGATCCCAGCCCGTGCAGTCAACATGTCGATGTATCCTTGTGCAAGATACTGAACCCTGAGTTGCTCCCGATGGCCAACGGTGTGTGAATGTTAGTTCCTAGAGTAAGGTACACTGCTCTGTATGAATGGGTGAACGACATGTAGTCTGTAAAGTGCTTTGAGGGGTCTTGAAGACTGGATAAAGCGCTATATATGCAGTCCATTTATCATTAAAAGGGGAATGTACAGAAATTAAGATAATTTTGTAATTAGTGACTACTTTAATCAATAATAACATTTCGCTGTCCAACTCCTCACCCCAGGTCTTTCAAACTGAATTCTGTGCAAATCCATGAAGCCAATTACCAGATAAACAACTTGACCACATATCCCAGGACTGCATAGCAAAGCTCGGACGTAGCATCCAAACACGTCCACTTAGTTGTGTCACAATTGCTTAAGCCAAGTTTAATTTAAGCAATGATGTGTCCCGACACATCTGCAACAGTTCAGGCGAGAGATGTGAGATGTTCTGCAGCATGTCAGGCTTTCTTTCATGTCTCGCTTTCTATGGAACATGACATCATGACACCCACTGGCCCCAGAGAAACCGCTCGGAGAGACACAACCACACGTGACATTTAAGATCGATCTTTTCCAGATTGATCTCAATTCGTTTTCCTTTCTCTGTCCAGGAGAGCGGTTAAACTGCTACATGCTGAATGTTAAGCGTGCCGATCTGTGTAGAGATGATAGAAGTGGTGTAATGGACTAATCTGCACAATGACTACTTGTGGTACTTTAACTATATTTTGATGATAATACTTTCGTTATTTTACTTGAGTAACATTTTGAATGCAGGACTTTTACTTCTAACAGAGTATTCCTACACTCTGGTACTTCTACTTTTACTCAAACTACAAGATCTGAGTACTTCTACTTTTACTCAAGTACAAGATCTGAGTACTTCTACTTTTACTCAAGTACAAGATCTGAGTACTTCTACTTTTACTCAAACTACAAGATCTGAGTACTTCTACTTTTACTCAAGTACAAGATCTGAGTACTTCTACTTTTACTCAAGTCCTACAAGATCTGAGTACTTCTACTTTTACTTAAGTACAAGATCTGAGTACTTCTACTTTTACTCAAGTCCTACAAGATCTGAGTACTTCTACTTTTACTCAAGTACAAGATCTGAGTACTTCTACTTTTACTCAAGTACAAGATCTGAGTACTTCTGCTTTTACTCAAGTACAAGATCTGAGTACTTCTACTTTTACTCAAGTACAAGATCTGATTACTTCTACTTTTACTCAAGTCCTACAAGATCTGAGTACTTCTACTTTTACTCAAGTACAAGATCTGAGTACTTCTACTTTTACTCAAGTACAAGATCTGAGTACTTCTACTTTTACTCAAGTACAAGATCTGAGTACTTCTACTTTTACTCAAGTACAAGATCTGAGTACTTCTACTTTTACTCAAGTACAAGATCTGAGTACTTCTACTTTTACTCAAGTACAAGATCTGATTACTTCTACTTTTACTCAAGTCCTACAAGATCTGAGTACTTCTACTTTTACTCAAGTACAAGATCTGAGTACTTCTACTTTTACTCAAGTACAAGATCTGAGTACTTCTACTTTTACTCAAGTACAAGATCTGAGTACTTCTACTTTTACTCAAGTACAAGATCTGAGTACTTCCCTGACCTCTGGATGATAGTGAGTGATATCTCTATCTCCACAGTGTGCCAGGGCATCTGCTAGATCTGAGGTCAGTGGGAAATGCAGCAGGGAGCCCATAAAGTTAGTCCAGACCCCGATCACCATCTGTCAGTTTGACTTGTAAAAGGTGTCAGGACAAACTGAGCTCTGTGGATGACCTCACAGTCAATCAGCAGCAACAACAGTGATACATGAGTTTGTCACGCATGCTTTATCCCTCCCTGTCTTTGCCCCTGTGTCTCTTTCAGTCACACACACACACACACACACACAAACACACACACACACACACACACACACACACACACACACACACACACACACACACACACACACAGGAACAGTTGTCACAAATGCACGTCTGCGTCTGGATGCTCAGGCATGTCTTTAAACCACAGGGGGGGGGTCGGCACATTTGGTTTGGCCGACTTACTGTAAAAGAGTAGCTGGTGAGTTAATTCTCAGTCCCTGTAGGAGTCGTTTCATGAGTCTCTGACGTGTATCCTCCTGTTCTGCCTCAACGTGAAGCTTCATGAAACTGAGAAGCTTTCCTCAGTTTTGACCCGTGTTATTGTCCCTTGCACACCATAGTGAAAGATCTGATTAGTGTCCGTCGAATATACCCTATGAAGTGCCGATTACAGCTCACAAAATATAAAAGTTGGATATAATTGACATGAATTACACTGTCGATTTAAGAAAGTCGATATTTCTCCTCAGAAAAAACCCCACAGATTAATACAATCCCGTTTCACAGCGTACTTCCAAGTGGGATGTTGCTTAAAAGCAAAGGATTGTTATCTTTATTAGTGTTAACCTTTACATGGTGACTGGTAATGCATTAAGAGAAGGTTAATTGGGCGTGCAGCACTAATGGTCAAACTTGGATCAAATCTGGAGGAGGTGGCAGAGGGGAGGAGGAAGCTCGACAGCATCCTAGAGCACCCCTCCCACCCACTCCACGCAGAGCTAGTGAAGATGAGGAGCACGTTCAGCCACAGACTCATCCCTCCACGACAACGCACCAGGCGCCTCGGACAGTCCTTTGCGCCTGTAGCCATCAGGCTGCACAACAAGGGGTTAAATATGAAAAATAAATCAAATGAAATCACTGGACATAAATATACACTGTTTCCACAACCCATGCTAACTTTTCACTTTAACTTATTCCGCACTTTATAACTTAGATGAAGACCAAATATGTATATATGTTTACTCTTATCTTTATTCATCTCCTATTTTCATAGTCTTTTATTATTATTATCATTATTATTTTGTCCTTGATTTTATTTATTATAGATTGTATTGATCTGTGTGAATCTTTGCTGTACTGTTTTTTTCACGCTTACCCTGTTGTTGCTTTGAACAACTGAATTTCCCCTCGGGGATTAATAAAGGTTCATCTTATCTTATCTTACTTGCTTTACTACTATTTCGGGGTTTAATTGAAAAACTGATTATGCGAAAAGTAAGAAATCTGGAAAGGTTTGATAATTTCACACGGATTAACGCAAAGGAACTGACACTTTGATAAGAGTCAGTCTGCACATCACTTTACCAAATACTACCAGAAGCTTTGTGTCAGAAATGAAGGAGTGCGTTTGAATTAAAGTCCATATTTAGGAATATGAAAGGTTCCCTGTGGAGCTTTTGACCTCAAGTAGAGCTACGGAGAGTTTCTTGACTTGTGGGTTCATGTTTTGTTTGTCTCACACAATACGACACACATGCACAATCGCATGGGTCATGACAATGGTTTCACATTACTCCCCTGATACACTCGAATAATTACAGATCCTGTTACAAAACAACTGCATTTGATAAGGAAGTCATTAGTTCTGGAGTTCCTCGTTCCACACCACTGTAACGGCACACTATTCAACAAGTCATTGATGACAGGAGGTGACTCTAAGTTTATCTTCTTTTAAATCCCTCCTCAGGCAGAGCTTTAAAACAAATGTAAAATCTATCAAGCTGTAAACATGACATGCAAGACATCTAACATGTTTCCCAGCAATGAGAGTATTGGTTTAAACTCACAACGCATGCATTTAATCCCCCTAAAGATCGTTTAATGGGATCAAAGAGAACATGGAGAACAATCTGTGATACTCAAAAAGTCAGTCATAGGAAATGAAAGGCTCAACGGACTGCTCCACTCACCTCCACTTGTCTCCTTTTCCTTCAACCCCCTGCCTGTCTATGACTTCCTCAGCAGTCAGTAATTCCTCATGTCCTCTGCGTTGGTCCAGTATTTAGTCAGTGGAACGTCTTCACATTATTCCCCTTGGCCCGCTGTCACAGTCACTTTCTTCATGTGGAAAATGTTCAGCCCTGATGTCTCTGCACAGGACCCCAAATGTCCAATCAATGAACAGCCAGAGCTTTCCCGCTGCGACTTCATTCATCGGCACCTTGGTCATGTGATGAGTCATCAACTGAACTCACGCCTGTTTACTCACTTCAAAAAAAAAGAGCCTGGAGCTCCCTCTGTAATCCTGCCATCACCAGGGAGTTATTTAGCAGGGAGCCTCGGCCATGCCCCTTTCTCCTCCCCTTGACAACAGGGAGACCATGGACCCCCCCCCCCCGCCAAAAATAAACCCATGTCCCCTGCAGCCCCCCCACCCCCTGCATCTCGCACTTTTTTCCACTTGTTTCCCGGCAAACCCATGACTGTGTCTTTAGTGTGTGTTGCAGTTGGGTCAGGGTTTTAGAGAATGTATTTTATCTAATTTAAGCTTGTTTTTCCTCTGGACTATACAATATATAAATACATGTTTTTGGCCTTTCAGGTGTTGCTAGGAGACACGCTGTCAACATCTATGTTTGGTGCTTATTAGAGAACATCGTATTGTATTTATCCACATCATGTTTTCATGTCCATTGTCCACACAAAGCCTTGACTGCATACAGATTTCCGGCAATTCAAACTTTCCATCCTTTTGTGTGTGTGTGTGTGTGTGTGTGTGTGTGTGTGTGTGTGTGTGTGTGTGTGTGTGTGTGTGTGTGTGTGTGTGTGTGTGTGTGTGTGTGTGTGTGTGTGTGTGTGTGTGTGTGTGTGTGTGTGTGTGTGTGTGTGTGTGTGTGTGTGTGTGTGTGTGTGTGTGTGTGTGTGTGTGTGTGTGTGTGTGTGTGTGTGTGTGTGTGTGTGTGTGTGTGTGTGTGTGTGTGTGTGTGTGTGTGTGTGTGTGTGTGTGTGTGTGTGTGTGTGTGTGTGTGTGTGTGTGTGCTTGCACCACACCTCTCTTTACACTCCATTTCACTTAGTTCTCAAATACACACCTGCAGCAGTCTGTGAGTGTATGCCACACAGTGGCAACACTATCGCCGGCAAAAACATTTGTCACATACACATACACATACATTCACAGTGACTGACATACAAGTACATACACACTGATAGGTACACACACATGCATATATATTAACAGGCACATACAGCTACACAAGACATACACACAAACTTGAACATGCACATAAATACACACAGACATACGTACATACACACAGATGGGTACAAACACACACACACACAGCCTCACACACAAAGGCACACAAACTAACAAACAGATGCTCTCTCACACACACACACACACACACACACACACACACACACACACACTCTTACCCGTGTGTCATCTATTCAATCTCTGCACGCTGAGATGTTTATCAGTGAGAGCAGGGATTGTCTTTTCACACACTTTGACAAAAGCAGAGGTGGAGTTCGGACAGCGTTTGTTATGTTGTCATAGAAACTGCTGCTGGTTACATAACACCTGACAAACACTTTCAATAAAAATTCAGTGACTTAATTGTTTAAGATTGCACGGGCTGCATGTCTTTGTCAATGGATTAAATCAAGAGAGGTTGAATAGGGAAGGGAAACTGATCTATGATTGATATACATGCATGTTTAGATGTAACGGTTGTGTATGCTTGAAGTCAACACATTTGACTAAATAAACAAAAAGGACACATTATTATACTCTTATAAATGACTTCATACAAAGTTGAAACATCCAGATGCAGCAGAGCGTGATATCAGAGCCATTAATCTTCCTCTATGTGTGGAAATTCTTAGAAAACCTTGTAATGACTTCATACTTTACGTCATGCAGTCCCGCATCTTTTCCTTCCTTCCTGTGCATTATAAAGGAGGACGTGTCCCGACCTCTCTCTCCCGTCTCTTCTTCTTTTCATGCACACGGTGAACTCTGCTGGGCCTCATCATGGCCGACAGGTAGTCAGGAAAACAGAACACACTCGAGGACAGAGTCATGCCTCTTTCTGACCGATGGAGCAATGCATTACTTACTTTACTCGACTAAACAGATGGCGCTTGGATGGTCTTTCATGAGCCTTCAGGAAGTGATGCGTTTTACATTTGCTTAGAATTAGTATGAGGAGGAAGGCCATGACTGAACATGTAAGGAAAGACACTCACCAGACTTTCCAATCAGAGAGGTTTAATTCAAAACAGTATGCTCTGATTGTATGAATGTAAAAAGGACAATACCACCTAAGAAAAGTTATAATTAGAGTATACAGACAACGGTGAGGGAACAACATATAACTTATAAAATCAAGAAAATAGCAGAAAGCATATGATGATGTGTTTGGTATTTTACTCTAAACTTTGAACACACACACTCACACAGACACACAGACACACACACACACACACACACACACACACACACACACACACACACACACCTGCAGTATACATCCATCCATACACAGTGACAGTTACGTACAGCTACCCAAGCATACACACTAAAAGACACAGAAAGCATATTATGATGTCTTTGGTATTTTACTCTAAACTTTAACCGAATTCAACATTATGTATCAATCGTTTTGGTAGCAATAACAATGTATTGTATACCAAAAGTCTCTTTAGAATAATCATGTTGTTCAGAAATAGTTAATTTGCTAGCTTTTACAGGAGATCAGAAAGCAGCTACATTAACTGAGTGATGCAGGGTATAGCATACGCTTTTAACAAATAATTGAAAGAGGCACCAAAGAAGATCAACAGTGCTTTTCCATGGAGGCAGTTTTAGAGCTGGATCCCGATTCCTCAACAGTTTTATCATGTTTCCACTGCAAAGACGCCAGCTCACCACCCGCAAAACTTGGTACGAAATGGGCTATAACTCACTGCCCAGCAAACACCAATATCTAAGAGGTGCTTACATCAAAGTCAGTATTAAAGTGAGCAACATCAGTTCATGGGGAGTGTGTTGAAGAGTAGAAAGTTACTGGAAGAGTTTTGCTTGCAATTTAATCTGGCTTTGTAAGTATAAAAGCAACATGAGCCCAGTTTTGCCGTAGTCTGTCATTGTTGTCATTGTGAGGAAAATTGGTGGTGGCATTGCTTGGAAAAGCGGCGATGTCATGACGTGGCGCCTATCAGACTCTAGTTAGTGGAAAAGCAAATGGGTTTTTAGGAAATCCACAAGTTCACCAATCTCCAAACCAAAACTAGCCCCAGCATGGAACTCAAACAAAGCAAATGTAAGTGGAAAATGGGTAAAGGTTTGCCAGACAAGTATGATTGCTCTGCAGCAACAATTAAATCCGGTAACAGATCTCCCAGGTTTCTTCGTTAAAGGATCTGCATCACTTGTGAAGCAGCAGGATTGCATACTGTCTGAATGGGCAAGGATTTGATGGACACACGCTGAAAAAACGAAAACGTTGACTTTAATTAAATGTATTATGTCAACAGATTTGACATCATTGTAATAGGCAATAATATTAAGTTGAACCTAATATTTTAACTTAATATTATTGCTTTCAGCTAACCTTCGCGTCGAAAGGAGCCAGTTGAGGTGGTTCGGGCACCTAGTTAGGATGCCACCTGGGCGCCTCCCTAGGGAGGTGTTCCAGGCACGTCCAGCTGGGAGGAGACCAAGGGGTAGACCTAGGACCAGCTGGAGGGATTATATCTCTTGGCTGGCCTGGGAGCGCCTTGGGACCCCCCAGTCAGAGCTGGTTGATGTGGCCAGGGAAAGGAAAGTTTGGGGCTCTCTGCTGGAACTGCTACCCCCGAAACCCGACCACGGATAAGCGGGAGAAGATGGATGGATGGATGGAACTAACCTAATACAGTGATGTGAAATCTGTTGACATAATACATTTAATTAAAGTCAACCTTTCAGTTTTTTCAGTGCATGGAGACTGGGTTTCGTTGAGCGTCAAAGAAGCAGGGAGACAGGAAGTAAAGCTCTGCAGAAGGAGCCCAGCTGAAACACATTACACACTAGACTTCGTTTCTGTTGGGATGACATCATCCATAAATATTTGTAAGGCATTTTGTGTCATGTTATGCAGATGTAATAATTAAGTTTGAGCTGCCAGCACAGCTGATATCATGGACAGCCAATATCTCAGTGGAATCAGGGTGTCTCATGGAGAAGAATGCAACAGGCAGTGGAAAGGTTTTCAGCCAAGATTTAGGAAAGATTAGCAGTTTCTAACATGTTGTCTACGTCTGTATGGGAAAGCATATTTTCAGTGGCGCTACATTTCTGTTTTTTACGTCTTTTTTTACAATTAGTTATTTTTCCAACGTCCTATTTCTTTAATCATTTCTGGGCAGCTTAAATGTTTTTGAAATACGGCCAAACACTTCCTGAGGTGCTACCCAATATTCCCACAAATGGTTTCCATCATACCCTGCGCTCATCAGTGGAGCCTGTACAGTTTTACATGTTGGCACATCTTGTAAACTTCGTATACGATCGTTAATGATGAAGGCTCTCTCTGTTTTTTCACCAGCTACACTCCAGTTAGTGGCATAACATCCTGATGTTACTGTGATGGATAAAGTTGTCTGGGTGGATGATTTATTCAGGTCATACAAAAACCCTGACTTGCACATCACTAACATGTTGTTTGTTGGGAGAAGTTTGATGGCGTTTATTCCATTTAAAGGGGCCCTATTATTACTTATTACAACAGAGCCGGCCAGCTAACCAATCAGAGCAGACTGGGCTCTGGTTTCAGACAGAGGGTGAAAAGAGGTGCTGCAGCACAGGCAGTATGAGAAGAATAAATAGCTTTTTGAACATTAACGCATGGAGACATGTCAGAGTAACGGCCCGTCCACACGGCGGCGTGCGTTGAAGCTTCAACGCTTCTGCCCATTCACTTTGAATGGGGTGACGTCACGCTTTGCCGAACTGCATTGTGGGAGCGTTGCTCGCTTCAAAAGTTGAGCAATGTTCAACTTTTGAAGCCTCGGCAGAAGCGTCAGCCAATCAAATCATATGCCAGTACAAGCTCTAACCAATCAAAGCGTGTGCTTGTGTGTCCGGGGCGGGAGATTCATGTGATTGGTTGTTGGTCGAGTTTCAGACAAGCTCACCGGCAAGCTTCAACGCACGCCGCCGTGTGGACGCTGCGTAAAGGAACAAAATACAAATATGAACGTTGAAATGAGCAGAATAGGGCCCCTTTAAAAGGTGCATAGTACCTGAAACCACTTCTACCAACATTAGCGCACTTCATTACTGTCGTTATTTCAATGAAAGAACCAATGTAAGATTGTTTGGAAGCAGACATGCTTTGTAAATGAATAACATGAGATGGCTATTTCATTCAGACCTATGGACTGTAGCTTGTTGAGTAGGATTTTATGATCGACAGTATCAAAAACTTTCTAGAGGGCAGCACAATCGTTTTTCTGGATGGAGCAGAGACTTTTATCAATGACTGAAACGGCAGCTGTGAATGTGCAGTGACCTCATGCTGTGGCTCTAATATGTTGAAAGAATTGAATAGCTTTAATGTCAAATTGGAGCCAGATACAGTATCTGAGGTGTCCTTCGTCCTCACAATGGAAGACCGCTGTCCAGGTTGCATGAAGGCCAGCCAGCGGAGAGTGGATCCAGAGACGGAAAGCGTCTGTGACATTAAGCAGGGGGCGATCCGTACGCCAGGAAAGCAAAACTGGAAAATAGCATCTATAGCTTTGTCAGGGCAGCAGTCAAGCTTTTGATCAATCAACACACACAGCCATTATACCTGATGCTGTCCAATAATAACTCATTGCAATCGTTAAAATGTATCTTGACAGTAGAGGGAGGGAGGCGTTTTCTGGTGCACCATAGTTTTTAGGATTCAAGACTCATGACTCAAATCCTTTAATCATGTGAAAGATATGAGACATCTGTTATCATGAACACAATAAAAGCTTCTAATCACTTTGTCCTAGTCTCAGTGGTGCTATATATGCGATGTCGTTAGAGGGTATAAAACAGAAGTGTATTTTAGTTGCAGAACCTAAAATTAAAGATTACTTATTTCCATGTTGCATCACTTTTAAAAGGGCTGATGTAATGTGTTCTGTTGGATCGCAGTTTGGGAAGATTGAGAAAGCAGCCAAATAAATTTTGTTTTGTTTTAAGATCCACAATATAGCCTTCACGCACGCAAGCTTACACGAACGAACAAAAATACACAGCTACACAGAGCAACATACACACGAACACACACAGCTACACACACTCTATTAAAAGGAAATAACAAACTACAGATATATAAAAACATTTGAAGAACATACGTGAATAATAGATTAAGTATAATCCTCCATCACTATGAAGCATCCAGGAGTCTCAGGTCTTCTGGGTCGGGTCTGCTCTCTGTTCCGAGAATAACCACTAAACATGGAAAAGCAGCTTTTAGTTATTATTCCAACAATTTGGAACAAACTGCCTAAATCGTGCACGTCCGCCGAAACACTTCCTATTTTTAAATCCCGACTAAAAACGCACCTATTTATTTTAATAATGTATTTATGCTGTATCGGTTCTAAAATGTATTTTGCTTTTAATCTGTAGAGCACTTTGAATCGCCACGTGCTGAAAAGTGCTATATAAATAAAATTGCCTTGCCTTGCCTCATTGATAAACCTACCACCATTTTTTTTTAAGTACCGCTTTCTAGATAAGGACTTAAATAAGGCGAGATTAATATTTTTCTTATGTTGCAATAGTGTCTTGACATTTTTAAGGATTCATTTTGTATTAAAAAAGATAAATTGATTCAGTTGTCCCCAATATTTAGATTTTTTTTGTCATTGGAAAATCCTCTTACTTCGGGACAGTAAACATCTTCACACACACACACACACACACACACACACACACACACACACACACACACACACACACACACACACACACACACACACACATTCACAGTGACAGACACACATACATACATAAACACACACTGGTAGATATACACACACACACACACCTACGCCACACACATACATACAGCACTGATGGGCACAAACACACACAGATATTCTCACACACACACACACACACACACACACACACACACACACACACACACACACACACACACACACACACACAGTACACCTAGTACACCTCCAGTCAAATATACCAATTACATTTACATTAACCTTTTTTCTTTACCGTACTTCAACAGTTTTCACAGGTGCAGTATGGCTCATCAGTTTATTGAAGTCCTGTGAATGTTATGACCGCACATTCCCCATCACCCCCACCTGGTCTTTTCCAAAGCCCTATTAAAATGCTATTTCTTTCTCCATCTTCCACATCGTATCCCAACTTCTGACGTATCCACTTAAACATGTCCAGACAATAAAAGAAAAAGTCTAGTAATCACTCTAAGAGAAAATTGTCTCCCTTGAACCAAGTCTGTTCTTGCCTCTGTTTCTGGATCAAAATGTGGATTTCGTTTAAGGCTGCTCTGGGAACAGATCAGCAGCCTTTTTTCCTTCAAAAAATAAATAAATAAATAAACAGCAGGATTATAGTGAGAACATAATTATGGGATACTACCAGACTGAGATGAAATAAGTGAGAAATGATTGTAAAACTGCTGTCTGAAGAGAGTCCAATTGAAACACATGCTTATGGAATGAACAAGGCCTGCTAGCCGTAATTTTTACAAGAGTAGATATTAATACATGGGGTGATAAAGTATTTAACAAGAGTGAAACTCAATTTTCGTGTTTGAGTTTATTGTTATGAGCTGGCCAATGTGGAGGTTAACTCCTAATGGATGCAATGGGATCAATAAATGTACGTTTAAAGTTAAATTATAGACTGACAACTAATTTCTTCCCTCATATGACCCAGATCAAAAAGCTTAAACGTCTTAAATCCATTCTCAAGTTGATGACTCAAACTGGCTTCGTGCCTCTGCAGATGTCTTTCTGTTAAGTATACTTGGTGTTCTTCCTTGGATTTAAAGGATAACTGACATGTGTGAAAATTAGCAGTTTTATTAAGATTCTTCCAATAAAGTGTTGAACACCGGAGTCCCTCAGGGCTATGTACTCGGACCCTTCGTGTTTACACTGTGCACATGTGACTGCAGCTCTCAACATGAAGAGAATCCTTGCAAAGTTTCAGATGACACTACCATCATTGAGAGGAAATAAACAACCTTTCAGACAGGTGTTTAGAGAACGACTTGCTGCCAAACTGATCATCACACATCTCCATCTTGGTGAATATAGCTCAGAAATGAGTTTCTGAATTTCTTAAGGAAACTTGGTAAAGTGAATATCCTTGCCAAGTTCTTATAAAAGAAATATCTTGTTTATCTCAATGGAATGCATCCTGACTGGAAACCTTTAAAAACTGGCATCAATAATGCTCAGCCTAGGACAGGAAGGCTTGATTAAAGTTGCCCAATACATCATTGGTACCATTCAACCAAACGTGATATTTGAGAAAAGTGGGCTGCGCAGAGGAAAGGGATATTAAAAAAACAGTAATTACGTTTTTTAAACTAGGCCTTGACAAAAGGCCCATTCACAACACAGGGCTTCAACATTGGGTACCATATTGACGTGTTGGTAATCCAGCCCTCCAGCCTAACTTAAAATGGACCTATCATGCTATATTTGAATAATATATTGTAGGGCCATACCTATATAAAACATGTCTGTGAAGTTTTTTTTTCAAAATACCAAACAGATCATTCATTTTAGCCATGCCTCATTTCGCTCTATTTGCTCTATTCCAGCCATGTCTTCACAAGGGCTGATTCTGTGGCAAATGAGCTGCAGCTGACCACGCCCCCCTGCAAAGGAGGGGGGTGAGGCACAAGCGTCATGTTACCTTGCTGTCACCATGCTGTAACCATGCTGTTACCATGCTGTTACCATGCCACCCAACCTCTCATTCCCCTGATAGGTGGAGAGTTGCCCATATAGGCGGAGCACCCTGTTTCTGACGTCAGAACAATTTCAAATCTGTATCAGTCTGTATCAGATCCGTTGCAGCCCCGTTTTTAGAGATTTGGGTATGGAGGAAAAGAGAGAGGGTTGTGTTTTCTGACACTTGGTGAGTTCCCTGACACACCGGGGACACATATTCATGTATAAAAGACGTACAAAAGTGCATTTTGCATGATAGGTCCCCTTTAAAGTCATTATAAACAGACACCTATTTACACCTTTTTTACTTAGTTCATTCTACATGTGTGGCCCACCAACCAACTACAGCTGATATTGATTAACATGTAGTTGGTACTTGTGTAGACTTAAACTCTGCCAGTCCTCCACTTAAATCATAACGATGCATGAGTGGATATTTGTAATAATGTTCCCCAGTGCATGGTTACCACCACATGAGACACGCACTGCCTAATGGAAGAACTGAGGTAATGGGTATTTCATCAGAGAAGCTCAGTGATCTGGAGCCAATACATACTGCCCACTTAGGATTCCTACATCTCTTACCTCCTGTTGAATGTTCAGTTAAATTAACCTCAGCTTATGGTAGCCTTGTGCACAGTAAAGTCTTGGTAAATGTTAAAAGGAGCCCTGTAGGTGTGTGTTTCCTAGTTTCCATAAGCCAGGAGAGGCCTTTGTAACTTGTGCTCCCACTGTACATTCTTACACAATTTAGCATCATGTTTTGGTGACAGCTGCTTGGTGTTTTGTCCCAAACATGATTTACAATTGCAATAACGTATTCCCTGTTTGGGAGATATGGGTCTGTAGGGCTTCTACATCTGCTCTCTACTTATCAAACTGAACGCACACAGTTGGAGATTCCCACAGAGAAACAACCTGAATCTATTCATTATTTATTGAGTATCTTATAGCTTGTACCTTGGCCATTACACATTTGAATGGCTTAAGACTTAAGAGTTCAACTTATGCACCAGCAATTGCAATGGTCTTGCTTGTTTGAAGTGAATGTCAGCACTTTTCTTGATGTCCTTAGTTTGAATCATTTTGGTTTATTGCACTTACTGTCAGTCGCTTTGGATAAGTGTCAGATAGATGTAATGTAATTGTATTATCTGATAAACTGCATCAGAATGAGCCTGGCTCTCAAGTAGGGTTGCAAAGGGGCGGAAAGTTTCCATGGGAAGTTAAGCTGGGGGATTTTGGAAATATTCGATGCAAAATGAAACAAAAAAACATGACATTTCAACAGATTTTTTTTTAAGTAGAACAGAACAAGTTTTAATTATTTTATCGAACAATTATTTGTTTCATTGAAGAACGAACACAGGAATGTTGAGTTAAATATTACTCATCCCCCCCAACCTCACTCATTAAAAAATGAACAAAAATGCACCTCCCATCCAAAAATCCCATTCAAAATGTTAATTAAATGAAAAGAGCCCTCTCCCTCCAAAAAGTCCCATTAAACATGCAAATCTTCCTTCAAGCGATCCTCTGCATTTTGGCTAAACCCTTTCAGTCAATGGGCTCTTCCTGGGCCTCATCAACATCAAACTCTGACTCTTCCTCTTCAGTGTCACTGTCCAGCCTTCACTCTAAAAACAAATGCCTTGGCTCAACAAAGAAAATCAAGGCAACAGTTTGCTTCAATGTTTATTGAGTTAAGACAACTTCTAATGAAATTGTCTTAAAGCAACAAAGTTATTTGAGTTAGGGGAGAAGGCTTTTCCTCTACAATCAGAGGTGTTTTTAATTACCACTTACTTAATAATTGGCATAAACACAAGTTTTTAAGTTGATTACTCCAAAAATTAAGTTGTTCCAACTTGTTTTACCGTATGATTTAAATGTAATTTTAAGTTGTATGTACTTAATTACCATCATTGTGAACACACGTTTTTAAGTTGACAACCATTTAAAATAGTTTTTTTTCTTAGCTTTTTCATGTTTTTACCTTTAAAGAAAGAAATTAATTGATTCCACAACAAAAATATTCGGCAATTCACTTTTTATTTTGAACTGCAGTTGTTTATTTCAACACATGATGTTTCAGGAGAGAATTCATTTAGTTTGAACATGTATTGACACATGCCATATGATAAGGTGCATGAACACCTGAAATCACAGCTGACTGCAGGAGAGAGGAGAACCATTTTATAGTTTGGCTGCAGCACGGTGATTGGCTGCTGGAGAATGAGGTGAAATGTAATAGGTTAAAGAGAACGCCTGTGATGAGCTGATTATATGCAGCTGCGGAGTGAATGTATATACACCCAGTCTTCCTGAAAGAACTTGCGCTGAGCTTCATTTCAATCTTGAGAAAAAAGATAAATAACACACATTTAAATTGCCCCACAAATAATAAATAAACACATTAGCCATATTACCATGGGACATGGGCACACAGCAATTTGCCTATACAGTGGAACTACAAGGCTATCTACTGTATTTGAATGACAAAAGATGACTCTCACCTTAAAATGTCCTTTGTATATTTCTATTTGTCTTAACTGTGGAAACTTGTCCAGGCATCTTAAGTGGGAATGGACTTGAAATCCTTAACTCAAGGTGTAGAACAATTAAGTTATCAAGCCAATTGCATTACTTACTACAACTTTAATTTAGTTTGAAGTCAATTAACGCAGAAATCAGAGTTCAAATGACACACAATATTAAGTTGATGTAATTACCAACATTATTAGGTCAACACAACTTATAAATTAATGTTTGCAACTTAAAATGTTTATCTAAATCAATTAACTCACATTTTTATCTTGCAACCATGCATTTAATTAAGTGGAGGTGAAAGGTCGCCTGAATTCGTTTTTAGAGTGTTGTTGAGGATGGCTCTGTGTCAGGCTCAGAGAACCTTAGGTTTGCCCGAATGCCAACCAGTTTTTCCACTCTCACAGTTGTGAGCCTGTTGCGAACCTTTGTGTGGTCTCAATAGCTATGCAGTAAGCAGTGTGCTATGGCATGGATATTCAAGTGTACTTAGTCAAGATTATGCTAAAATATACTTTCCCCAACTACATTTAAGTTCCCTGTGAAGAGCCAACCTTCAATTTAGAAAATTCCCAGTTTATTCCCATAAATTCCCGTTAATTCCCGTGGAAAGTTTCCATCTTTGAAAATTCCTGGAATTTTGCAACCCTACTCTCAAGTGGAATTGTCTACTACCATTGAAACTTCAGCTACAAATGATGCATCATCAGTCAGTAATGATGTGTCTGTAATAAAATTTAAACCGAAGCAAAACGGAATGAAATATAAAACAAGCTCACATTTCACAATCTCTTCATCCACGTATGTGTGCAAAGGGGTGGGTTTACAGTGTACTGTAGGGCGCAGAGCTTAGGATTTCTCACAAAACTCACACACAACTACAAAAACATGAATTCAAAACGAGTAAGCGATCACACAACCACAAAATCCTGAATTTAAACCCATTCATAGAAATGAATCCTTCTTCAATACATATCTTTCCTTCATTGTCTCTGGAAGCAGTCACTGGAAGTAACCACTGTAGGTCTGGAGCCTCTGTGATAATGGCAGCTAAAGTTACACCGCTATGCTTAATTAGCCCTGCAGCCATTTCAACACGTGGGACCATGCAGAAACCAAGATGGTGTAGTGTTCAAACTCAGAATAATGTGTGGGCGAGAGAGAGTCTGTGAAGCCTTTTGTCTCGCTTGAACATGAGAAATAGGATTCATCCATGTTTTGGTGTGAGTTTTTGGAAAGCTGTTAATTGTTAGATCACTGCTAAACATATTTTGCCTGCTAAACAGCTTCTGATGTATGAACAGCTCCCTCTGGACCGGAGTACAGCTAACCAAAAGTATCCTTGGAAAACCAGGTCTGACTTCTAATTTGACTTGTAATCCTGCCAAAGGAAACATGTACTGTAAATGCAGATGTCCGACCACCTCGTGCAGAATGAGTTCATCTATGCAAACATCTGAAATCATAGTTTTATTCCTGTGCTGTGGTTTTTAACGGTAATATGTTGGAGATTTTACAAAACCATTTGGTGTGTAACTTCATATTCTGTGTTTATTTATTCAAAAAGTGTGGTTCGCCCGGGTGAGGCTCAGAGTGAGTTTCCTGTCTGGTATTTAGTAACTGTTTATACACAGTAATCAAGACAAATTATAGGAAAGTGTGAGACTAAAGTGATGTTTTCCAGGTTGTTTTTACAACACGATACATTTGATGTGTTTGTGTGGTTTTTCCTCCTGTTCTTGTATTAGACGCAAGAAATCAGACATGCAGCCCTTCAGCGTGAATTATCTTTTGTAAAGACACAAACAAAGTATCCACAAGTATATGTATTACAGATGTACAGTATTATACATATAACTACCTGACTTACAAGCTTGCTCTGTTTATTCATGCATTACTGATCTGCTGTTGCTTATTTGAGTCATGAAAGCCCCAGTGTGTAACGATAACAATGTGTGTCAGTGTGTGCGTAACGTCTCCCAAATCCAGATGTTCTGTCATTAAAAGGAATGGGTGTGTTTACATTTGATTCATTGCTCTCGTCTTCAGAACTTCATTGCATAAGTGAACACTTTGTCAAAGCAAAGCTGGTGTCAGGATGTGGTGTCTTGTCTCCTGCAGGGATCTACCTGTTGGACATGATCTACATCGACTCAGCCTATCCTGCTTCAGACAGCATCATCGAGACGGAGCAGCGGACCAATAAGATGAACAACCTCCTGAGGGTCATCTCCGACCTGCAGGTGTCCTGCAACTATGGTAAGAATCTGATTACACTAGAGCAGGGGTGTCAAACTAAATTTCATCGCGGGCCACATCAGCATTATGGTTGCACTCAAAGGGCCGGTTGTAACTTTAAACCCGTGCAGGACTCTGCCCCCTTGGTGGTTCTAGGAATGTTTTATATACAATTGTGTTTTCTGTTTAACTTATTTTACTAAGATTATTTTTTTAATGAACCTTTTTTTTTTTCTTTTTTTTTAATCTCACGTACCCCCTACAGTACCCCAACGCAGAGTCCTGCACGGGTCTGATTTTCAAGACCCGCTCCCGCCCTGCACCCGCGACGTGCAATACCGAACTCGCCCCGCTACCCGCAGATATTGCCAATTAGTTCCGCAACCCGACCCGACCTGTCGGCACAAGATCCGCAACCCGACCCGAACCCGCATAGCCTATATATGAGCAGTGAAAACATGCAATTATTAACACACACAGTTGCATATTTGTCTCAAAAAGCGTGGGATGTTGGTTATTTTCTCCATCTAGGAACCAAAAGCCTCCCAGACGTTGGATTTCGCTCTTGAGGAAGTGTTATTGAAAATGCTGTATTCTCCGCTAGAGAGCTTCACCTCAGCCATTTCGAATGTGGCGCGCTCAGCAGCAGATTGATGCGCTGCAGAGGTTAAGATTATGCGCGGTCCCGCGGGGGAGAGGTCTGAGGATTTAAACATTAAACTAAATTATTATTATTTTAATATATTTATTATGCAATACCCGCGACCCGACCCGCATCATCTTTGTTTTACCCAGAACCGAACCCAGAAAAAAGCGTTTGAAAAAATACCACCCGCGAATCACCTTTTTTGCGGGTCACCTGTCGGGTACCCGCGGGTACCCGACCCGATGCAGGACTCTGCCCCAACGTACCCCCAGGGGTCCGCGTACCCCCATTTGAGAATCACTGCACTAGACCATATAACCAAACAATAATCAAGCTGCGACAGAACCAAAGCATCCAAAACGTGTCTACTGACATAGTTATTTAATGCAGCGTTTTGCATATACTATTGAAACATCATGTCGGTAGTCTTCAACGTCGTCCTTCTGCAGGAGGAACTTCCTCAGGTGTTAATCCTCAGAACTACAAGGTGCCCATCATCACATGATAACAGAATGTGATGAACATGAACTGTCTCATACTTTGGAATAAATGAGCATGCTTGTGGTTAAAATAGGCTTTTTGACTGAACACACCATTTCCTGCAGTCAGGCCAGTTTATATGAAAGACATGCAGGTTCCTTTTCCTGTATAGTAAACATATTAAAATGATATATTTGCATGGGTTCTTCTTCTTCAAGACAAACAGGCCTGATGAATACAGCTGGTAAAAGCACTGAATCAGCAGCTTTGGAGCCACTGCGAGTTAAAGGGTCTTCAGCTTTTTCTTCTGATTACTCAATATGCCATCGTTCAGGCATCGTTTTACCAGAAGCCAAGTTATCAGCAGAGGTCTCCTACTCTCTAAAACAAGCACACCTACTTATTAAAGCTTAAAAACACAGAATAAGGCAGTTTCTTGTTAAAGATTTGAGTTTCCCCGGTTAACACAGGTCATAGGGAATACAAGCTAAAGTTTGCTCAGGTTGTTTCAAGACGTCCGATAAATCCCTTATCCGGTTAAAATATACAGTTCAAAAGCACCAAAAACTGCATGACAAATCATAAGTGTATTCGTTCTTAGACATCTTAATCCAGAAACGTTCCATAATACTGTATATATTTCACTTCCTTCATGACATTTGTATTCACTATATTCCACTTCTAGTTGTAAATGTTGTGTGTCTATCATCACTGAGTCAATGCTCAGAGTGTTTTATCTCCTATCCTTTGTTCCTTCAGATTACTTGGTGACTCTGCCTCATGTCCAGAAGTATCTGCTGTCAGTTCGCTACATCGAGGAACTCCAGAAGTTTGTAGAGGATGACAACTTCAAGTAAGCTCCAAAATAACCAAGACATCCCCTAAAAACTCGGTCAACCTTGACTTCATTCTGCATCCTTTCCTGACTGTAATCAAACTGACGAAACCCTTTGTGTTGCAGGCTGTCTCTAAAGATTGAACCTGGCAACAGTTCCCCTCGCATCGCTTCCTCTAAAGAAGACCTGGCAGGTAAGACACACTGATTAAAAACTTAAAAACGTTTATTGGAATCACCTATTTTGTTTTTATTAATACTATTAGTTTAACTGTCACAGCAGTGCAGACAGAATGGACTCGAACGCAACTTCAGAAGCAGGCAGAGTTTACACAAATGTATGTCGTTAAAACGAGTAACAAAAGCTCAAAGCAACAAAACAGACAAAGACAAGAGGAAAAAGGCACTGAGTGGATCTCTGTCTCTTAAATTGCCTCCACGTTTAACCAACATGTGAGTAGAGAAAACGATCACAGCCAATCACTGCGGCCAACCCAGTCTCACTGCAGCAATATTTCATAATCATAATGTCCTAATGTTAGCTGGGTGGAGGTGACGCCCAGTGCCCAGTTTGGAGCTTTCTAGCAATGAGGAACTGTAGATCTTATCTACTTGAAGACTGTCCTAGAGTCCGGTTTATTAAAATAGTTATTGACTGAACACACCATTTCGTAGAAGTAGGCTGGTTTGGATGAGTGTGTAAGCTGTAAATATGGACGGATGTTTGTTGGGTGGGTTAGAAGCCATCGTGGATTTTATATCGGACATTTTGCTGAGACTTTAGGATGCTACAGAAGTGTTTCCTGAGGTTCCCTCTATAATAACATTTGTCAAAATGGTTAAATACGGGAGAAATCAGCAGAGGTGGAAGAAGTATTCAAATGCAAAATACTTCATTACAGTGAACGTCATGCATTCAAAATACTTACTTACCTAAGTAAAAGTACTATTAACACAATGTGCTTAAGGTATACAGATATAAGAGTAATTGTTGTGCAGAACAATGGCTTTTATGTGTGTATAATATTATATTATATATGTGACATCAGGTAGCATTTTACTGTTGTAGATAAACAAAGTAAAATATGTAAACAATTGGACTCTTTTGTGACTTAAAGAGGTGCATTTTTAGATAAGCATTGTGTGCAAGTTGCTAGAGCTGTTATTATATTGTTTCTCTTTTTAAATGCAGTGGAGTAGAAGTATAAAGTAGCACTTAATGGAAGTAGGTTAAGTACAAGTACCTCAACATTGTACAGTAATTGAGTAAGGGTACTTTGTTACTTCCCACCTCTGGATATCCTGGTTCCAGTAACAGGGACATGTCCCGTTTTGATTCCCAATTTGAAACGTTTTATTAGGTATTCAGAACAGGGCGCTCTTCTGCTGAGCGTGCAGAATGCTAGCTTTAGCCACCATGAACTAGCGTGTGTCTTAACGAGCTAATAGTGGAGTGATTAAGGCGTTGTGAGGCAGGGGAACTCATTATAACGGGTTCCTGTAATTCGACTTTACCACATATGTTTCGTGATTACCAAATTGCGGATGCGTAAACTTTTTCCTCTTGTGTGTGGGAAAGATTCTAAACAGAGAACATTCCTTACCACATTATCAGTTTCCCCACGAAGCTAGCCAGAAGACACAATCACATGCAGCTGTGTGTGTGTGTGTGTGTGTGTGTGTGTTTGTGTTTGTGTGTGGGGGTAGGGGTCGGAGCACTTCCTAGTCGACATGAGGTTCATGGTACTTTAAAAAGACCTTGATATGATATATGACAAATGTCACTTATTTCCTGCATCACGGCCCCTTCATTTGCAACATCAACATGAGTACGCACACACACACACACACACACACACACGCACACACACACACACACACACACACACACACACACACACACACACACACACACACACACACACGCACACGCACAAGCTGCTATGGACAGTTTTGCACTACTGTATATATTTGTACTGTTGTAATATTTTCAAATGTAATTGTTTAGTAAGTCAGTGTGATTGTTTGTGTGTTCCAGGTCTGTCTGAGGTGTCGGCCTCCATGAGGTACAGCCGGCGGCCCACCTGCCCTGACACCTCTGTGGGGCTTCGGATCCCCACCCCCCCGCCCTCTCACCACAGGAAGAGCCATAGTCTGGGGAACAAGTGAGTTGTATTCAGGATCTATCTAACCTTAAGTTAAAGTCTGACCTGCACACTCTCAGTTAGGAAGTGTCTAATGAGGTGAAGAACATGAGCACTACTACGTGCGTCTTCCTCATCATCTCTGGATGCTTGTAAAACATTTTTATTAAACGTACATTTAAACATGTTATGCTTAGAAACAGTTACTTCCCAACACAGAACTAAAAAAAAAAAAAAACAGAACAAATTAAAAGGGGGCATGAAAACTACATTATATACTAAACCAGGGGAGTCAAACTCAATTTCATCGCGTGCCAAATTTGCATAAAGGTTGCACTCAAAGGGCCGGTTGTAACTATATAATATATATATAAAATAATATATTATATTCCATTATTGCCTCTGAATTGGATTATTATCGGATAGTCCAGGGCAAATAATTGCAAGTCTCTTCAGTGCACATGTCACACAACGAGATGCATTGTGGGACATGTAGTTTATGGGCAACCTGCTTCTGTAAAGCGGCATGTAACCGTATAATAAACGTATTATATTCTTTGCAAGCTCTTGCGGGGCCACATAAAACGAAGTCGCGGGCCGGATTTGGCCCCCGGGCCTTGAGTTTGAGACCCCTGTTCTAAACCTATACAAAAATGTCTACAATGTTGTATACACTTTAACACCAGGAGGAGTACAAGATGTTTTAGACTAAAACTTTAAGTATTTCCCCTACCTCTATAGTGTATTCAGTATTTATACTAGAGTGGTTATACCTACTATGCTCTAAGGTCGTATTACATCATGCATATAGACATTTGAATGCTTCTCTCACAGCTGTGTGTGTGTGTGTGTGTGTGTGTGTGTGTGTGTGTGTGTGTGTGTGTGTGTGTGTGTGTGTGTGTGTGTGTGTGTGTGTGTGTGTGTGTGTGTGTGTGTGTGTGTGTGTGTGTGTGTGTGTGTGTGTGTGTGTGTGTGTGTGTGTGTGTGTGTGTGTGTGTGTGTGTGTGTGTGTGTGTGTGTGTGTGTGTGTGTGTGTGTGTGTGTGTGTGTGTGTGTGTGTGTGTGTGTGTGTGTGTGTGTGTGTGTGTGTGTGTGTGTGTGTGTGTGTGTGTGTAGTATGATGTGTCAGTACGGCATGTCAGAGAGCAGGAGCGCCACGTTTCCCATCGAGAAAGCCCGCCACCTGCTGGACGACAGCTTCTTAGAGTCCAACAGCCCGGCCAGGAACGACCCGTACAGCAACTCTGTGTCCAACGGCCTGTCCATGGGTACGTATACTGTACTATTATCACTGTGGTTATTATGTGCATCACAAATACAGCTGTGTAGGAAGAAAAACATGTATTTTATCTATACGGTGAGTGTGTGTTAGTGTGTGTGTCTTTATGCTGCATGAATAACTTTAACCCTCTGTGCTTTATTCTTTTTTCTCACAAACATGAGACCTAAAGAATAAACTTGTCCTGTGTTTGTTTTTTTAACAACAGGCAGCAGTGAAAGCTCTTTTGGGGAGGAGCTGTCTCCTGGAATGGAGAGGTGAGAGCAAAACATCACATATAACCATTTTAATCCATCTTTCAAATGACAAATGAATATATAGTACACTGAGGAGTTCTGCTAATACTCTCTGACCATGTGTCAAACAGGGGCCGCATGTACGCCACACTGGGCCCCAACTGGAGGGTCCCTCTCCGAAACTCCCCCCGGAGCCGCAGCTATGTTTACAGGTCAGTGAGAGGGAGAGTTCTTCAAATAAGAATGAGTTCACCTTCATGGGGCGATAAGTAGGGATGGGTACCGAGCCCCGGTCTTCAATTATGATAATCCCGGGGCTGAATTATGAAAGACCGTGGTACCGCTAAGCTCCGACGTTATCGGTCTTTTTATCGGTACTGGAGACATGTAAAAAATATATGTCATATATATTATTGCTACACAAACATTATATTGCAGTTTTAGTGTCGCCAACTCCGTTTCTAATACGCAAAAAGACTGCAAAATGCGTCTATGATGCGTCTAGTTTTAGTATTTTCGATCTTTCCAATCCAGACGAGAGATCTCTCTCTCCCCCGCCTGCTTGCGAGGGGGCGGGGCAGTTTACACACACGCAGCTGCTACATCACACACACACACACACACACACACACACACACACACACACACACACACGGAGGAGATGGCGGAGAGAAGCGCTCCGAGGTGTGGTTAAACTTTACCCGTCTCGATGCTCGTTACCAAAAGTGCAATAAGTGTTTAGCATGTAAGGGCGGTAACACGAGCAATTTGTCTAAACATTTATCAAAAGTGCTCCACATCCAGACGGAGGAATGAGCCGGGTTCCACTGTCTTTCTAGCAGCTCTGTAGCCCCATCCACGAGGAACGCTTCCACGTCAGGTGTTATGTATGCTAGCAGCAACACACGGAGTTAACTACATTATACAAACATGGGTTAATGATTAGAGGAAACTGAGTTATTTAGTTTGTTAAAGTTTCAGCTATTCTGTTTACAGTTCTGATCACATTATTTAATACGATTTGTTAAAACATTGTTGTTTCTTTTGATGTGAAATATTATGTATTTAATTTAAATAAAAAGCAATGTTAGTTTTGTTCACAATGTGTTTAGTTAGTTTACCTTATTTTGTTCTCCAAAAGAACCGATAAGAGTACCGTTAAAGGACCGGACCGATAAGCGGTATCGACCTTAACGATACCCATCCCTAGCGATAAGAGTTAGACTCATGTGTTTTACTTTCCTCATCCGTCATTTTTGACTCTACTTACTGAGCTGTAGATTCCACTTACTAGCTACGGGTACATGAGTAAACTAGTATTCTCTTACATCTCTAAATTGTCAGTTCACAAATAAAAACAAATCTAAAGCAGATAAAACCTGCTAGAAATGTTAAAAAAATCACGTTTTAAAGCATATCAGAAATGTGATGCTAATTTTTAGCAATACATACATTTTTACTTAATGTCATTTGCTTATTGTTATCATGCCTTATTGAAGATTCACATGCCTGTCTGTGGCCCATAATGAAATGTAGCGCCCTCTGCATGTTGTTTTTAGTCCTATATTAGTTGTGAGTATATTTATGTAACTCGACTAGAGTCAATACGGATGTTTTAGATATATGTACTAAGGATATATAAATAATAATATCATTTGATAATTATATATAATATCATTGAGACCTGTCCAACATGGCAGCAAGTCGTGAAAGACTGAAGTGAAACTTGATTTATTCTATTGCAGGGTCTGATTATTATATTGTTGACACTTTAAAATACTACTATCCTACTAAAATGCTGTTCAAATTAGATTTATTATTTAATAAAGAAAAAAAATTCAAGTAAAAAAGAAGGAAAGAAATTCACATTTTTTTCCTTTATTTTTCAATATCGCAATAAATATCGTCCCGTGGACTTTTTATCACAATATTATCGTTCCGTGAGTTTTTGGTATCGTTACATCCCTAGTAACAAGACTTCCTGGATCCTTCTATCGTAAAACATTTGATGCTAAAGTAACATTGTCCTTATGGCGCATAAGGCTTCTTCTTATGTTGTATTGTGTTTGCATCTCTTCTCCTCTCTCCAACAACTTCAGCTCCTCCGCTGCCAACTCCTGCTACGGCTGCAGCGAGGAGGACAACGTGACAGTTGAAGGACCGCTGAGGAGGAAGACCCTTCTCAAGGAGGGGCGCAAACCCAAGGTACATTTAGATTTCACTGAGATTCAAGCTACTTGTCTCGAATACGGTTGACTATGTGAACAAAGAAACATACATACGCATACCACCTTTACAGCTCACGTCAAAACATGGTTCACTGAGAACTACACCTGCACACACTAGTCTGTGTTGGACATGTGTGTGTGTTACATTGTGTGATATGTATGTAGGAATGTTTGCATTGTATTGTTCTGTAACTAATGCTGTTGATGTATTGTGATGTCTCTTATCATCTGGAAGCTGCCCCATTCACTGTTGTGTGTGACAGTTGGTCAATGGGCTGTCCACGACACTATAAACAAATCAACTAAATACATTTTCTGACAAAAGTGAGTGAGATGTTTTCAGAATCATATGTTTTTGTTTTGTCGCAGTTGTCTTCGTGGACCAGATTCTGGATCACTCTGTCTGGATCAACTCTGACTTTCTTTGGGGCCAAAGCTCTGAGGGCCTCTGAGAGAAAACATGTGAGTTTGCTTTCATGCCTTTTACGGTCCTTTAGACTTAAGACCATCAGACTGTTAAACACCTGAACTAGGACATCCATAACAATCACCTGTTTGCAACTTACAAATGATGTATCACTTGTATATAGACTCTTATTGCACTCTTTCTATTCTATTTGTATTTTACTTTATCATTTCATATCAGTACCATTCACCCCTCTGTCTTCATTCAGATACAGTGTGTGTAGTTCTGACTCCTGTGCTCATGTCTTTGCCCCAGTATAAGTCCAGCCCCTGTAAGAAGGTGTGTGTGACGGGGTGGATGGTGGTGCTGCCAGACAACCCGGCCAGACCCAACATCTTCCAGCTGAACGACCCTGACAAAGGTCAGCTCCCCCCCCCTCCCCCTCCCCCTCCCCCTCCCCCTCCCCCTCCCACCCATACAGCTCCTGCTCCTTCCTGTGTTCATCAGAGAATCACAACTTGTGTCTCTTCACAGGAAATGTTTACAAGTTCCAGACAGGATCCAGGTTCTCAGCCATCATCTGGCACAAAAACCTGGAGGAGGCGTGTCGGAGCAGCAGACCTCAGGTAGGTTAACACACACACACACACACACACACACACACACACACACACACACACACACACATACCATGTATACATCACTTCAGGGGGCATTACATTGACTTACATGCATTTCCTGGAGACTTATCCTAACCTTAACCATAACCAACACATGCCTAACCCTAACCCTAACCCTTAACCTTAACCTTACCCTAAACCTAACCAAGTCTTCACCCATCAAATTAATGATTCCCCTTATGGGGACCTCCATTGTGTCCCCATAAGGGAGGCGAGTCCCCACACGTGACTGTGTAAACAGATTTAGGTCCCCACAAGTATAGTAATGCTAGGACACACACACACACACACACACACACACACACATACACACACACATACACACACACACACACACACACACACACACACACACACACACACTCGCAGATCTTCCACTATTACACTTATTTCTCACTTTAAATAAACAAACTGAGGTGTTTGCAACTTATTCTTAATTGACATTTAAAGACATTCATTACAAGATGTTGATATGGGCAACGTGGCAATGATGTATGTAGTGGGTTACATGTTATCGGCATTTACAAAGTTTGTAGTCCATTGTTTAATAGTATTTTATATATTCATCATATCAAAGTTGCAGTGCAGACGGCAAATGACTTCATCCTTCTTCAGCAATGTCTTGCCTTTAAGAAAAGGTCCAGGGTAAGCCCGGAAATATAAAGGTGTCAGTCATCCTCTTTTACTCTCTCAGCAATATTCCTGTTCACCGTTAAATATAACAAAATAACTTTACTTCATATGTTCACCAGACACATGACTCATTATGGAAGCTGAGGTTGCTCTGTATACTGAATATATATATATATACAGGTTTGCTAACAGGTTTGCCAAAAGAGCCTTATATGGTCATATAGCCTGATATTGCATTAATATTTTGTTGCAAATGGGGAAAAAAACATCAAATCGAAAAGTAAAAGCCTACAAATATTTGAGTTATTTGTTAAACTTTGGATGCATTTCCCCCCCAGCCCAATTGTCCAATTAGAATCCCATGCCTCCAGGACTGCATTACTAATGGATTTTAGTTTGTTTTTGTTGTATTTCTGGTCGTAGCACTTAAAAGGTTTGGCTTATTTGACGCTAATATATCTGCAGCACTCTTGCTGTCCTGAGGTAGTCTCCTCATGGTTAATTGCACTTATTGTATGTTGCTTTGGGTTGAATCATCAGGAAAAGGAAATACAATTATGTACAAATGTTGTTTTTTTCCAATTCTTCCAAATAAGGAAACATTTTTAAATGTATATTAAATATGTATGCTCTTCTTTCCACAGATACCAGCAAACCTCATGTCATTTGAATGAGAGCAGACTCCGACCAGCGGGACGTTAATGTGCCAAACTCATGGGGTTTGGGAAGCAGAGACTCAAACATGGACCCCAGTGGAGTGATGAAGAAGTGATGATGAAGAAGTGATGATGAAGAAGCTGGATATGTGACTGTGTACGCCAACACCTGCTTTCTTTCTTTACCAGGACTAAATTAAATGTGAACTGTGGACAAATTGAGTTAATGGAGGACTTTGTTATGCTGCTTAAAACATGTGAACAGCGTATGTTTTTTGGCCCATGTTGGGTTTCTGTTTGGGGGAGGATGAGGAGCAGACCAGTGTTATACAGCCTCTCCATGGAGCTCGGGGTTTTAACACAGAAACCCCTTACCACTTTTAATGGAGTGGTTACATTTGTGAATCTATTTCTGCATTTCATCATACCGGGAAAAAGAGTAGGAAACGACACGCATCCCAAACTTGTGAACCGACGGAAAATGTGACGGTTTTATTATCACGGTGGAAGAGCAGAGGAGGAGTCTTCATCACCTTCAGTGACTTACAGACTGAACATGTTCCTAAATCGTAGAATTAGTAGTCGTACGTAAACACTAGGGAAGCATGAAGAGGGCTTTTAGAGCCTGAAGGTCACTCCCCCCCCCTCGCTACCTCAGCTGGTAGTCCTCCTGTTCAACAAGGTTTACAAATAGCAACGAGTCACATTTTCTACAGAACAAATCTCAACACCAGGTGATCATTAGAATCAGTAGCCAATCAGCGGGGCCAGCTGTTTCTAAGCAATGAAGTACAACACTTTGGGTGGGTGTAAATACTGTTTTTATTTGTAAAAGAGTTTATTTTTTGACAGTTGGCCATAAAAGGGAAACATTATATTCGATTCACCAATCTAACACTCAAAATGAAGGAATGAGGGAAGACGTTGGTAAATAACCTGCTTCAGAAGCAGCATTGCATTTTTTTTTAAGGGTAATTGTTTATCACAACTTGGATTGTTTTGAAGAAGTTTGGACTTGGTTATGGTCACAAATGACAGAGAGAGAGAGAGAGAGGTGGTGACATCCTTTTGTAACACTCTCGCTAGCGCTCCAACACATTGTACGTGAAAGGCGAAGGGGCGGGATATATCTAAGCGGTTGACCAATCACAACAGAGCCGGCCAGCTAACCAATCAGAGCAGACTGGGCCCTGGTTTCAGACGGAGGGTGAAAAGAAGTACAGGCAGTATGAGAGAAATAAAGAGCTTTTTAAACATTAAACAAGGAGACATGTCACAGTAGAGACACTACATACCAATATGAAACTAGAAATAGGGCCTCTAAGATTAACAACCTTTAAGGATGCATCGGGAAACAAAGGGGTTCAAGATAATCTGATTAATATGTTGGTTTGTTTCCAATCTATCTGATGATATGAAGCTAAGATCCCAGTTGTGATAAACCTGAATGGTCCTTTTAAGAGTAGAAACATTTCAATGGAGAAGAACTAATTAACTAATGCCATATTTCTAATGTTTCCCTGTTGTAACTGTCAGTCATTTATTTAAAATATTGCAAAAAGAAGATTGAGAAACAATTACAGTACTTGTCAAGTGTAATCATGTTGTAAAGAATTTCATAATTTTGATGTTTTTCATTCATGTATTGTCCTTGACTTAAAAAAATGTGGACTACTTTGACTGTGATTCAGTCATGAAGGCTGTGTTTAATATGAAGAGGACCACAGCTGTGATTAAGCCCATTCAATACAAGTGTGTATGAAGGGTATCAATTGCAGAAAAAAATGGAATTGCATAATCCGAAAAAGTCTTTGCTAATTAATTTAAAAAATAACAATGGAAACCAATGGTTGCTGGGGAGAAAACACACCATGTGGTCCTTTTTAAACCACAGCACATTTGTTCTTATTGTGAAAGTAGAATATCATTTTCATCCAGTAAAATAGACCATAAAATGTGCACACTTTACACTCATCACCTGTGAACTACTGAGCCTGTGTTTTGGTTTTGATTAAGTATTGTACTATTTTATTATTGCAGACGAGCTGAACAAGGTGTACTGCATTGATGGATATTACTGCATTACTTTTACGATGAGTGTAAACAAACATGTTGCCGTCATGTCACTTTGCTGTTGATGTACACTTTATTCAACGTTTTTTATTTCACACGCTATTTGAAGACTACCACTTCAGTAAATATGTATAATTAAAGAAACAGTTGAACATGTTGGGGTTGTAGCACATGCTTGTTTAATATCTTAAGACTCTGAAGTGAAATTCAAATGATTGTATCCGTCCAGTATAAACTGTATCACGTATACTACGTTTTTAGGTCCCAGTCAGTGGTAGTTTTGATACTTTAACTATATTTTGATGATAATACTTTTCTACTTTGACTTGAGTAACATTTTGATTGCAGGACTTTTACTGTAACAGAGTATTCCTACATTCTGGTACTTCTATTTTTACTCAAGTACAAGATCTGAGTACTTCTACTTTTACTCAAGTACAAGATCTGAGTACTTCTACTTTTACTCAAGTACAAGATCTGAGTACTTCTACTTTTACTCAAGTACAAGATCTGAGTACTTCTACTTTTACTCAAGTACAAGATCTGAGTACTTCTACTTTTACTCAAGTACAAGATCTGAGTACTTCTACTTTTACTGAAGTACAAGATCTGAGTACTTCTACTTTTACTCAAGTACAAGATCTGAGTACTTCTACTTTTACTCAAGCACAAGATCTGAGTACTTCTACTTTTACTCAAGTACAAGATGAGTACTTCTACTTTTACTCAAGTACAAGATCTGAGTACTTCTACTTTTACTCAAGTACAAGATCTGAGTACTTCTACTTTTACTCAAGCACAAGATCTGAGTACTTCTACTTTTACTCAAGTACAAGATCTGAGTACTTCTACTTTTACTCAAGTACAAGATCTGAGTACTTCTACTTTTACTCAAGTACAAGATCTGAGTACTTCTACTTTTACTCAAGTACAAGATCTGAGTACTTCTACTTTTACTCAAGTACAAGATCTGAGTACTTCTACTTTTACTCAAGTACAAGATCTGAGTACTTCTACTTTTACTCAAGTACAAGATCTGAGTACTTCTACTTTTACTCAAGAACAAGATCTGAGTTCTTTTCCCACCTCTAGTCCCAGCAGAGTACGATGACTGTTTTATGTATTGGATAATAATAATAATTCAAAGTATGAGATTATATACATTCCTTAATGAGAGAATACCTCCTATCAAACCAGATAAACAATAAAAAGTTAATCTTACCTCTTATGACTTATGTTGTCACCTTTTTGTATAGCCTGCTTTAATTTAACCCTCCTGTTGTCTTCGTTCCCCCCCCCCCTTACTTTGGTGTTCATGGTCAAATTTGACCGGTCCTGTTTTAACTGCTATTACATTAACACAAAAACCATTAATCATCACCAAATTTCATTTAACACCCTTTCAAACTGTACATATTGTATCAGACTACTGGTATACATGAAGAACTGCAGTAAATATACAAAGAATAGACACTGAACATGTATTGCGTGTGCCAGGTGTGATCCATGTGGGGGGATGGGCACATAAGAGCGGGAAATGTGTCAAATTGGTGTGTGTGTGTGCCAGGTGTGATTCACAAGGGGGGATTGGGCACATAAGGGGGGGGGGGGGGACACACATCTAGAGTATGTGTGTGTGTGTTTTATCTGATCCGGATGGTTACTAATTCCTTTTCTTTATGGCGGTCATTTTTGACTGGGATCACCAAGATGACTAAATCATCCAGAATGCAATGAACGTGGTCTACTGTGAAGGATATCATGAAGCCTTAATGCAATCGAATGTAAAACAAAAAAGTTATGATTGATGAAAGTAGTAAATCGGTCAGATATGACCCGAAGACAACAGGAGGGTTTGAACCGTACCCATAAAATAGAAGTGTTAAAGTAAATCCAAAAGGCATAAATTAGTGTAAAAACACCTAAAAACATACATGCCAATTTATTAAACCAGTGTACTTACGGAATCAGAGACTGAACTCCACCCTAACATCGAGCTGTTGCACGTGACGGGAACAATGCACTGCAGGAATTGTATATAACAGAATATAATGTGGTGCAATGGTCAGAAAACAGAGGAGAATATAATATTGGTGGTGTTTTAATTAGATTTGAAAAACCTAACCCCACGAACAGTCTGTAGGCCTACGTCTGGGTGTTACTGTCTGTGTTCAGGACAAAGTTCTGAGGTTTGGTGGACGGTTCGATCCGCGTCGATCTGCCCGATGCAAAGGAAGACATCAACACACTCTGGGGAAACCCTGAGGAGTTCCAGTTTAGTAGAAGCAGAACAAAAAGAATTGTGACATGATGTCGATGCACAGGACGAGGCGTGCTCACAGTTTCTTTTGTCGTGCCAGGAAATCCACTCATCCAAGTCTAAAATCGTCTTTTTGCAGAGAACCAAACGCTCGCCAAGTCCTCAGCTTTAGAAAAATAAACCTGATGCTTTACACAAGTCGATGATTCATAAAAGCAATGTGCGAGTCGTGTCAGATAGATAACTATAAAATTACAGACATCTCAGACTGTTAGAGCACAGTAAGTGTGAACAAATCAACTTAAAAGATTTACAACGCAGGGTAGGAAGCCTACTTTGTAACATCAAAGGAACTGAAAAAGGCACGTCACATTTCTCAAGCCGACATTGAAACCAGTCCCGTAGAAAAGTGTATTCAGTGGACCTCACAATATTTCACATGGTACACGACGATGTACCACACCACTCGACACACCAATCAGAACACAGCGTCCTCGGGCTCCTCTGGAAGACAAAAAAACCTGGATGATATTTTACCTTAGGGTCAAAATCTGATGGCAAAGGAAGTGGTCTCCTTTATTTACAGTCACAGTGTTTAAGGCAAGCGTGCTTTTCTTTAAAAGATGTTCTCGAACGTGCCTCACCCCGATAAAAAAAATCCTAAATGACTAAACCATGGATTAAAGTCAGCTTCAGATTATTCTCCCCACACAATGCTAACAAATCTGCCAGAAACAGTTACGCTTAAAATATTTTACATTATAATTAAAGTGTGGTTTATTTTGGAATTTAGGTTTTGCTGGTTATTCGTCCAAGTTTAGAAGACCTACAAGGAGCCCATCAGATCCAGTTTCGATGTGTGAGTCTGTGTGTAGAGGAAGAAACCGATAAAAACGAAATGCTTTGGTCCATGCATGTTGTAGGTTCTTATCTCAGAGCACACACTCTGGTCCTAGCAGTTTGTAGATTCAAGTGGCTTCTATCCGTTCTCCTTCCACAGAACTAAGTGAATGCTATGGTCCGGCATGCTGGTGGCGAACACCAGTCCAGAGTCATTGTCCCCGTCCAGGCCGTTGAGCCAGGAGGTGACGCCGGGCAGGAAGCTGGACCCCCGTTTGGACTTCCTGTAGGCGGGGAGCGGCCAGCGGCCCGAGATGGCCTCCGTCCTCAGGTCCATCACGTACAGGAAGTGGTTGTCGAAGAGGAGCGAAAACACCTCGCCGAAACTGAGCAGGGAGAGGTTGGCCGGGTCCTGCGTCTTTATCACCCTGAGGACACGAGATAAGATCATTGTTAGAAAAATATCACTCGTCACCGGCTTGAGATTCAATCTCAGGATCCATGTATATGGCAGTGGTCACACACACACAGAGCATTTGGTACAACTAGTTCCTGAGCAGTGTCCTTCACATGCTGATATACAAGAGAGGGAGTTACACAGTCACAAGATGGAGGAATACCATCTCTGGAATCATACATCCTGTCATGTACAAAATAGGCCTATTGAGTTTTCTCTCTAAATCCAGATTTTTTTCTCATAATCTGACTTTTTTCTCAAATTCATTTTTTTGGACTTTTTCTCAAAATTCTGTATTTTTTCTAATAATCTCAAAATCTGACTTTCTCTCAAAATTCTGACCAAATTCATTTTTTTTAACTTTTTCTCAATTCTGACTTTCTGTCAAAATTATGTATTTTTTCTCAAAATCTCAACATTCTGACTTTTTCAAAATTCTGACTTTCTCAAAATCATTTTTTTTAACTTTTTCTCTAAATTCAGACTTTCTCTCTAAATTATATATTTTTCTCAAAATCTCAAAATTCTGTCTTTTTTCTCAAAATCTCATAATTCTGACTTTTTTCTCAAAATCTCATAATTCTGACTTTTTTCTCAAAATATATACGAATAGAAAGCAGTATTCAATGTTTACTTCAGATTAGCTCCACGTCAGAAATGAGCATGCTTGATGTCTATCTCCATAGAGGCTGAATCATCATGTTAATCACATAGCTATCATCTGCCTCAAACAGTCCTGATGCTCTTCTAGGTAATCACACATGCTGTCATGTTCACAGCTACAGTTGGGATACCTTTGTTATCCTGTGGACTCTGATGCTGGAAGAGGACATTCAGTATTTTCCCAACAATAAGATAAGATGGATCTTTATTTACCCCCTTGGGGAAGTTCAGGCGTTTATAACAGCAACAGGGTCAGAGTTAAAAACAGGATACACACAAGGTACAAATAAACGAAATATATCTCAATCTTTATTCCATGTATTTACCTGCAGCACCCCCCCGCTGTGACAGCTTCCACAGTTCATGACATTTCTAAATAATATGAATGTCGAAATCTGTTCTGCTTTGAGACATATATGATTCAAGTATAATATAATTACTAGAGATGTCCCGATCCGATCACGTGATCGGGGATCGGAGCCGATCACGTGATTTTCAAAAGATCGGGATCGGGAGAAAGAAAATCGGGGATCGGGATTTTTTTTTTTTTTTTTTTTAATAATTTTTTTTTTTTTTAATTTAATGTTACAAAACAAAAATGACCATGTTCACGTCTTAAAGTCATCCTGAGGCCTTAGTTTTGGTTTGAAATGACACAACATCATGGATGTGTTGCTTCTTTTGGGCTTGTTTTCAGACCTGGTTGCTTATTTCTCTCAAAGCTGGCAACAGAGTGGGCGCGCAGTGTCTAGCAGTAAGCTAACGAGAGGCTACGTTCAGCTGGTGACTCGGGACTCGGGACAGAGAAAATGTCAGGAGTTTGGAAGTATTATGAAATTGAAAGCGAAGGCAGTGTAACAGCCAGATGCAATGTTTGCAAGGCGGAGGTTCTGCGTGGTGGAAAGAACAGAGCTATGTTCAACACGACCAATCTAATACGCCACCTGAGAAACAAACACCAACAACAACAGGACGAGTACACAGCGGCCACTCAGGTAACGGCACTGAAACAACCGACACTTTCAGAGACTTTTAAAAGGAAAGAGAAACTGCCCCAGAACAGTGAAAAGGCCAAACAAATAACAGCCAAGATAGCTGAATTCATCGCGTTGGATGACCAGCCGTTATCTGTTACCTTTTTTTTCTCTTAATGCATTGCATAAAGATCGGATCGGGAAAAATCGGTATCGGCAGATTGTCAAAATCAAATGATCGGAATCGGATCGGGAGCAAAAAAATGTGATCGGGACATCCCTAATAATTACTATTTAATATATTGCAATACACACAATTCGTCGACCAATACATATTTTTTGTTAACTATAGCCATAGTTTCTGCATTATTTGTGACTGTTTGCAACTTAAAACAATTGATCTAATATATCATATTCCAATTACTTGTATATAGACACTGCACTATTTCTATTATATTCTATTTTATTGTATTTACTTGCACTATTACCTGTTTTATTGTGTTGCGCTGTTGGAGTGACCTCAGATTTCCATTGTCATATCTCCACTGTAGCTATGACAATAATCTTGAATTGAATCTTCAGGTGCTACAAAGCTAAAGGTACACAGAAGAACGAGCTGTTTTGAGTTTCACCAGCTAACAGAAGCTACAGAGCAGGTGCTGTCCCTAAATGATCTCAGAGATGTTTCCTATCCTACCTGAGAATCTCGAAGCTGGCGAAGTCCCACTGATAGATCCCGATGTCTGAGCTGCAGACGATGTAGCGCCCGTCAAACTGCAGGCGGGGCTGCAGGCTGATGCTGCGGTCCTCCGACACCGAGAGCGTCTTCAGACACTTACAGTTGATCTCTCTGCCTAAAGGCCACACCTGAGGGACAGGGGTTACCACATCAGATGCACGCTTACCAGTAAAGCAGCTCACATGATGAACAATGGGACAAGTGAAGGAAAGAAAGGTCTAGAAGAGTGTTTCTCAAACTGTTTCATACCAAGGACCACTTAACCAATAAAAAAACACTCGCGGACCACCTAACTCCACAAATATCCCAAATCGTATCGTTTTTCTAGAACAGATTACAAATCGCCTGAAAATGGTACAAACAAGTGGCAACATGTGTGATGAAGGTGTTGCTCTGGGCCATATCATGCAATCGAAAGTGAAACTTTAGCTCGCTCCATTGCGGAGATATTCCCGCGAGAGTGCGGAAAACTTAAATTTATTTATTTATTTCAAATGTGAAATGTTACCAATATACTCGTGGACCACTAGGGGGCGCTCACGGACCACCAGTGGAAGAAAGGAGCCTTACCTTAATTTCATACTTATCAACACTCAGGAGGATGTAATCCCCAGGGCTGTGCACCACAGACTCCACTTCACTTTTCTGCAGAATCACCTGATGGGGACAAGATGCATGTTTCTAAAAGGGCATTTGTGGACAGCAAATAGTACAGACTTATTACAACATATTTGTTTGTTACAAATCCTCCTAAAAATAGAAATCATAACATGATTATTTCAGTAAAGGTGTGAATAATGTACAACAATGCTAATTCCCTCTAATATTGCACATTTTGAAGCAATTCCAATATCAGATGATTCATCTATTCTTTCTAAATCTTGAAGCCCTGGAACTATCACATGACTCAGGGTGTTATAACAAGAGGAAGTGGTGGGGGGGGGGACATTGAATGAGTGACCTTTCAGTCAGAGTAAGGCTGGAGCCACACGAGGACGGTAACGGTCGTATCCGCTACAGTTTTATCAGATAGACGGTTCGGCCACACGAGGCCGACAGGGAAACGCAGATAACGATAACGGCTCCCAAGGCGAGTAGATCTGCAGACGAAGCGCTCTGGGGGGCCAAACGGCTCCGTGTCTACGCCCTATACGATCATTTTCTGATAACGATGACGCAATAGCCCCGCCTCTCCTGCTCACCCGCGTCATTGCTGATGTGTTTCGCCAACAACAACAACAACAACAGTTTTCCGAGTGTTTCCAGCCAGGTCCCGGTATCTTCCAGGACAGTGCACCCGCACGGCAGAGTTTCCGTTAGCCGAAATCTAAAATTCTCCGGTCAAAATGTCGCTTATTGTTTAGGTGTCCTTTGACAGTCATATCATTAGCTAGAACTAGCTAGATCTGATCGATATGGACATAAACGCGAGTGACGTCTAATCGGACCGGAGAGAGAGATCAGCTGCTGCTGACAGAGAAAAAGAGCCCTGCCTCTCCCCACCGCTGCTGCTAAATCCACCGCGGAGAATAAACAGAAGGGCAACCATGGCAACCGTGCTCGGAAGTCTTCTTCGCTGCTTTTGGTGTATTTTGTGGCAGAAGTACAGCGCCACTTACAGGCCCGGCATATGTACTACAGCGTCTCCAGCGGTCTCGTGTGGAAGGACACGTTTCTGGTGCCTATTGCGTGTGAACGGAAGACTTTTTTGATAACGATTTCGGTTCGTTAGCGTTACCGTTCTCGTGTGGCTCCAGCCTAAGAGGTGAGGATCCTGACCTGCTCTTTAAGAGGCGAAACCTCTCTTCCCCCCTCCCCACTCCCCCCCCCCCCTCCTCTTTATTATAATTTTTTTTTGTCTTTGTATTGTTTTATTATTTTAGTCCTGTTAGTCTGTACAACACTCTCCTACATTTTGGCTACATGGTCTGTTTTGGTTATACTTGTGGTTTGAATATTGTAAGTGAAGATCAACTATGTTGTATGGCTTGTCAATTGATGTACAATAGTAGCTTTGAACTGTTCCATCTAACCCATCAATGTACCAAATGTATTTCCTATGTGTCTGGATCCTGACCTTGGTGACCCACTCGGTGTGTCCGGTGAGCGTGTTGAGGCAGGCCCCCGCAGACAGAGCCCACACCTTCACCGTGAAGTCAGCCGAGCCGCTCACCAGCACGTCCAGCTCGTCGTTGTAGTCCACGCTGAACACTGAGCACACACAAGAGTTTATCAAAGGGTCAGAATATCAAATGAGTGTTCTTCAAGTACAAAAGTGACGTCATACATTCATAAATGTCATTGCTTTCTGCTGATTTGGATTATCCTTTGTGGACATTTTTTATATCAGAATACCTTTAGTCTAGTCTTTGTTGTTATGTGTGTGTGGGGGTCTACCAGGGGCCGTGGAGGTTATACACTAGAGCTGTGTACGCTGAATGAATTGAGGCAGTAATGATATATTTTGGGAGGTGAAAGTTAGCATTGTGATTCTAGATCTGTGGCAAACACACATTTATGATATACTTAAACGTTTGTTCAGATAATCTCCACTTATTAACGCGCTTTGTGATTTTTGAAGTTGTCTCATTTGGTCACTTGTAAGCAACCGCCATTTTTACAACACAAAGAAGCTTCAGACATGTCGTAGAACAAAAGGTGAACATCTCCTCTGGGTGTTAACCACAGACCTCAGGCTTCGATCTAATACCACTTGTTTCATGACTCATTCCTGCACCACTGTTGAAACATGCCGTGTGAATACAGTTCATCACCCGATCACATGAAAAGGCCCAGAACAGATATGATTTGAGCAGTATGTTCTACCTGCTCCTGTGTGGCCCCTGAACTGCTGGATTTTGGCCCCTGTGCTCCACTCCCAGCTGGCGATGGTGTTGTCGAAGGACCCGGTCACCAGCTTCTGTTCATCGAACTTCACCGTGGCGCAGGTGTGCGTCTGGATTCCATAAATGCACTGCCCGGTGCGCACATCCCATAGTTTGGCAGAGAGGTCGTCAGATCCTGAAAACAAGAGCACAGCTGTGATGATGAGACACCTAATGTTTCTGTATTTAACACATTGTAACCAAAATAAAACGTGTAGATGTCCGACAAATTTAAATCTGTCCGGTCATATTGTCCAGTAAAAATAAATACAATCAAATTAGATAAGTAATATATATTTGAAGGTCGCATAAGGGGCGTACAAATGCCGCATTTTGTGCATGATCAAATCCACTGTTCACTAGTTCACCTTTAAGCAGAGCAGAGACAGAAGGAAAAGGAAATTTGCTGTGTGAAAAAGTTGTAATATCTCAAAGTGGGGCTAATTAATGAATAATAATTATGTTTTCTCTCGTACATGGTCACAGACTTTAGCTTTACAACAGCGATTGCACTGCAAAATAAGCGATTAGGATGCACCCTGGTGACCCGAATCAAAAATTCTTCTTACAACTGGCATAGTTAATGCTTAATGTATCCAGAGGTCGGAGCAGCGTACCTGTGCAGAGGAGGCCGTCCTTGTAGTAGAGGGCGTAAACTCGAGCGCTGTGCCCGATGAGGGAGGAGGTCTCGAAGGCCTCCTGGTCCTGCAGCTGCACCATGCGGAGCTTAGCCTTCAGGTACACCCCCTTCCAGTGTGGGGCGTCCTGAATGGACTCATCGATCCTCCAGCCCAGCTTCCTGCACACACCCTGCCACACCTCGGTGCACGAGTTGATCAGCTGCAAGGAGCAAACGACACATTAAAGGTCACCTATCATGCAAAATCCACTTCTTCATGTCTCTTCTACATCAACATGTGTCCCCTCTTCTTCATGTCTCTTCTACATCAACATGTGTCCCCTCTTCCTCATGTCTCTTCTACATCAACATGTGTCCTCTCTTCTTCATGTCTCTTCTACATCAACATGTGTCCCCTCTTCTTCATGTCTCTTCTACATCAACATGTGTCCCCTCTTCCTCATGTCTCTTCTACATCAACATGTGTCCTCTCTTCTTCATGTCTCTTCTACATCAACATGTGTCCCCTCTTCTTCATGTCTCTTCTACATCAACATGTGTCCCCTCTTCTTCATGTCTCCTCTACATCAACATGTGTCCTCTCTTCTTCATGTCTCTTCTACATCAACATGTGTCCCCTCTTCTTCATGTCTCTTCGACATCAACATGTGTCCCCTCTTCTTCATGTCTCTTCTTCATCAACATGTGTCCCCTCTTCTTCATGTCTCTTCTACATCAACATGTGTCCCCTCTTCTTCCTGTCTCTTCTACATCAACATGTGTCCCCTCTTCTTCATGTCTCTTCGACATCAACATGTGTCCCCTCTTCTTCATGTCTCTTCGACATCAACATGTGTCCCCTCTTCTTCATGTCTCTTCTACATCAACATGTGTCCCCTCTTCTTCATGTCTCTTCTACATCAACATGTGTCCCCTCTTCTTCATGTCTCTTCGACATCAACATGTGTCCCCTCTTCTTCATGTCTCTTCTACATCAACATGTGTCCCCTCTTCTTCATGTCTCTTCTACATCAGCATGTGTCCTCTCTGGGGAAAGAGACTCTGAAAATTTCAGGAACAAAGATTCTCTCTCTTTTTGTCCTGATCCATTTCTATAAAAACCTGTCTGAAAATGAGCTGATCAGATTTTGGCCACTTTATGATGTCATAACGATGTTTTGTCTTGAGTAACCATTAGCCAATCAGAAACCAAGGTAACCCCCCCCCCCACCTTATCACCTGAATCTCCTCCTAGAGCACCATTGAGTTCTTTGTAACCAAATGTCTCTCAGAGGGGCGTGGGGAGGGGCTCCTTATTTTCATCTAAAGTAACAGACAGAGAATCAGCACTTTGGAAACAGGGCTGAAACAGAGGGGATTATGGGTAATGCTGCAATGATCTGTTTGGTGTTTGGAGAAAAGGATACAAGATTACAAGTCCGACCAGACGTTTGATGGCACTTTTCAATCAACATCCAGTAAATTGAAGTTTCCCGAAGATACAGAGCCTTTACGAGCTTAGACAGGAATTGAACTTGCAGCCTGTATGCGTTAATCACTAAGAGACATCATTATTCACCTTATTCCACTGTTTGCAGACCAGGCAGCAGGTCAGCAGGGTCTCAGTGTCCAGCCAGTGGATCAGGGAGAAGGCCAGCTCTAGGGGAAGCAGGCGCAGGAAGTCTCGCTTCAGCAGGGTCTCCAGTCCATTGGACAGATGACGCAGCTGCACGGCACCACTGAGAGAGATGAGGTGGTCCAGAGACTGGTTTCGCTGCTGGTCGTTCAGAGTAACGAAAGTGACGGAGACTGACTCAAGCCACCCCTCAAAGGCTGCCTTCTCCATGGGCACATGAGAGCGACCTGCAACACCTACAAGGCAGGGAAACTTTATTTATACAGCACCTTTCAACACAAGGCAATTCAAAGTGCTTTACAAACATGAAAGAAATCAAGAAACATATTATAAAATGGCATTTAAAAACACTCATTTCAAAGCAAAGATAATAAAACATGAATAACAAAGGTACATGAATAAAAGTTACAGCAGTGTGAGATACACACATCTGAAATGTTTAGCTCTGACTCTCAATCATTGCTCACTTTTTAGCAGAAATAGTTTTCTTTCACCTCACTTTCTTTCTACTTTCTTTTTAACTTATCCTTTAGTTATTTCAAGTGTTTCACGCTAAGCGAACCCTCCTTTTGGAAATGTTAATCTACAACCCAATATTCCGAAAAGTCAACGGATCCTGGCCGTATTCGTGTAGTATATCAAATGAATTTGCTCCCAGACATTCATGTGGCTTGCTAGGTTTGGACCCCATCTGTACCCCCAATACACGTAGGGGACTTTAAATCAGCCCATCATTTACCAGGGTATATGCAGGACTCCTGAAGTCAAAGTAAGACCCTTTCCATACATTTTAAGACCTCATCGCCACTTTGAGTTTTAACCGGTTACCTTGGCGACACACTTGACCTCACATTGACTATATACAGTATTGATTGTCCTTCCTCCTTATCTTCCAACCATTTGGACGCAGACTTGCATTTCCCCATAACGATGTTGTTTAACAACCGGCGTAAACGGACCGTCGCGCGCTATCAAGCAGTGAGCGCGCGATGTCCTGTTCAGATGACGTCAAATCCAACGAGATGCCATCAATAAACTACACAGAATCACATTACACACCTACGCAATGATTACATTCAGGCAGACTGTAGAATACAACCTCTTTGGACAATTTATATACTTATTGAAAACAAGCTACAAAATGTAATACCTTGGAAAATGCCGTTTCATACTTTTTAATAGCCTTAATTTTCGCTAATTGATTTATCAACTTTAAATACTTTTTAAGACCCCGCGGACACCCTGTCTAAACACAAGATGACACAACTATTACAAGAAGCCATAGAGTAGACATCTGAAAAATGTGTTTACAATATGATGTTGTACCTGATCATGCAAAAAATATGTCTTGACTTTAAAGTCCTGTAACATATGTACAGTATGACAGTTTTACCAAATTGTAATTTAATAAATCCCGAAAGAGATGAAACAATGTGATGTTTATCTGACAATCTCATTACATAACATATATAATATAGATGCAATGAGTTACACAATGTATCAACCATTTGAGTGAATGGATATCTTGCCGTTTAAGATGATCATGTAGCATTTTCATCAGTACTGTTAACATTACTGAATGGAAATATCTTCTACTACCTTGAGTGACAACTAAGTATTTTACAGAAAGCATATGATGTTAAAATGAACATTTAAAAAAAGGCATACTTGGTGGTCTTGAAAACAACAGAAACTTTGTTCATGCATTAATATTTTACATAATCCCATCAAACCAAAGAGTAGCAGTTTTAACATGTCAATGGAATACGTTGGACTATTTTTGCAACTGGTTAAACAAACGACCATTTATGATAAATTACATTACATTAGTATGGCTGTATACCCATGAATTTATCCAATTTTTAATGATTTTACAAGCCAAAAATGCACGTTAGCCAGAAGCTGCATCCAAGCAGACACAGTGATTTGACGCTTTTGTGTCAAATAATTCAATGGCATAGTAAACTGCTGACAACAATGTGAGGCAACTCTTATGAACAATTGAAGTCCATCTGTTTGTGCATTCAGTCTGAATAAACTACCTGGCTAGTTAGCAACTTTTGTAGCAAACGTTAGCTAAGTAACACAACTAAACATTAAATAGCAAACTGGCTACCACTAGTAACACCCCAAACAAAGCAATGAACAGGATAAATGACTGTTAGTAAATTAAGTTACATTTAAAAGTATAAACTCAAAATGTCCACCCACCAGAGAGTTGCAGGGAGTTTCTTTATCGCCCCTTTCCTGGCTTACTGAGTTCACATAGCGAAGTTAGCTGTCGTAAGCTAACGCTAACCTGACAGCAAGCAAGTTGAAAGGATTGTCCAAGTAACCTAGCTTCGTAGCTAACGTTAGCTAACCCCCATTATGAGAGTACTTGATCATTTAGATGTAAAATAGAGCGTTTCTAGCAGAGTAACGTTAGTCTTCTATTCATTGTTTACGTTAGTAGCATTAGCGTAGGGAGATAACGTTAGCAGGTTTCTGACAGCATGAAACCGAAGATAATGGGAACGCTATCTGAGCAGAAGGGAGGATTTAACCCTCAGCTCTGTCTGACAGGAGGAGCCTTGGGAGTATTTACCACTACCCCGAAACAACCAGAAGCACTCAAGTGGACTTATATAGAATGACATTATTAATTAATTCTATATCCATCGGCTACACTGGAAAATCAATATTGTTTTGTAGTTGCCTTAGTATGCTTTCTCTTCATGAGAGCTAATTTGCCTGAAATACTAAAGATAGGGCTCAAATTACATGTTTTATAAACAGGTACACTGGCTTCCGGTGTCACACACAATATGGATCGGGTGAAATATGTGACAGTACTTCCCAAGTATACTTTTATTAATTAGATTAAATTAAACAAAACATTCCTTAAATTATGCAAAAGTTAAAAAAGCACCTTAATTCCCGAATGACCACTTGTGTTTTTGTTTTGTTTTTGTTGTTTTCTGTCGATAATGCCCTCAGTTTTTGAATTAATGTAATAAACACTTTTTATGTATAGAAATAATTGTTCAATAAGGTAGAAACAAATAAAATAAATAAATATGTGACAGTACTGTTTGCTCCAGACTGAACTTAAAGAACAATGAATATGTAAATAATAAAGAATATTTGATGTTCACCCCGCCTGCCTCTTTACTGTATAGACCCCAGTCAGGTTGATTTATATTGTACAGTACAGTGGGGGAGCCAGTAATTCACCGATTCTTCAGGCATCCAAATCACGCGAGATAAGAACGTCATGTAGCCTACTAGCTTTGTAATATATAGTTTAAGAATAAATATATCTGCAAAGATGTGTTAATGCAGTACGTGACCACAGCAAAAACCGACATGACAAATCATTCCTTAAAATTCATCTTCATTTAACTTTTTGGTTGATTCAAAATCTACCAAAAAAGTAACTATCACCTGTATTTGCTGAGGTTTAATTATTTTAATGTACCTGATTTCTTAAACAAAGAATGGTATGCTTTTATTTGTGTATTAAACTATAATAGCATTTGTAAACTTTACTATTCTGCAAGACTATACTATAATCTGGAATCCTTAGGGATGTCTATCTCGTGTATTTGCTTTTTTTGAATAGCTTTTTTAAACTATATTAGTCAGGGGGTAAGAATTAAAATATACTGTATATAATATATAAGTAGGTCATTCTTATACAAAAGGTGATTTTCGGGATGATGATTTCCAAGTTAATCATACTGTATGTGTTCATGTGTCCTCTTTGTCGGCCCCATTGCACCCTCTAGAGGACATTTGGAGGTAATGCACAGTGGTGCATTTTCATGAGAGGAAGTAGAATCATTTTACAACAAAACTTATAATTGAAAAAAAGGGGTTTATATGATTTGTGTACAGGTCGAATGGCAAACTGTTAAAGGGTGAGAATATAATCTGTGGTTTAAAATCTGAAAATGATTAAAGAAAATCTATCTGCAACATCTGTCCAGCACTCAGTGATGGACAGAAACTAAGTACATGATTCAACTAAGTAAAAGTATGTGCAGATTGGTCCATTTCAGAATAATATCTATGATATGTTTTATAATGATTTATCATTAAAGTGTTCTCAAAGCTGGTGAAGGTGCAGCTAGTTTGAATGACTTTGTATACTGCAGGGTAGCTTGTGGATTTACTCCAGGTGGAACTAAAGTCTGATTTAACACTCCTGGGACCCGAGGAAAAAAAGCGTCTTCCAATTTCCTTTTTTTTTTGTGATTTCCTACCTATTTAGTGTTAAAAAAACATCTTGCAATTTAGACTTTTTTAATTTAATTTAATTGTTTTAATGTTACAGTATGTCCACTGTAGAGGATGTCGGGACCATTTTAGTTTGAAAAGACAGTCAAAATGAACAGATAGACTTACGTATTATGGTTATAGAGTGATATTAATACAATAATACATTCACCTTTATTTAAAACATAAATAAGTAATTGATCTGAACATTGCTGTTTATTTGGTCACTAAAAAACTAGTTTGGTTTTTGGTGAATCTTTCCAGATCTTCAAAGACTTTGTAGTCAATGTAGTGGGAAAAGTACCTCATTGACTCCAGTCGGCACGGGCTGTAGGGTCATCTTGACTAGTTTTATGGATGTGGTCTCCATTTGACCTGCTCACAGAAACAAAGCTTGCATTCCTGAGGCAATTCTCATTTTTCATGGCTCCACTTAAAATAAAAACAACAATAAGACATACGTGCTACTCTTGGCCCACAGGGGGCCATGTCTTTCCAGCTCGTCCCTATCTGTCTCTATGTATCTATCTGTGCGCTCATGGAGCCTCCTGCATCTTCCCCCCCCCCCTTCCTCTTGACCCTCTTCTATCCAGGTGTGAAATCCTCATCTCTCTCATCATCTGAGAATATCTGAATCTCCCTGAACTATCTGGTACAGAAAATGTCTGCTTCAGTTCTGTCTCCTGCAACAATATTGAGTCATAAAGTCCATGAAGATGGTCCTGACGTCCACTAGGATGGACATTTATAAAAGAGCTGGTATTTGAAAACTAATTATATAGTTCCTCACATGTTAATAAACAAGAACACATGATTTTCATGGTAAAAATTACAATTATTCAACAATATTTGACTTCTCCTGCTTATAACATTTTGTTTTTGGTATGCCAGCCATTTTGGATGAAAAGAAAGAGGAACTTCCCAGCATGCAATTTTAACCAATGACATATCACTGGAAAGACCAGGATGTCCTCTGTGCAGTACATCAGGGATTGATAGAGTACCTCAAAAGAGTAAAAGGAGATGCATGTTAACAAAATGTCCACTACAGTGGACATTTTCAATGGGCTGGGTCCCGGGAGGATATTTCACATCATTCATCCACATCTGTAAAGAAACTAAAGGTAGTGGAGCAAAAGTACACCATTTACCTCTGAATTGTAGTGGAGTAGAAGTACAAAGTAACACACAATTGAAATACTCAAGTAAAGTACCTCAAATGTGATTGAGTAAATGTATTTAGTTACTTAGCATCAGTGGATTTTGAGTGCAGGACTTGTTCTTGTAACAAAGTATTCCTACTCCCTTGTACTTCTACTTGAGTACAGACCTGAGTACTTCTACTTGAGTACAGACCTAGTACTTCTACATGAGTACAGACCTGAGTACTTTTACTTGAGTACAGACCTCAGTACTTTTACTTGAGTAAAGACCTGAGTACTTCTACTTGAGTACAGACCTGAGTACTTCTACATGAATAGCTACAGACCTGAATACTTCTACTTGAGTAAAGACCTGAGTACTTCTACTTGAGTACAGACCTGAGTACTTCTACATGAGTAGCTACAGACCTGAATACTTCTACTTGAGTACAGATCTGAGTACTTCTACTTGGGTACAGACCTGAGTACTTCTACATGAGTACAGACCTGAATACTTCTACTTGAATATGAGTACAGATCTGAGTACACAGCAGTACACGGAACCTCCACAGAGCGACACCGCCCCGCTGCAGGGTGGAGTTTCAGCAGCACTGCAGAGAGCGGATAGGGAGGGGAACTGAGAACAAGTCGCTATCTGGCTTTTCCCCTTGCTGAAAAAAATCTATCAGGAATAACCGAAACAACTTCAACAATTTTTATTTTTTGCGTTCCAAAGTCCAAGGGGCCGCCGGCGGGAGTGGACTCACGCGCTCAGGTCAGACTTTCTAACTTTGAAAAGTTTCTACCATTGTAGCAAGAAGTCCTTGACGTCACCACAGGCTCGAGCGAGAAATCTTCCTAAAAGTGCTCAGACTCAGGCCTGCTGCTGTACAGACGGGTTTCAAACCGCTGTGTGTGTAAAGAGGCAGTTAGGAGACGACGTGCTGTCCATTATCAAGCGCCACACACACAGAGGGACACATATGCGTTTCCTCCACACATGAATGTACTGTGGGCTCTCACTGTTCATCATGCAGTGTTGTGTTCACGTTTCCGTCTGGCGTTTTCTCTATGAGGTCTCTGTGTTTCTTCAGAGGGGGAAGAAGTGTAGGAATACTCTGTTACAAGCAAAAGTCCCCCAACCCATTTGTTAGTCATGTACACAAGTATTCAAAGTATACTTACAGTACCAAAAGTGGAAGTAGGCCTACTTATTATGGAAATTGGCCCATTTTCCTTATGATATATGATATGTTTTGATTATTATTATTGATGCATTAAAGTGTTATCAAAGCTGGTAAAGGTGCAGCTAGTTTTAATGACTTTGTATACTGCAGGGTAGCTTGTGAATTTACTCCAGGTGGAACTAAAGTCTGATTCAACACTTGATTATATTTCACAACTAGTAACAAAAGGTACAATATAATTGTAGTGGAGTAGAAGTCCAAAGTAGCAAAACATTGAAATACTCAAGTAAAGTACATGTATCTCCACATTGCAGTTCTTGAGTACATGTACTTCCCACCTCTGGTTTTCTTCACCATTCAGAAATGTGCTCTCTCTGTCAGAGTTCCCTGTGTTAAAGAGGTGATTGTCTGGAGACCACCTCCACACTGCTTCCTTTCTGACCCACAGCAGCTCCACAACCCTCATTGTGTCAAAGCAGCTAATGTGAACTTCTGTCACTTCTCTCCTGTATTCCTGCTCTCTCAAAGCTGGGCGTGTTGCTAGCAGAAGAGCAGCAGAGAAATGTAGCCTCAGGGTGTAAATTCTTACACCACAGTGGAGGAATTTGTATAGAGACATGTTTACTTTGAGCAATAAACTTGTGTCAGTAGCAGGCTATAAGGCAGGCTAGTATCTGAAAACATGCCAGAAACGACAGTGAGTCCGCTCGTGGAGATTGTGAGGCCTAATGGCAGTCTTTCCTCAGTGTGGCAGGGTGTGCTACATGTTGGCACATGATAGGACTGCTCCATGCAACACAAGCACACATGTCCACAAATTCTATTGTAATTGTGGCCCAAAACCAACACCAGGAGTTTAAATGCAGAAGTGGATGAAGTACTCAGATCTTGTACTTGAGTAAAAGTAGAAGTACCAGAGAGTGTAGGAATACTCTGTCACAAGTAAAAGTCCTGCATTGCACATGTTAGTGAAGTGAAAGTATAAAAGTATTGGCATCAAAATGTACTTGAAGTAGCAAAAGTCAAAGTACTGATTATGCAGATTGGTCCATTTTCTAATATTATATATTAAATAACTGGATTTTAATCATTGATGATGATTACTCCAAAACAGTGTACCCATATAACTGTACTATTGTTACAGTGTAAAAGAGGGAGGTGAGACCCCCGCTGTTTGTCAGAGAAGAGTCTTTAGTTCAAGTTTTTTAGAGAAGAACTGTGTTTATTACATCATTCTTAACCCCTTTTTCCCCTAAACTACTTCTCTAATGTGCTAAAAATGTTATATGGAATAATACAAGTTGGATTACACTACGTATGTAATAATCTGGTGATCCAGTTCTTAGTGTCATTCAAAAATAAAGAAGATTGAATGTTATGGATAAACAAGTGATTATAGTTTTACTTCAGTGAGTTCAACTGTTTGTGAATCCTCAGTCGGACAGAAGTATAAATGGAAATCTGGAAAAAACGTATTTAACTATGTAAAAAAAAATAAGATATGTTGATAAAGACTGAATTATTTGGACAGCAAGTTTTAAGACTAATTCACAGAAGGTCACCAAAAACAAATTAATCTGAGTTCCAGAAATGCTAAATAATTAAAACAAATCTAAGAAAAATTCACAAAAGGGAGGAAAAATAAAAAAATAAGGTGGAGTAATTTAAAGGAAAGAGGAACTTTAGTGTACCCGAACATTGGTCATTATTATTCATAGGAGGTTTTGTTGTTGCAGTTGTTGGCTTGGTGTCCCTTCTCCTTCAGTCACTTCCTGTGTCGAATGCTGGGAGGGGTGGAGAACTTTGGTTTGTCTCAAAATGTTAATGCAGATTACCAGAGGATGAATTTATTCTGTAAATACAGTATGGTGATGGAACAATCATTCCTCTTGTGCCACAATCAGGCTAAAATTGTTAGTTTTACACACAAAATGCAGCCCTGTTATTCATGTGTGTAGAGGGACACAGTGTCATACAACAAGGCACTGCATTTGCAATCTTGTAGTCCTAATAGCCGCTTTCACACCAAGTACTTTGCCGTACTTACTTCCCAGCACTTAGTTCCCTGCACTTAGTTCCCCCATGGAACTAAGAGCCGATCGCGTTCACATCGGAATAAGTCCCTGAGGGAAGATTACGCAAATGAAGCCGCTGACGTCACTTCTGCTTTGGGTTTACTGGCAGGCCGCAAACAACTTCACGGCGTATACTGCCACCCGAAGTCCCCGGCCGGAAGTCCCCGAGTAAATCGCCAGAACGCCGACACCTCCTCATCTCCACCGCTCCAATGTTTTTTTTTGTGTTGCCATAAGTTATTCTCTCTCCGTTGGTGCGCGGGGATAATGCTAATAATGCTAATGCCAGCAAATACAATGGCGGCTTCAAAAAGAGTTTTACGGGGCGTGGTTTGCAATTCGCCCAGCCAATCAGAAATTTGAACTTTTTTCTCCCCAGGAAAGTACCACCCCTCCAGCAGGCACTACAAAGGGGGTGAAAGTTCTCATGAACTAAGTTCTCTTTTTGGTGTGAACGCAAAATCCCAGGAACTATCGGAACTAAACGGGAAAAGTACGGGGAAAAGTACTCCGGTGTGAAAGCGCCTATTGACTTCCTAAATTATATTTCATGCCTCTCCGGTACCCAGTTTGTCCAACAAACACTAATGAAAACTACTGAGGACATTTGTGCTTCCGAAAGGTTTCACTTCTTACATTTAGAGCTTTATCTCGTCAGAACTTCTCCACTTAATGATCTAAAAGGATGTGACCTGCTCTTTTGTGAAGGAGTTGGTTTAGAAACTGAAAAAAGGCTCTCTATTAAACCACAGAGGTCATCTTGTACTCAGACTACGTTGACCGGGAGAACAAAACAGTATCTGATTCAGCTTAGGTGACATTGACATTGATTGAGCACATTGTAAGTCTACTTTAATTAATCCGAGTCGCATGTCGGAGCTTTGAGTTTTTAGGTTGGCAAAAGTGGACGGAAGTCTTTAATATAGAGTAGGCTTCTCCTTTTTTAGGGTGGCTATCTTGAGCAGAATGGGTTAACTGTTGTCAGCAGATTCTTTGTAGATTCTCTGTAGCTAATAAAAAGGAACAAAAAGTTTAAAAGAAACTCGACACCACCAGTTGAAAATCTTGTTAAGGGCTTAAACTGATACACAGAATCCATGCTCTGTTTCAGAGTAAAACATACAAGTCATATAACAGATAAAACGTCATCTATACAATTGATATATCTCATTTCTGGTAGTCCATGGCTCTGCTGAGCATGTTCAGCCTCCAAAGAGGATAAACCCTTTTTATTTTAATGACCTCAGTGGTCTTTCCTTTAGCACACCCTGGAACGTAATTAAAAGCAGATTTCATCAACAAACATGTTGCAATACGTCTCATATAGTCATAGTGGACAGTCAGGCTATGTTCAAATCAAACTTTTCTTGTGACTCCAAACAGCCACACTCGTGTTTAAAGTGGATCTATAGGGAAAGTACATTGATGCCTTTTAATAAGCAAGTCTTTCAGATGCGCTGTGAGGCTGAATAGTATAATTTACCAGACTGCTAATCCACCCCTAGCCTCACATATCCAGGCTTTAGAGTAAAAGCTCTGTTGGAAAGGTGTCAGCGTTTTGTGTCACGGCCCACTCGCACTCCAGTTAAGGAAACCTGCTTTTCATTCCTGAGAGCTGCAGAGACCTGGCTGTAGTGTTTTCACTCAGCCATATTTGGTCAAGACAACATGTGCTGCCACTCCTCCAGCACAAGAAATGATTTGTTTTAGACTTGAGCCAATTCTCAAGTGTGTGTCAGATGCCTGTGGAGTTCAGTCAGAGCAGTGAGAAGTCTCCACGGATAAAAGCACACACTCTTAAAAGATCATAGAAGCAGTGAGGTTGTTAGAGGAGATGCAAGATGTTTGTGATGTTTGACCTGATTAGTTTCCTCCTTCCTAATAGCCAAGCTTTAGTTTGAGATTATATCGGCACTTATGCATGGATATTCAAGTTCCTATGAACCCGGGTGAATCATTTTGACATGTCAGCACCACTGACATGCTGAAGAGCATTTTATTTATTCACACAGTAACTGATTATGGTGAAAAACAGGCATTCAATATATTTTTCCAACAAAAGATTGGAGCAGGAGTCCTAAAATACGGAAATGAGTCAGCATTGTAGCACTTTAGGCTTCCTCGTCTCAAACATGTTTTTGGTTAGATGCCTACATTTAGATCTGTTGTTAATACAAGCGTGCAATATGTTTAACATGTTGTTCTATCATTAAATACCCCATTAGTGAATGTCTAAGGCTTTTATGTGACCTAAAAAAGGCTAAATGAGACTCCTGAACGTCATCATGCCAAATATTAGCCGCCTTTAGCTTAGCGGTGGTGCGACCGTACTGTAGTTTGTTTATAGCGTAGCGTTTATACCTCTGGCGTTTGCATTATGCTTTAACTATTATAAAAGTGGTGGTAATACATGGCGATTATCCTCCTGAACTAAATATGCAAGTATCATGTTTGCCACGGAGCTTATTTTCTGCAATATTCCCAAATCCAATGGAAAAACCCCTTTTAGGTTTTGTCAAGGGAGCCTTTGTGATGCTAACTTCAGGTCTGCATGAAAACACGTCATCACTGCACCTCTCTGTTGGGCGTCCCTTTGATATAGAGTCAGCAGCTGCTTGTTTGCTCACAATAAAGCCATAGTGTAACAGGATGCCAGTCAGCAGGCACTTCTGTCAAAGATGTGTATTAATGGTGCTTTCATGTCTTTATGCAGTCTGGTTGCCCATTGGGAAGGCAACAGTAGCCAAGTGTAGTGCTGCGTACCTGGACTCACTTTCAGGTTCAGGTCCGGACTCAAGTCCAGAGGTAAGTCCGGACCTGAACCCATGGCTTGTGTCAAGTTGTGTGAGTAACTAAAGTGAACTTATTGTGAGCTAATTATCAATTGAAAATAAACTCAAACTCAAATTCAAACTCGTCAGGTTTATTGTGCTCCCTTCCAACTTGTGTCCACATTTCTCTACAAAATACAAATGTAAAAAAAACACTTTTTGCCACTTAGTCTACAAATGACTTATGACAGCAACTACAGTGAACTACTACAAAGTTCAAACATTTATTTCTCTTACCAAACTAAAGTAACCAAACAGTCCCTGAGCTGACTGAGCCTAAATCCTTTAAAGCCCTGCGGCATTGTGTTTACATGACCCGGGCCGTGACGCCGTAGACCAAACAAAGGAGTTAGCTACACTACCAAATTTCCAATATGGCGACCAGCAGCCCACGCTGTCCACTATGTCTAAGCCAATCACATCGCTAGCTTCCCTTGACGTCACACCGATCTCGCGAGCAGTTGCGATATTTTGCGAGACTTCGTGAGTTCAGTAATGGCCGCCATATCAGAAGCCGACACGATGTTTTTCGTCTTTTCTCAGCGCAAATTTCTCGATCTATGGAAGGTTTTAGATGGTTTAGAACAAAAAGGAGAATATACGTAAGTGCTAGTTTTTTTGCGAGTCCAAGAACCGGTTCCCGACGTTCCGGTTTTAACCGGACTTGAACCGAAACTTTTTACAAGTCCAGTACCGGTTCGGCGTACCGGTACGCAGCACTAGCCAAGTGTCTATGATATTCAATGACTGGAATGAGTTTGAGCATTGACTGCTGCAATATTGACAGCTTAATGTTGCAACAGGTGATGTTATACACCTCAAGTGTGTGCATTAGCTAGATGCTACTAAGGAGGTCCAGTGGCTGAAGTCTCTGTCCAATCTGGGCTCTGTGATATGCTTTTTATTTATTATTTCCAATGTAATATCAATGATTTCTGGCTTATACACATCATTTAAAGATAACACCGTATAAGGAAAGATAGTCACTGTTCATCCAACTGTTCAAGGGGAAAATGTGAGGTGGTGAACAATATAGACATTTCCACTCAATGGTACACAATAGTTTGTTAAAAGACAAGGAATGATACAGTCCAATAACCAATTGCATGTCAGTGTTTTTCAATTTCCACGTTCAAATCAATGCAAATAAAAACAGGATATTGCAAAGAGTATGTACTTGTATTCCTCACAACCTTGTTTTTACTTGACTTCCTCCGAGTTCCCAAATTGTAGATGAGATGTTATCTTCCCTTTGCCACAGAATTTCTCCGTCCTCACATTCCTGTACTCCGTAGGGATTGGCTGCATTTAGTTCTTGTGCTGGCTGCCAGTGACATAAGGCTGAATAAAGCCTCTCTTCTTTCTTCTCCTTCTCTTTCTCCCTGTCTCTGTGCTCTGAAGCTGGTATTCCAGAGGAATGCACAGTCAAATTCCTCTGCAGGGCTGGAGACAGCGGAGCAGCGATACAGTCTGCTGCTCATGTTGCCTGGCTAAATGTGTACCAGTACCTCATTTTAGGGATACAGAATGACCTGGGGCCAGATGCAGGATGTGTGGATTCATGGCTAAAACTGTGTAAGCCCAGGAGACAGAAATACATACGCATCATTTGGATTTTTAAACAATACAAAATAAGAGATGCTTCCTCTTGATATTACAAGGTAATCATTTGAAAACATTATGCATTGAAGAAAAGTCACACCGTCATAGACCCCATTTACACAGGAACGCAAACGAAACGAACCGAATTCGATATCAAAAAAGTCTTCCGTTCACACGGAAAATCCACTGTCAATAAACGTGTCCCTTCACACGAGACCGCTCGACCCGCTGGAGACGCTGTAGTACATATGCCGGGCCTGTAAGTGGCGCTGTACTTCCGCCACTAAATACACCAAAAGCAGCGAAGACCCCCGAGCATGGTTACCATGGTTGCCCTTCTGTTTATTCTCCGCGGTGGATTTAGCAACATGTAGTTCATATAGTTCTCCATGTCCACTTGTTGCTGATGGTTGTGGTAGAGGAGCTGTAGATTTTGCACTAACATCTGTAGCATGGTCAGTAGCTACTGACAGTAGCTACTGACCATGCTACAGCAGTGAGCAGCAGAGGCGGGGCTATGGCTTCATCGTTATCAGGAAATGATCTTATAGGACGTACACACGGAGCCGTTTGGCCCCCCAGAGCGTTCTGTTTGCAGATCTATCCACCTTGGGACCCGTTATCGTTTTAGGGGGCCGTTTACGCGTTTCCGTTACGGCCTCGTGTGAACGAACGGGCTATACGAAAGAGAAAAGTAGCGGATACAACCGTTTGCGTTCCCGTGTAAACAGCACCTTAGTAACTGCACCAGCACTGCATCTATTCATCCTCTTGACCATTAGATACATTCAGATCCTTTACATAATCAATGAAGGGCCTCAATACGTTCTCAAACACATGCTGTCTAGACCTTAATAGATAGGATATCTCCTCCAATGGGAGGCCTGACAGCATCCGTCTCAACCAATGAGTGGCGCTTGGTCTGTGAGCAATACAGATTTTGGCGGAGAGCAAGTTGAGGTCTATAAATGTTTGCTCATGTTTACTATATGTTTGGTTCTCTGGATATAAACCCAATAGAAAATATTGGATCTAGTAAAATCTGTTTTGAAATCATCTTCTCTGTTGTACCTCGTACCTCTTTGTTGTATCGGCATAAATCAAACCGGGGTTACATCATGGAGCATCATCTCCAACAGGTAGCCATAAATAGTCGTAGAAACGCTGCTTAACATCCGTTTGCATTTGGATATTTGTGCCGGCTCCACCACCCTTTATTCCTGTCTATGAGAAGGACAGCTAAGCAGAAGGGCAATGTCACATCGTGTTGCGTCATCAAGAGAAGCTGCCATTACGTGTGACCATTACTCATGGCTGTGGCTATTTATTGCGACCACACCACTCAATCACCAAGGTGTAATCTCTACACCTGAACACCACACAGGATTTGTTACAATTCGGTAAGATACAGGATTTAATAAGGTTAGACTGAATCAAAGCTACTTTTTATACACTTTTTCGCAGGCCTAACCAGAAGTTAACTTTGCAAGGGACAAAAAAACAACGGGATTTTTCAAACAAGTATTGCAGAATATAAGATGATTGGCAAACAAATGTTTATGATGATGCACTCTTTTGTCCAGCAGTCAATACTAAAAGTATATATTTATATATTTTTAAGTTTAGTCACATGAAAATGAACATTGCCGTCAGTGATTGTAATATTAATGTCTCTTCTCTTGTTTCTTGTCCCCTTTTCGGACATTTGAGTACTAATATTTTGTCCTGAGATCAGCATTTATTGAGGTAAGTATTGATAGCTATACCTACTTACCTTTAGACACTTTTAACACATAGGAGGTCAAAGTAACAAAGACAAGGATCCCCGTGAAACTAACTCGGGGAACTGGTAATGTTGGGATGTAGAACTCTTGTTGTTGATGCACACAACACAATGATCCTACAAGTGCCACACATTTAAAGCAGCTTGGACAGGATGTGTTCAGCTGGTGGTCACAAAACAAAGCTTCATTGCAGGGATGTGTTTCCTCACCACCCACCATGTGCCATGTGATCCATAAATCAATCCCCGGCTCGCGCTGAGCTGTAGGAACTATAAAAAAAACGACTGCCTCAGAACCGTCCTCGATTCAAAGTAGAAATCCCAATATACCGTTTCAGATACATTGCCGGATAAAAAACTAACAACCCCTAACCAGTTCTATCACCAGAAGAAAAAGGTTGCTTGGTCTAATTACCCAAATCTTGTAGTTTCTTGTTTGTTTGACTTTTATTACACCTGAAAGATTGTCCCTCACTATGTAAAGTATGCCTCTGTTACGAAACATCCCTTCTGTTATAGGGCTGCTCAATTAATCGTATTTTAATCGCAATTACGATTTTGGCTTGCAACGATTATGAAAACAACATAATCGAAATAAAACAATTATTTATTATTATTTTTTTAATTATTTATTTTATTGGTTTTTCAGTTGAATTATACTTAAAGTTCAGGGTAATCAACCATTTTTTTCCAATAAATGAAAGTAAATCGTTTTTAATAATCGTGATATCTATTATTGACCCAAATAATCGAGATTATGATGTTTGCCATAATCGAGCAGCCCTATCCTGTTATTGTATTAAATTCATGAATCAGAAAAAAAATTGGACAATAGGCGCTTTCACACCGGAATACTTTTCCCTTTTAGTTCCGATAGTTTCTGGGATTTTGCGTTCACACCAAAAAGATAACTTAGTTCATGAGAACTTTTCTCCCCTTTTCAGTCCCTGCTAGAGAGGTGGTACTTTCCTGGGGAGACAAAAGTTCCAATTTCTGATTGGCTGGGCGAATTGCAAACCACGCCCCATAAAAAACATTATTAACATTAGCATTAACCCAGTGCACCAACGGAGAGAGAATAACTTATGGCAACAAAACAAAAACTTTGGAGCGGTGGAGATGAGGAGGTGTCGGCGTTCTGGCGATTTACTCGGAAGGCTTCAGTAGAAGCTGCTGGGAGTCCCAGCAGCTTCTACTGAAGCCAGTCCCCAACTCCGGGGACTTCCGGGTGGCAGTATACGCCGTGAAGTTGTTTGCGGCCTGCCAGTAAACCCAAAGCAGCAGCAGAAGAAGAAGAAGTGACGTCAGCGGCTCCCTCAGGCACTTATTCCGGTGTGAACACGATTTACTAGATAGTTCCAGGAAATAAAAGTTCCGGGGACTATTCCTGGGAAAAGTACTTGGTGTGAAAGCGCCTATTGTATACCGTTCCCTTATTGCAAATGTCTACTACTCCCTGTAACTGCAAGTATATTTCATTGCAACTGGTGACATGTCCTCAACTGTCTTCCAAATAGAAAACTAACAATCCCAAAGTGAGCTTTTGAAAATATGGTGACAGCCCTCTTTCTAAAATAGGCACAGCACAGTGGGCTGAGTAACCCAAAGACACCACATGATGTTGTTTTGGGATCACAAGTCGGATGGTTGGACAGAAGAGATGAGCTCTCCCTCTCAGAGATATACGTGGTAACAAGATGTCAGCGGTTAAACCCAGTACTCGATTTCTTTAGCTTGTGTAGAGAATTTATTTTAGGAAGCTTTGCAATTGCTTTAGATTTGATTTGATTGTTCAAAAGTGACTTAATGAATAAGCAGGATATGTGCAGAGCTGTAGAGAGATCTGAAGTATTTGTTACTGCATTTCTCTCGTTATATATGAAATTGAAAGGGGATTGTTGGTCTACATCTCCCGCTTTGATAGATGAGGAGATAGAAAACAACGCTCTATTGAAAATGTATGCACAGTTTAATGAAAAAGCTAGTGCGGTTGTATATGATCAAAGCGTGTTTTACACCTCTTTGACATGAATACTGGGGGTTTAATAAGGAGTGAGCTATTCTTGTATAATTCAATAAGTCAGCATGGCAGCCCCATCATGTTGTTGACTCTTCGACAGCAGGTAAACACAGCTGCATGTAACAGATGAGTGTGATGGATTAAGGTGTGCCAGGTATAGTGAGCCCTGTAATAAGGACTTACTGTATTCACTCCTGTTATCTATTTCAGGAGCAGCAACTGTGTCTGCTCAACTTTGACACGTATGTGGAAAGACTTCCTTTGGCAGCAGAGTGGTGCCAAAGGGGAAGCTGACTGACCAAATGTTATTTATTCACAAATAGAGGTATTGTTAAAGCTATATTTTGGTAGAAAAGTGCAGCGATAACGTGGTTTTGTCGGTTAACCTGGAAGTTAGCGTCGCTATAGGGTCCCTCCACAAACAGCAATGGGGATTTTCCCACTGGATTTTAGAATATTGCTGAAATAAGACCAGTGGCAAATACATGTTTTGTTCAGCAGGATAATCTCCATCTATTAACACAACTTTTAGGATTTTGTTTTCAAGCGAATGCAGAACTTCGGAGTGAAAAAGCTACCGTTAGGCTATAAACAAACACCATCACAGTGGCATCACCACCGCTAAGCTAAAGGTGGCTAACGTTGCCTAATGATGTTTAGTGGTTTCATTTAGACACTTGTTTGCAACCGCTGTTTTTATCACGAATAGAAGTTCGGACATTCACAAGTGGGATATTTACAGATGTTTGTTATGTCGTAGAACAAAACATGTAAATCTCTTGAGCTTGTGTTAACCACAGATCCTATTTCAGGCAAATAACCACAAACACGCTAAAAGCAGACATTGAATTCAAGACGTGGGAAAAAGTAAAATAATAACACATTTACAGGTATCAGGAGGGCTCATTCCTGCAGTACTATTTAGCAGTCTTTATAGGCCTGCAGAAGAAGCAGTGCCCATATGGGAAAGCAGCTGTTCTAAGTCTTTAGTATGATGCCACTTGTTGTGTTGATGGTGGTGCAGTGTGCTGTGACGTTGCAGCAGGGCAGATATGGACGCCTCCATCACACAGGATGTTCGAGTGCAGCGTGGAACCGAGACCTTAGTGTGTGCTCCGCAGTGTGTGTGAACTCGTGGTCAGCTGTTGTGCACCACATCTTGTTTTATTTCTGCAACAACGCCTTACAGACAACACCTCTATACTTTTAGTACAGGGAGTAACAGGCGATATTGACCTTTTTAATCTCTTGAAGGTACACAAAGATATAGGGATACAAGTAATAGCTTTCTATGTTAGAGAACAACAATTACTTTTAAGAGAAATGATTTTTAGATATGTTACTGATAAGGAAAGTCCTTCCACTTCTGGTAAGTCACTGCAGTGCTGGGGATCACTTGGGATACCTTGGTGTGTGTGAAACATGCAGTAACTCTATCAACACTGTGTAGTGGATAAAGTTTGTGTCACAGACGCTTGTTAAATACTGCTCTGATGTGCTGAACCTCCACACTGTTTGCTAACGGCACACTTTGGCACACCATTGACTCATTTCCTTCTCCTTCCACTGCGGCCAGACAGTGATGGTGATATTAGATGGCACACTTTGGGAAGGTGGTGTACTGACCATTTAACCAAAGCCACAATACAACCTTACCTTTCAAATGCTATTCTGAGAAGTCTTCGTCCACCTCCCTGACAGAAGATAGCACCAGGTGGCAGCTTGGAATTAGAACAATGTGGTTTTACTGTGAAAAAAGTGGATCAAAATGAAAGTTTTTACATCATTTTTTTTGCCATATTTTGGAATAACAGGTGAAGTGATGGGAAATGAGGTGAGAAGAGGATAAAATAAAGCTGATAGAATACAGATGAGGAGACAAAGGCCTATGTGGACAGTGGATTGAAAAAGTGACCTGTGATAGCTGTGGCAGTGTGTGCTCAAGAGAAATGGATCCCCTGAACTCTTCCTGTAGAGGACCTGGGAGTCAAATAGTTGTAACATTGACTTTCATGGCAACAGTGTGAATTCAATATATCTAATATTCTTCTTGGCCTAACCTAATTTCAGGTTAGTAGGCGGAGGGGAGGAGTGTGTGGAAGAGAAACTCACTCAATGGAACACAGGGATTTTAGGCTTTGCAGACCATTGACATGCACAAACACCTAATATAATACACTATAGGGAAGGGAAAACCCAAAAAGTATAATAGGGCCTCTTCAAATATTTTCATTATTAACATATTTGATGATTATATTCCCACATTTTACTAAAGCCAGTGAGAATATCAACATGTTACTTGCCTTGGTCTGTTGGGGCAACACATGTACTCTAATATTCTGAAACTGCACTGCACTGTAAGCTTCAGGCATAGTACAGACTTTTGGGCAGAGGATCTACTTTACCACACGCTGTACTTATCAGACCAGGCGAGCAGATGGGCAAGAAGCATTTTTCGCTCTGCCATAATAAGATAAGAAGGCATTCTAGTATTCCTCTGGTTGTAAACGGACAGTTCCCCCAACACACGGCACGGCTGGACTGACGGATATGAGATAGAGTATCTGCCTGCTGACAGGACAGGATGACCGTTGCCTGCTGTCACTTTACTCTGGAAGTCTGTGAACTGACGGGAAGTGAAGTCCGCTAACTAAGGTCTCTGAGCACTGATGATGCAGCCGCTAGCAGACTGTATTTGATGCTACATGTAGACGTTTGTTACTGAACACATTTTGACTTGTCATAAAGCAAACACAGCATGTGCACTTACTTATAATGATGGCTTAGTTTCATTCAAAGGACATTTAGAAATGTAGGTGTTCTTTCTGTTCATACATTGTAAGGTTAATGCTGAGATTGGGTCAATAACACACACAGCTGTCAGACACAAAGAACCGCTGGTGCTGGAGAACTGAAATTGAATGCACCCAATGTTCAGGGTTTTAGTTCCACCTGGCTGTGTTTGCCCCGGTAAATATTACAATTCTTCTCTTTGGTCAAATTTAAGAAAGCTATCCCTCCCAGTGTGGTTTTGACATGTGTTGAAATGTCATCCAAACAAGAGAAATCTTCAGAATCAGAAATCCTTTTATTGTCCCACAGTAAATGTACATTGTTACAACAATAGGTTGGCAGTATATATAGAAACAAAAGTAAAACACTATTAAGTAAAAAGGCAGGCATGCACATAATAATCAAATACAAATGTCATTAATTTGCATTCAAGGTAAAGTAGCAGTGCTATAAAAAAACAAGTGCAACAGCCAGATAACAATAGTAAAAGTATATATTGCATAGAGTGGTTTTACCTATTTTTGTTTAAGCACAACACAATATGTAGCAGACAGAAATAATAACCGTAAAAGAGTTCAGTATTATTGCACAACAGTGGTGTCAGTCTGTGTTGCTGTGTGTGGTGGTCTACCGTCATTATGAACACTGTTACTGTGTGTGTGTAGACATCCAGGTCGTGACCCCATGTGACCCATATACACACACGCTGTTAGCGGAAGTTGAAAGCCTCACACGGGTGATAATATCGGCTGGCATGTTGCTGTCAGATTCTCACCAGCCTCAGAAGTGCTTTGTGGGTTGACCTTTAGTTTACAGTTTGTATCAAAGTCCTGTTCACCTCAGACATACTGAAACACAAAAAGCGAAACAGTATTTTTAAGTTAGCGTAACTTAAAAACCAGCTAGATGCTCAGTTTTCCCCCTCCTTCACAAATAAAGAGGTCCAGGTTATACCCTCCTCACGCCCTAAGGTTTGAAGAGTGGATGAATGGACTCGGGTCTACATCAGGCTTTTCTTGCTTTTAACGTAGAACATAAATAAGACCATGCAACTGTCCTGAGACACATCAAGTGGCTTTTTGGAGAATTAGAAAGTCCAATGCATGCTGGGAATTTTTTTTCATTATTCCAACAGCCATTTACGATACCTGTTTCACGGGTCTGAGTGAAAATGACATTTAATATCAAATAGGAAAATCTTGTCGTTTCCATGTCCCATGCCGAGAGGCCTTCTGGTATGCAATCTACTGCACATACATTTTTCAAAATTGTGAATAAACTTTGCATTCAATATCATAGACCCAAACATAATGCATCAACGTTGACATGCTATTAAGCCACATAAATTGGCCTACAGTATGTCCAGCTACCTGACATCTTTGCTGTGCTCCAAGCTCATCAGTTATTCTGCAGCTACAACGACGTGGGCCAAAATGTATTTGAAAACCTAAATGAATATGAGTGCATGATCAAAATTCTCAAGGGGTCAGATTTGGGTCCCTTGAGTTTAACATGAATACACTACAGCATTTCTATTGGAAGAAAAGGAAATCCCTATGTGCGTTAGGGTTAGGGTTAGGGGTGGGTGTTTGACATTGTACATGCTTATTCATAGTGACGTGCACAAATAAACACATCTTTCATACACATCTTTTCAGTGTCCGTTGTGTACTGGGTAAGCATGTTGAACATCTGAGTGGTCATGAATCTGAGACTCTTCCCACTGGCCGCCCTCTCTCTGTACGGCTAAACCAGCTGATGATGCTCAAGTCTCAGGACGAGTCGTAGCACGCTGTTACTCTGACAAACTGAGAGCGTAATGTTCATCATCCCCAGAGTTTTCGTTGCGTTGCAGACACACACTCACTCAATCCTGGGCTGTTAAATCCTACTTAGATTAGAGGAATTATAAAAAAGTGTACACTTTTATTTATTGAAAGAACAAAACTTTACAAAAATCCAACAAAGCGTTTAAAGCCAGTAATATTTTTCAAACAAATACAAGCACATCGGCTGCCAAGCAACAAATGAAACTAACCAGTGAAGTAATATCTTTATTTATTGTAAAATGATACGTGATGACAGGTTATGCATTGAAGAGATGTTTCATGGGGCAGTCGAATGTGTACGATAAAAGCCCTGAGACACATTACACTTGTTCGACGCTTTTATCCAAACTTACATACTCAGTACTGTGGGCAATCACATTTGGGGTGAAGTGTCTCAGGGACACAACGACATGCTGACTGCAGTGGGGTTTGAACCTGTGACCCCCTGATCCGAACACCAATGCATTAGTCCACTGCGCCACACGCCTCCCACACAGATATCACAGAACAAGGCGAGATACTGTGAAAAGAGTCACTACTTATTTACACACATTGAAGCATTGAGTGGTGCTTTTACTTGAAACTCTGTCTCACTGAAGTTCTCCAGAGTTTCCCCGGCCGTACTGATGGTGATTGGCTGCTGTGGACTTCAGTGGACTCTTCCTCATTTCTTAGTAATTACTGTTGTGACTCAGCACTTCCTCTTTCAGTCGGTGGGGAGCGGGGAGCATTTGCAGAACAAGACTTCAGACTTTCTCTCAGTCTTTGACTTGGTACTAATGACCTAATACTAAGCAAACTGGAAGTGGCAAACGGTGAAATATGTGTATTTTTAAAAGTAATTATACTGAAATGCAACCAATGTGACATACAGACCTGAATAAGCTTTATATGAGTCGCCTCTTATCTTCCCTTAAGCCAAACAAAGTGTCCTTACATTCACCGCAGACAGGATACATTGCTCCCAGCTGAATCATAGCTGCCGTATACAGATAGTTGAAATGTCCTTTTATGGCATCGAAAGGCTTTTTTTGCAACAGGAAATGACCTCGGTTCATGTGAGTAAGGTCTTACAAGAACCATGTCTCAGCAGAGTGTGTGTGTGTGTGTGTGTGTGTGTGTGTGTGTGTGTGTGTGTGTGTGTGTGTGTGTGTGTGTGTGTGTGGGATGAAGCCCCTGACAGTTAGAGTAACTGCACAGAATCAACTCAGAGCCCTGCTGTGTATCGGCATGTTACAGCCAGGGGCCTGAAGTGTGTTCAACCACGTTGGTGGACCATTAAAATATTTGCAAGAGCTGACATAGCTTGACTTGTATCAGAGCTTCTGAATTGTAATACTTTTGGACAATTTTTGAGGATACATTCAATGTTTTCCTGAACTTTATAAGAATTTCTGAACAGATATATATTATAATAGATCATTATCCTAAATGGGCGTCCACCAATCAGGGGTGTGGTTCAGTCCTCAGATTGAGAAAGATACCTTACCCCAAATTACTTCCTTAGGCTTTGAAGTGTTTGGAAGTCACTTTAGATCAGGGGTCTCAAACACATTTCAGTTCAGGGGCCACATACAGCTGATGTCAATGGGGTCGTACAAGTAAAACCATAGCATAATAACTAGGGATGTCCCGATCACATTTTTTTTGCTCCCGATCCGATTCCGATCATTTGATTTTGACAATCTGCCGATACCGATTTTTCCCGATCCGATCTTTATGCAATGCATTAAGAGAAAAAAAAGGTAACAGATAACGGCTGGTCATCCAACGCGATGAGTTCAGCTATCTTGGCTGTTATTTGTTTGGCCTTTTCACTGTTCTGGGGCAGTTTCTCTTTCCTTTTAAAAGTCTCTGAAAGTGTCGGTTGTTTCAGTGCCGTTGCCTGAGTGGCCGCTGTGTACTCGTCCTGTTGTTGTTGGTGTTTGTTTCTCAGGTGGCGTATTAGATTGGTCGTGTTGAACGTAGCTCTGTTCTTTCCACCACGCGGAACCTCCGCCTTGCAAACATTGCATCTGGCTGTTACACTGCCTTCGCTTTCAATTTTATAATACTTCCAAACTCCTGACATTTTCTCTGTCCCGAGTCCCGAGTCACCAGCTGAACGTAGCCTCTCGTTAGCTTACTGCTAGACACTGCGCGCCCACTCTGTTGCCAGCTTTGAGAGAACTAAGCAACCAGGTCTGAAAACAAGCCCAAAAGAAGCAACACATACATGATGTTGTGTCATTTCAAACCAAAACTAAGGCCTCAGGATGACTTTAAGACGTGAACATGGTCATTTTTGTTTTGTAACATTAAATAAAAATTAAAAACAATTATTAAAAATAAAAAAAAAAATCCCGATCCCCGATTTTTTTTCTCCCGATCCCGATCTTTTGAAAATCACGTGATCGGCTCCGATCCCCGATCACGTGATCGGATCGGGACATCTCTAATAATAACCTTTAGATAACCACAACTGCAACTTGTTTTAGTGCAGATAAGTACATTCTGAAATCAAATGAACTATCTTTTTACAAATACAATTATTTTACATTCATGTGTGTAGTAATCCTATCACACCACCATACAAACTAAAGTGGGAACTAGTAAGGAAGAAGGTTAAGTTATCCCTCTGCCGTGTAAATGTATATTAATTAAACTTACAAAAAGATATCAAAGTTGTGAAATGTGCAGTTATTTAATCTTCTCTGTGATTCGTACACTTTGGAGGCTCCCCTGCTTTAGATAGATGTGCCTGCTAAATGAAATGTAGTTAATGATGGCAAGACTCTGGAGGGTCTGATTTGTGTGTTATGATTGGTCAGGAAAATGTAAGAGCATGTGTCATATGTCAGTACATGATTGTAACTTGGTCTGTTTCCCTTTCTTTAGCCAGAGGAAAAGAGAAAGCCAGAGCTCAGCATCTGACGGGCAGGAGGGCTGTCACTGAACACCGCTTTACATCAGGTAACACTGCTTTCTACTTTAAATACATTAAATTGGGTATTAAAACATTAAAAGTAAGCAGAAAACAAGCAGCTGTATCTTCAATTGTATTGCCCACATTGAAAGTAGGTTTACATGTGAGTTAGGGCTGTGCAATATTTACATTTTGAATCAATAATATGAAACTAGACCATGTCGTTCATCTTGCTTATCGTAACATCGTCTTTTCCTTGTTTTGAGAGGCTGCACAGTGTGGGGATTTCATTTTCTGAAATGACTCATCAAAACCACATCACAGATGACATTTTCTACATATTCTCTCTATGAAAATATCTTGGAAAGAACCAGTGGTCAACCAAACAATATTGTCGCAATATCAGTATCGAAGTTATTTGGTCCAGAATATTGTGATATATGATTTTCTCGATGTTACCGTATACATGTCACATATACATATCTTGTGTCAAAAACTCTTCAGTGTAAATGCATTGAATATCTACAACTCAAATGTCACTCATTGAAGTATAATAGCAAACCTAAGAGCAAGTTCCCCTTCATGGATCTTGTGTCAGTCTTTAGGAACGGACAGATAAAAAGGCATTTTGTCTCTTGGTGTATGAAACTACATTACCCAGCATTCACTTTGATAGCTGTGTTATCCTGAGATCTGATCCCCTCCCTGCTGCATCCGCCTGTCATCAAGCAGGGAGCAGAACAAGGAGGAGGAACTGATAGTGAGACAGTGTTGGCAGGATGTGGGGGGGGGGGGGGGTCTGTGTTGTGACATCCAATCCCTGAGAGCCATGAGGCCGACACATGCTGCTGTTTCCTCACTGCACGCTGTCACTGAGGTGGAGAAGTACTCAGACCTTGTACTTGGGTAAAAGTAGAAGTACTCAGATCTTGTACTTGAGTAAAAGTAGAAGTACTCAGATATTGTACTTGGGTAAAAGAGTATAAGTACTCAGATATTGTACTTGGGTAAAAGTAGAAGTACTCAGATATTGTACTTGGGTAAAAGTAGAAGTACTCAGATCTTGTACTTGGGTAAAAGTAGAAGTACTCAGATATTGTACTTGAGTAAAAGTAGAAGTACTCAGATCTTGTACTTGAGTAAAAGTAGAAGTACTCAGATCTTGTACTTGAGTAAAAGTAGAAGTACTCAGATATTGTACTTGAGTAAAAGTAGAAGTACTCAGATCTTGTACTTGGGTAAAAGTAGAAGTACTCAGATCTTGTACTTGAGTAAAAGGAGAAGTACTCAGATCTTGTACTTGGGTAAAAGTAGAAGTACTCAGATCTTGTACTTGGGTAAAAGGAGAAGTACTCAGATCTTGTACTTGGGTAAAAGTAGAAGTACTCAGATATTGTACTTGAGTAAAAGTAGAAGTACTCAGATCTTGTACTTGGGTAAAAGTAGAAGTACTCAGATCTTGTACTTGAGTAAAAGGAGAAGTACTCAGATCTTGTACTTGGGTAAAAGTAGAAGTACTCAGATCTTGTACTTGGGTAAAAGGAGAAGTACTCAGATCTTGTACTTGGGTAAAAGTAGAAGTACTCAGATATTGTACTTGAGTAAAAGTAGAAGTACTCAGATATTGTACTTGGGTAAAAGTAGAAGTACTCAGATATTGTACTTGGGTAAAAGTAGAAGTACTCAGATATTGTACTTGAGTAAAAGTAGAAGTACTCAGATATTGTACTTGAGTAAAAGCAGAAGTACTCAGATCTTGTACTTGAATAAAAGTAGAAGTACCAGAGTGTAGGAATACTCTGTTACAGTAAAAGTCCTGCATTCAAAATGTTCCTCAAGTGAAAAGTATTAGTCAAGTCAAAGTCAACTTTATTGTGAATCTTTCAGTTTGTGAGTACATACAGATCGAAATACCGTTTCCCACAATCCCAAATACAAAAACAAATATATATAAAAATATGTATTCAAATATGTATATACATATTTGAATACATATTTTTTTCAAAAGACACATTTATACATATGCACACATTAAGACCTAAATAAAAGCACAACAATCAATATATATAAAATAATCATCAATAAATAATAATAATTCATTAGCGTCAAAATATAGTGAAAGTAGCGACGGTAAAAGTAGTCGTTGTGCAGATTGGTCCATTTCAGAATAATATATATGATATGTTTTATAATGATTGATCATTAAAGTGTTCTCAAAGCTGGTAAAGGTGCAGCTAGTTTGAATGACTTTGTATACTGCAGAGTAGCTGGTGGATTTACTCCAGGTGGAACTAAAGTCTGATTTAACACTTGATTAGATTTCACATCATTCATCCACATCTGTGAAGTAACTACAGGTATTAAATACATGTAGTGGAGTAAAAGTACACCATTTACCTCTGAACTGTAGTGGAGTAGAAGTACTTAGTCGCATACAATTGAAATACTCAAGTAAAGTATCTAAAAATGTTACTTAAGTACAGTACTTGAGTAACTTACTTCCCACCTCTGGAAATAACTATTTGTTAGTCATGCATTTAAAGTTGAACTTGTGTAAGAACAGGAAATCTCCTCTATTGAGAAGCAGCCACAGTTACAGTATTTCTATGACCGCTTCAACAACATGTTTTTGACAGTAATTAGAATATCTGCTGTAAACATGCAGTGTTTCCTGTCTGGGTTTCTGTGAGGCTTCTGGTTTCTTGTGTTTTGTAAAAATAACTCGAGTTCCTCATTTTAAAGTCTGCTTCTCTTTCTTGTTGTCCCGACAACGGCATTGTGCCAAAACTACGCCAACCGGCTGCGGAGGGAGACTCTCTCTCCCCCCCCCCTTCACTGGAGAACTGCGCTAAAACAGCTGATCACAACGTTCGCACTCTGTGGTCACAAGTACTCCACTAGCCCCCCCCCCGTCGACTTTCCTGAAGTACCCCCCCGTTGATAGAAATCAACACGTAATGAATTAAGACCCCACGGTTTGATGATTGATAGGTGTGTGTGCTGTCTTTCATTTTGACACGCAGAAAAATGTTATAATAAACATAGATACTGTGTTAAATGGATATATCCGCCTTCTTTCATTTATTTTTCCATTCCCACAACAATATACATAAATAAATGGCATATTTTGGACATAGTTCGAATGGTGATTAATCATGATTAATTAATTTTTAAGCTGTGATTAATCTGATTAAAATTTTTAATCGTTTGACAGCCCTAATATTTATAGATGCTCCGGTCAGACTGTGTGTGTGTGTGTGTGTGTGTGTGTGTGTGTGTGTGTGTGTGTGTGTGTGTGTGTGTGTGTGTGTGTGTGTGTGTGTGTGTGTGTGTGTGTGTGTGTGTGTGTGTGTGTGTGTGTGTGTGTGTGTGTGTGTGTGTGTGTGTGTGTGTGTGTGTGTGTGTGTGTGTGTGTGTGTGTGTGTGTGTGTGTGTGTGTGTGTGTGTGTGTGTGTGTGTGTGTGTGTGTGTGTGTGTGTGTGTGTGTGTGTGTGTGTGTGTGTGTGTGTGTGTGTGTGTGTGTGGCCTAGCATTACTATACTTGTGGGGACCTAAATCTGTTTAAACAGTCACGTGTGGGGACTCACCTCCCTTATGGGGACAAATTGGAGGTCCCCATGAGGAGAATCATTCATTTTAGGGTGAAGACTTGTTTAGGGTAAGGGTTAGGCATGTGTTGGTTATGGTTAAGGTTAGGATAAGTCTCCAGGAAATGCATGTAAGTCAATGTAATGTCCCCTGAAGTGATGTATACATGGTGTGTGTGTGTGCGTGTGTGTGTGTGTGCGTGTGTGCAGTTTAAGGTAGCTTTGGTCACCCTTAAATATGCAGTCAGCTCTGAATATATCCCGGTTATCTGCAGAGAAATGAATGTGGGACGCTGTTGGAGAATCTGTGTGAGAGGATACTGTGAGGTTAGCTTCTCGCATCGCAGTGAGGAAGAAATGTGGCTGAATCATATTTACAAATCCAAGCAGACACTCATAGCTAATGTATGTGTTTTCATATTTTTGTGACCATGTGTATGTTTTGTATTTAATCAGAATCAGAACCAGGTCTATTTCCAAGGTTTACACATACAAGGAATTGGCCTTGGTGTATTTAGTGCATACATAAACATTAAACAGAGTTAAAGAAGACTCAAAAGCAAGAAAAACGACCAAAATATTTAACTATTATCCAGACAAACGATAAATCGAACTATTTTAACATTAACATATAGAGAAATATTACAGAAAAATGTATAGAAAACGACATGCAGTATGATATGACAACTCAGAATAATAACATAAAATATGCAGTATTGTTCCGAAAAGTGGAAAGCTGTTCAGATATTAAAAGAGATAGCTCTGTATACAAATGTGCAAAGTAATGCTAATATATGTGTTTTCATATTATGTCTTGAATCAAAAAGGTTTATTGCCTGTAGGTAAGTAGGTTGGCACATACGAGGAATTGTCCTTGGTGTATTTGGTGTATACATAAACAGTTAAAGAAGATCGAAAGTAAGAAAAACAGACAACAAATTCTACAATTTAAAAAAATAACTATTACAAAAATAACTATGATAACATTAAATATTTAGTAACATAAATATACCAAATATAGACATGTAAAAAAACGACTTACAATATAATATGACGTAAAAATAATAAAATGGAATATGTGCAGTATTGTCACGAAAAGTGGAAAGCTGTTCAGATATTAAAAGAGAGCTTCGTATACAAATGTGCAAAAATATTCTGATGGTTGCGCAGTACTGACAGCACCTAAATGAAATAAATGAAAAGAGTGTGTTGTATTTTGGGCTTCATTTGTGAACGATTGTTTGTCTTACAATACAGATTTATTTATAAAGCACTTTACAACCTCCAGACCAAAGTGCTGTACAGTCAAACAAACAAAACTTACAAAAAAACACAGCTCAGCTCACACACCATAGAACAAGTACAAGTACAAACTATTTAAACACAATAGAAGCAACAATCTACTAGATGTCAATACGCTAAGGAGAAGAGTTGGGTTTTCAGAAGTGATTTAAAAACAGACAGTAGCCTCATCCCAATACCCCACCTCGACTCCTCTCTTCCCCTCCTCCGGGACTTGACCTGGAAATCGGTCAAGACACGCCATTTTGAAGGACGTCCCAATAGCTGAAATGCACACGGAGGAGGGGTGAGGGAGGAGGGGTGAGGGAGGAGACGAAAGGGAGGATACACGCGAGCAGACTACGCGGAAGTGCTTTCACTACTCACGTATAAAAGCCCCGCCCCCACCTTCACAGCTGGTCCATTTCAACAGAGGAAAACCGACAACTGGAAGATGAGTGGAAAAGCGCCACTTAAATGTATAAGTGCTCACAGCTATTATGTGCAATTCATTTCTAAAAGGCTTTCACATTACTATAATTATATTTGTATTTAAATGTAGGCTACATTTTACACCAAAACGGAACACAAAAGCAGGACCAACCATCATACATTGAATTCCTTGACTAACAAGAGAAAGATTCATTTAAATAAATATTTAACAACAAATGGGCCGGTTCTAAAGTATCAGTTAAGCCCGATGAGAGGGGATACAGCTGTGCATGTCATCACTAACAGACGTCGTTTAAAAGTGACGTTTGAGTGAACGAGGACATCCCAATTAATACCTGAGGACTCCTCTGTCCTCGCGTCACCTCGTGTCTCTCGCTCGCATCTTACAGAGGCGGAGCTAAGACGCAAGGAAGGGAAGCGAGTGAGGGAAAGGAGGAGTCGAGGAGGGGTATTGGGATGAGGCTAACGTGTGTTGACCTTCTCCATGTTTTGTCCTCCTGCAGGTGTGAGTTGGGTGGAGGTGCAGAGCAGCAATCATGGTGGCCCTGTCCCTAAAGATCGGTGTGGGGAACGTGGTGAAGACCATGCAGTTTGAGCCCTCCACCATGGTGTACGACGCCTGCCGCATCATCAGGGAGAGAGTTCCTGAGGCGCAGCTCGGCCAGCGTGAGTTCCCAACATTTGTTCACATTACACAACCGAACATTCCCCAACATTAGACATATGGCAAGTACAAAATAATGCAAACATAAATAAATCAAAAGTGTGCAGTTACTAGAAATCAGTTTAAAGTACAAATTAATTAACAAACATACAAATAAAAGCATATCCACAAACAGAGCAGAGTACAGCTTACAATTCTCCAAATAGATTAACCATATTCAACATTTCCTCACAGTAGTTTAGTCCTTTCACTTTAAGCTTCCATAGCTTCTGCAATGTCCCCATTTTTTATAGATTCTAACAACAGTTGAGTTCTTCACATTTAAAACATTTCAAGGCGCCAGTAAACTTCATTATTGCTGCTTATTGGATGGTCGAAAAGCCTCAGAAACCTGCTCCTTAACACAACAAACGTTTCATGTGTGCACCCCTGGGGTCTCTCTGATGGAACTGTCTGAAAAATAAATATCTCAATTATTAAACAACTCGTAAATGACTTAGCATTCTAGCTATTTCAGTTTGCTTATCTTAAAGTCAACAACATTTTAATTGCGTGTTTGTTAGATGCCTGAAATAGGATCTGTGGTTCACACGAGATGTTTATTGTATAACATAATACGCCAGTAAATACCCCATTTATATGTCGTGTCTCTACTGTGACATGTGACCTCTTTGGGGATGTAAGCCTTTGCAAACCATTGACATGCACAAAAACCTTTACAACACACTACAGGAAAGGGAAAACCCCAAAAGCAAAGTAGGGCCTCTTTACCAGTTTCTATGCAACACAGTTTGCAGAAATGTTAAAAAAGACATTGTTTGCGGTGGCATGGAGCCCTTTCGACTTTTACTTCAGGGTCCGCCTACAAAAAAACATCATCCCTGCACCACTCTTATCTGAGCTGCCCTTTCACCCCACCTTCCAGTGTGGCAACTTTAAACACTTTGTAAGACCTAGTTTCTTTCAAGCAAAACCCAACCCTCATCCAAGCCGCCTTGTTGCTTGTTTTGCAGATTGTTGCATTAGATTAATTGCTCTCCTTGAGTTTTCTTTGTACGAAGGCTGTACCTGTTAGTCTGATTGCTTTTGTTAAGAACTGCTCATTGAAACAACTCAATACTGAACTTCCTGGTCCTCAGCAATGCACCTAGTGTGAAGTCCATCAGATCGGCTGCAGAAAACTTGAAGGACATAAATAAATACAGACAGACTTCTCTTGTTTATTGAGATGTATGAAACCCTTTCTACAGAAGAAGAACTACTTGCTTTTCCTAGGTCTCAGGTTATTGTCAATAAGCACTCGTATAGTAGTCTGGAGCTTCTCTTCATATATACATATTGTGCAGTAAATGGACTTTAGCAAATTCTCTATTGTCCGGAAAGTGTCAAAGATACTAAAATGCAATGCAACATGTTGTGAGTAAGTTTAGATGGAGAAGGAGTACACAGCAGCTGTAGGTGCATGCAGGGGAATGCAGGAGGGATTGTGGCTTTGCTACCTTTTGTCTCCATGATTACAGGCTCTGCAGAAGAGCTGCAGTTAAAAATGTAAGCTGAGAATAGCTCTCCTTCAACAGATATATCAGCTGGCGTACGTGCAGAGTTATGTCTTTATTACATGAGCTATTTCAGCAGCAGCTCTCTGGGTCACATGATCAAGCCATTTTACCTTAAAGGTCCCATGTCATGGCCATTTCTACTGATCATAATTCCATTGTTGAGGTGTACTAAAATAAATGTATATTGTGCAATTTTCCAAACTCACATTGGTTTCTCAAACAGCATCTCTGTAAAGTCTGTGTATTCACTCTCTGTCCTAAACGGCTTCTTGGAGCTCCTGCCCCCCCCCCCCTCCTCCCTGTGAGCCCAGTGGCCGTCTGCGAGACACCGCAAAACCCAGCCTGAAACACACACACACCCGCAGCCTGGCTGGGAGTTTGTGTGTGTGCCCAGGCTGAGTTCCGCGGTGTCTCGCTGTCTCGCCGACCCCACACCAGTGAGCCAGCTCACAGTGTCCCGCTCCTCGCAGCAGTGAGCCTCGCAACGTCCCGCCGAGTGTGTGTGTGAGGAAGTCCGCGGATTGGTCCAAACGTAACGGCTCCGCGGATTGGTCAATTTGGACCAATCTGCGGAGCCGTTAAGTTACGCCACTATACCCAAGAAGTAAACAATGGAAAAAGAGAAATGTCCAACGAGGCGTTCTGGGGCAGCACAGACAGGTATTTTCTGTGTTAGAGTTTTACTCACTACAGGGTGTACTTTGAGGGTTTTGACTCTGCAGACCGTTTGCATGCAGAAAAAGCTTCATAACACACAAGGGGACGGGTAATAACCAGAAAAGCATGACATGGGACCTTTAAGAAACACAAAGAGGGAAAGCTAGTATCTCTGACTTTGCCGAAAACAGCTTTTTCTACTCTCCAGCAGATGACATGGTCCAGTTCTTACCAAGACAAGTGGTCACATTTTGAAGTGTAACCTGATATGTTATCCAGAGGCCCACTGACCTACTAAACATGGACAGAGAATCAAAATCAAGATAGGGGGGAATTAGGTCTCCTGACAGTTTCACCTCATTAGAATAACATAAATAAACGTTAATATAAACAAAAGTTGATGTAAAAATGTCAATCAAAGTCCTTGTGGCCACAGGGACACAGGCTCATGATGAAGACATGATGAAGCTCTTGTTAGTCCGTCAAATACTCCCTTGTTTCCATAAACGACAAACTAATTCCAGATATTCCGTCTGACTCCTTGCTATCGCTCTTAGCTTGTCCATTTCATTAGTCACTGATTTAAGAGCTTATAGTATCTCTGTATTTCCATCAATCTGGACCCAGCTCTCCTCCTTCTTCTCTTCGGTTTAGGATAGCCGTTGTTCCTACCACCGTGCTTTATCGTGCTTTATCGTGATCAGCAATGTCTGATGTAAACAAGGCCATAAACAAAGCCCTCTCTAGACTTTAGAGAGGGCATAGCGTAATAAGTATTAGGAGTTACTAAAAGAAAAAATAACAAGTAGAATTGAATAAGCATGAACATTTAAAAAATCTAGCAGGAGCAACTGCATCAGGCGGCGCATGTGTACTAGACAAGTGCACATATTTGAAAAGTGACATCCAACCCAAGCACTTACAGTAAGACCATAATAGCTCAATAGTGGCTGAAAACCACTGTGTGCATGTATGCCAAGAAACACAGCTCCAGTGACTCACTGAGTATTTCTGTTTCCTCCTGCAGCCAATGACTACGGGCTGTTTCTGTCCGATGAAGACCCAAAGAAAGGCATCTGGCTGGAGGCGGGCAAGGCCCTGGACTACTACATGCTGAGGAACGGGGTGAGTCATCTTCACGCTCTCTGCACACCGCTTCATGCTTCAAACCATTTCTGCACTTCCACACATGTGCTCAGTGTCTGTTCACCAGCTGATCCCAACACCTCCAGGATGTGTGGACTAAACACACAGGAATGCATTAAACCAGAGGCTCCAGACGTAACATATGATGTCTGCAGTAGTAGACTATGCACTATATTATCTGTATCCTATATATATTCATGTTGCTCTGTTGGAGGAACCTGTGACTTAAGTTTTTCATTGCCATATCTACACTGTAGCTAATGTGCACATGGCAATAAAGCCTTGAATCTTGAATCTAGTAAAGCAGCTGAGGACCACAGATACTATAACTCACATTCATATACTGATGTTCCTGCTTAAACAACACCAAATATTATAAACACATCCACTGGCTGGAGTGGGTTTAAACAAATTAGCGTGAATTAGGCTAGTATTTGTTAGCATTGCTTTTGCTGGTTGCTGTGCAGCCATTAAAAGAGGCCCCTTTGTAAGACAACAGAACAATGTGGCTTTAGAAAATAAGAAACCAAGATATTTATGATAAAAAATGATTTTATTTATAGGAAAAACCAGCCTTTTATTAAGCATATTCAGGCAGTAGCTTATACACCAGTGCTTCTCAAAGTGTGGTCCGCGGACCACTGGTGGTCCGTGAGCGCCCCCTAGTGGTCCGTGAGTATATTGGTAACCATTCACATTTTAAATAAATAAATACATTTAAGTTTTCCGCACTCTCGCGGGAATATCTCCGCAATGGAGCGAGGTTAAGTTTCACTTTCGATTGCATGATATAGCCCAGCGCCACACCTTCATCACACATGTTGCCACTTGTTTGTACAATTTTCAGGCGATTTGTAATCTGTTCTAGAAAAACTATGTGTTTTTTGATATTTGTGGAGTTAGGTGGTCCGCGAGTGTTTTTTTATTGGTTGAGTGGTCCTTGGTATGAAAAAGTTTGAGAAACACTGTTATACACCAATAATGAAACACGTCAGCACATACAGTTTAAAAAAGCAGGAATCAAATCAGAGCCAACAGAAAATGATAAATACATTATTTTGCATCATGATTACATCCAATTACATGACTCCCCAAGCCTGGATGTATCCCATGTAGTATGATATGATAAGATAAGATAAGACTTTATTCATCCCGAAGGAAATAGTTGTGCCAGAGTTACAAAATACAATAAACACAGCAGCACAATAATACAACTGTACACTAACAGTGCAGTAAAAAGAGCAATTCAATAACTACAGGAAACATAGATGGTCACATAATGAATGTAAATATTAACAGTATTTAGTATTTGGTATTTAGTAGTGCAAAAACCGTAACGCGGCCCTGTTCCCTGTGTCTGCAGGACACTCTGGAGTACAAGAAGAAGCAGAGGCCTCTGAAGATCCGCATGCTGGACGGCACCGTGAAAACCGTCATGGTGGACGACTCCAAGATCGTCAGTGACATGCTGATGACCATCTGTGCCAGGATAGGTCAGCTCCGACACACACACTCACACATCAGATGGACAACTCTCTTTAAAAAAAAAAGTTGTATTCATCTATTCAATATCATACATGAACATCATACATTCTACATACAACAAAGCCAGGGGCAGACATAGAAAGCAACAGAACATTACATAAAGGAAAAAGGAAAGAAAAATACATTTTGATACTTCAGATTAAATATTTTTGCCTTCTTATTCCTGATGTTTTTCATAGTGCTAATATATTGTTACAATTCTTGATAGAAATGTACACTTTGGTTTGGAGTCATTTCTTTTTATGGATATGAAATTTCCCTAAAAATACAATTAACAGGACAAAAAATACTAAATCTACGTCCATATTTAATAAATGTTTTATTCATCTATTCAATGTCATACATGAACATTCTACATACAACAAAGTCCAGGGGCAGACATAGAAAGCAACAGAACATTACATAAAGGAAAATTAAAAAAGGAAAGAAGAATACATTTTGATACTTCAGATTAAATATTTTTTAAATATCAAATTAGTTTTGATTAGTGATGGGAATTACGGCTCTTATGGCTCCGTTCCTTTGCGAGAGCCGTTCAAAAGAGTCGTTTTTTTAAAGGGGCGGGGTTACTAGGTTTATCTGCGAAATATACGTTTTATTAGGGCTGTGCGATATATGGCAAAAATCATAATCACGATTATTTGGGTCAATAATTGATATCACGATTATTACATTCGATTATTCATTGACTTTGAAGACATCCATTTATTGAACTTTAAAACAAACACAAATAATAATTTGAAAAGTATATTTTTAACTGTTGATTACCCTGAACGTATAATTCAACTGAAAAACCAACACAAAAATAAATTTATATTTACATTTAAATAAATAATATAAAAATAATAAATACCAATAAACAAGATCAACAAATATTTTGGAGCGCACTTCCACAAGCTACTAAACATATATAAATATGATAAATACAAATAAATTAGTTACATTTTTTGCAGTGCACTGTCACAACCTAGCAAAGCTAAATAATTGTTTTTTTCGATGATGTTGTTTTCGTAATTGTGGCAGGCCAAAATCGTAATTGCGATTAAAATAAGATTAATTGCACAGCAAATTATTCAATACATAATTTGTACTGAAGTATTCAAAAGTAAAAATTACATTTTTAATATATATGATTTGCTGTGGGCAAATGTTTTCATTGCATTTACAGACCCTTGTAACTCTCTGATTGTAGAACAACGCTAAACAAAAAGCAGATAGCAACACCTATACAAACTGACAACAAATCTTTGCTGAGCCTAAAAATAATCATAAATAAATAACATAATATATATTGCAATGCTCAAAACAGCAGCATCCAACAGTTTCTAATCCTTGGATATTACATGTCACTGCCTGCATGCACGGAGCAGCTGTAGCGCAGAGATCATCATATCATTCTGTCTTGTATTACTTAACAACAACAAAACGGCTCCCGTCGTTCACTTAAAAGAGCCGGCTCTTAGAGAAAATCTGCGTCCATACTATCAGCCCTGAAGCACATAGAAATGTCTCTATCCTGGAGTTGAACCTTTTGTCCCGTCTTTCTTCTAATAGAACATTCTACATCATACTTCTCGTAGATTACAAAATGTTCAGGAATATTCAATAGCTGGACGACTCTCTGATCACATATAATGTCACCGCTGATTAGAGGTGATATTGGTTTAATCCTTTGAAGGTAAATGCTGTATTGTGTTTGTGTGCCAGGTATTACAAACTACGATGAGTACTCACTGGTGCGAGACATCATGGAGGAGAAGAAGGAGGAGACCACAGGCACGCTGAAGAGAGACAAGACTCTGCTGAGAGACGAGAGGAAGATGGAGAAGCTGAAGCAGAAGCTCCACACAGACGATGAGTGTACGACACACACCAGATCCACATTTAGCATCATTAGCTGCTGGTCAACCAACTGTGACCAGCATGGCCGGGCTTTACTTGAAATTATCAATTCCTTTCTTATCTTGGATGATATAGCTTTTTTGTTTGTGAGGATGTAAAGATACACTGAATATCGAGTGGAACAAACACAGAGGCTAATGTATACATTAATGACTGAGGTTCAGAATAAGGAAGGCTAATATTTGACCAGCTATCACACTTGTTTTAAACGCCAAAGAAGACATTGAACAACTCTCTGCTCCTACTAATCATTAACATCAAAGTAAACTTTAAGCACCAAAAGTAAAAGCACTCATTATGCAGAAGGGCAAAACTAAGCACCATATGTTTTATAGGGGACCTATCATGCAAAATGCACTTGTTGATATCCCCGGTGTGTCGGGGAACTCACGCAGCGTCAGAAAATAAAACCCTCTCTCTTTTCCTCCGTACCCAAATCTCTAAAAACGGGGAACAACGGAGCTGATCCAGATTTGCGTCCGATATGACGTAATATCTGAAATGTGGACCCACGGCCCAATCAGAAACGTTGCTATCAGAAACAATGCCCGACTGTTTTGGACGTAATATGGTCGGTGTTTACATTAGCATCGCTAACACTCAGAGCTAACCTGTACTGGAGAGCATGTGTGTGAAGAAGCAGGAAGTAAAAAGGAACTCACCTTGTGGTATAACCGGCAAGAGAGAAAGCCTTTGAGCTCCAGACTGTTTCAGAGAGAATCCTTGATAATCCATGATATGGCGTTTCATCACGGCAGCATTTAGTTTAGACAGTAGCTGCCGGGTCCCTCATGAGCTCAGACCCCTCCTCTTTAAAGCTTTATACCCAAATCAGCACTTTTGAAACAGGAAGTGAAATAGAGAGATATGAGGCATGGCTAGAACGGGTGATCTGTTTGGTATGTTGAGCAAAACACTTCATAGACATGTTTTTTATATATTTGTATATATCTGAGACCTATGCTATTGCCTAGAAATAGCATGATAGGTGACCTTTAAATTATAATATTAAAATGATTTGTGTTTTATGTGTTCATCACTTCAATGTTGCACTTAGTAAAAGTAAGGTTTATTTGAATTCATGTATATACTTCTGGGTAATTTAATAGTTATATATGATAATGTATTAGTAGATTTATTTGTTATGTTATTAACCTAAATCTGCAATGTAACTCGTAGCTAAGTCTGTAAATTAAGCTGTATTGATTGGACATCATCAGTACTCTGCATGTTGTGTGTGGTGTCCAATAGTCACACATATTGAAGCCTTGACCCAGTGAGTTGATGTTTGACGTGTCTCCTCAGTGAACTGGTTGGACCACGGCCGGACGTTGAGGGAGCAGGGAGTGGAGGAGACGGAGATGTTGCTGCTGAGGAGGAAGTTCTTCTACTCGGACCAGAACGTGGACTCCAGAGACCCGGTCCAGCTCAACCTGCTCTACGTACAGGTACACCAACTACCCACAACGTTTGGAAATCCTTCTATAGTGAGTCAGTTGTTCTCTTGATAATATTTTGTGTGTGTGGACAGGCCCGTGATGACATCCTGAACGGCTCTCATCCAGTCTCCTTCGATAAGGCCTGTGATTTCTGTGGCTATCAGTGTCAGATTCAGTTCGGAGACTACAAGGAGGACAAACACAAGCCTGGATTCTTAGAGTGAGAACCGCATTCATACTCACATATTCACAGGTTTTTCTTTTGAATACACCTGTTATTCATTTGATTCTGGTTATACTTTTTACTCCACAGTTTAAAGGAGTTCATTCCCAAAGAGTACATCAAGAACAAAGGAGAGAAAAAGATCTTCCAGGTAAGACTGTCACTGCTTCTTCATCTGATTCTTCATCGATACTAGCTATAGTGATCAGACTAAATGTAGCTGTTATAATAATCATTTGTCGCTTGAGAATAAACTCAGATTTTGTCACTGTATGGATGTATTGAATTTTAAAACATCCACACTGAGCAGAGAGGAAATATTGAACCCTAACCCAGAACACATACATGTACTATAGCATGACAAATGTCCATAAGTCATTAGATTCCACACATTTAGGAAAATGGTTTGTACTTCAGGTTTGCTCTAGTCCTCTGATTGTTCCTCTTGTCTCTGCAGGCACACAAAAACTGTCAGAACATGACGGAGATCGAGGCCAAAGTCAGCTACGTGAAGCTGGCCAGATCCCTGAAAACCTACGGAGTGTCCTTCTTCCTGGTCAAGGTGGGATAAAAAACGTTCAGGGGCATCTGTCCACTGGTGATTTGCTCCCATCACGAGTACACTGAAATAACAAAAAGATAAACCCACTGCAATTGTGTAATATCCTACGATGGGCTCATACACCAGCAAACACACACACACACACACACACACACACACACACACACACACACACACACACACACACACACACACACACACACACACACACACACACACACACACACACACACACACACACACACACACACAGAATACAGCTGATTCAGATTGTCTTGACCAGACTTCCAAGAACCACAACATGTTGACTAGCTCCTAAAACCAATAGTTAAATATTCACAAGTTTCAAATTACGACCAATGAGATGTTAATTCTGGAGGGTGTGGCTGTGTATTCAAATTTAACAACAACAACGTGTGTGTGTATGATGAATGTAGATGTGATTTTGTTTTTTTTATTTCTTTATTAACGAGTGCAGATTTAACCGACAATAACCCCATTTTTCACATTTCCTGGTTTTGGTTTTCTTATTACAGGAAATTGCACTTCTACCCCTCTTTTGTTACATATAAGAAAACAAACAGAATGTCTTGCGGGCCACCAAATACTACAATAAAGGGGAACATTTTTATCTGTATCTTAAATATTTTAGACGTATTGAAATATGAGGCCCACATTAAACAGCTGTGCAAGAACTCCTTCTATCACCTCAGGAACATCGCCAAACTCCGCCCCACACTCACTCTGTCTGACGCCGAAAAGCTAGTCCACGCCTTTGTCTCCTCCAGGCTGGACTACTGCAATGCACTCCTCATCGGGATCCCTAACAAAAGCATCCAGAACTCCAGTACATCCAGAACAGCGCTGCTAGGATCCTGATGAGGGTGCGCAAATACGATCATATCACCCCCATCCTTAAAACACTACACTGGCACCCCGTGGAACTGAGGATCGAATACAAGGTCTCCCTCCTCACCCACCAGTGTGTCCATGGAACTGCCCCCCCACCCTACCTCAAGGAACTCCTCACCCCTCGTACTTCCTTTCGGACCACCCGCTCCAGCAAAACCAACCTCCTCAAACCCCCCAGGACCAAGCTCCGCACTATAGGAGACCGGGCCTTCTGCTCGGCTGCCCCCAGTCTGTGGAACGCTCTCCCTGACAACATGAGAGCACCACAGACCGTGGAGGCTTTGAAAAAAGGCCTCCAAACCCATCTGTTCAATAGAGCCTTTTCCTAGACCTTTTACTACCCTTTTATTTATTTGTTATTGTTTGTTTTTACTGCTTTTTATTCATTCTACCGTGTTGTGTACTGTTTTTATTTTGTTCCATGCTAAATGCTTGTAGCACTTCGGGATCTGAACTCAGATATGAAGTGCGTTATACATTAAACCCATTATTATTAGACATAGTGTCAAAATAGCGCTGACAAAAATGTATTATCTCTGGGCATGAGTAGAACATGTGACTTAGGTGACATGGAGATGACATCTGTCACACTTGTCCTCAACCCCTGGAAACATTTCTGACAGCCGGATGTTAGAAAAATGAACCCTGTGTAAATGTAGATGTCTTTAACACACCTGGGGTTCCTTGTCCTGCAGGAGAAAATGAAGGGCAAGAACAAACTGGTGCCTCGTTTGCTGGGCATCACCAAGGAGTGTGTGATGAGGGTGGACGAGAGGACCAAGGAGGTGATCCAGGAGTGGAGCCTGACCAACATCAAGCGCTGGGCCGCCTCGCCCAAGAGCTTCACTCTGGTGAGTAGTAAGAGATCATGTTAGAGTGAACAGAAGCAAGGTAAACTGTGTAACATCTCGTATAGTAACACGGTGTGTGGAGTGAGAAAGAAAGACATGATGGATTTGAGCAGCTGAAGTGAGTCTTTTGCAGCTAACTACTAACGGTGATTTAAAACAAATAAACGGGAGAACGATTTTTTGATTTGATTTATTTCGAATGTGTAAAATAGTAATAATAATAATAATGAAATGAAACATGAGAATTATTATACTATACAAACTTAAAGGTGGGGTAGGTAAGTTTGAGAAACCGGCTTAAGATACACTTTTTGTTATATTCCATGGAATGCTTTTAACATCCCGATAGCAATGAATATCTGAAGTGCTTTGACAATAAATCCATAAAAAATGTCATCTGTGGAAGCCGTGGTGCTGTAAAAAGCACGACCAATCATCTGAGCCGGCCCGGCTAAAGTAACTGGATGGCCTACCTGCCTGTCAGCCTTCCATCTGTGCACAAACTTATCTCGTGCCCTCATTGGTCATGTGCGCGTTCGTGTGTGTTGGAGGAGGGGCTCTGTAAGGAAGTGGCAGATTTTTTCCGGCTGTGTATTTTCAAATTCTAGCGCACTCGAGCTGGTTTCTCCAAAATGACCTACCCCACCTTTAAGCAGTGTCAAATTGATAAACAAAAATCTTACTGACTTATACATTATATATAAACAAATAATCTACTTAATGACACATCTGAAAAGGGGTGGGAAGAAGTTTACACTTATTTAATCCCACCCCTTCTCCCAAAACCTAAATTATTTAAAAAATCTTAAAGAAACACATTTCTTATTGAAAAACAAAAACATCAAAACAACAAATAAATAAACAAATAAAAGATCCAACAGAGGTTATGAGAGGAAAAGCAGGGATGTTGTTGTTGTTAGGGAAGTGTGTGTGGCGCAGTGCGTTAGTGTTCGGATCAGGGAAGCACAGGTTCAAACCCCACTGCAGTCAGCATGTCGTTGTGTCCCTGAGACACTTCGCCCCAAATGGCTCTTGTAGGGATTGCCCACAGTATTGAGTATGTAAGTCGCTTTGGATAAAAGTGTCTAACAAGTGACATGTAGTGTAATGTTGTTGATGGTCACATGTGTTTATGTTTTAATCTGAGTGTTTTCTTCTCCCTTCAGGACTTCGGGGACTACCAGGACGGGTATTACTCTGTGCAGACCACTGAGGGGGAGCAGATCGCTCAGCTTATTGCCGGCTACATCGACATCATCCTCAAAAAGGTAACAGTCAGCTTTATTTTGGGACCAGCGTTAGGGATTAAAATCCTCGATTCATCTTAAATTGTATTTCCTATATCATGGACGCCCCTCTTCAGTTTTCTCCTCATCAGTTTCCCATCAGAGAGAAACAATTATTACCTTAACAAATGTTTTATCAAGCTGTCATGAGGTGGATTTCTTAATGTAGAAAAAGTTTGTAACAGTATCTAGTAGCTGTTTGAAATTAAATCCTACTTAATAATATTAATGATAATGTAGTTAAAACCCATAGGCGGCGCGTGAGGCTCAGGTTTGGGAAGGCTAAATAACGTTTTTTACCTGACGCTGCCCGCCTCCAGCGTCTATAGAAAAGAGATCAACTCAGTGAAAGCACCGCCTGCTGACCAATCAGAGCTCAGTGTGCAGGGTTTAAATCTACCAAGTCATATTCGCCTACAGGAAATGCAGAACAACTGCCGTATGCCGGGAAGACGCCGACATGTCGCACTTATCATTCATATCACTTCATCACTCACATCATCGATCATATCACATCATAATGTATCATATTTCCTTATCTGAGTCAGCTGAGCCGTATCTGGCCGTGCAACACTCACAGTGTCACATACTGTATGCAGAAGTATTATTTTAAGCAACACATTAAGTTGACGAAACACTCGAGACAAATGTAATTCAAGTCAGATCGTGTCGTAGCAGTGATATCATAAACCTGTTAATGTAGGCCTACGCATTTAACCAGCTGTTCTGTATTCACCTTGCAGCTGCAACTATGTGGCTTTTATCCTGGATAAAGTGTTGAAGTCATAGATGTTTAAAGTTTAACTTCTTCATATTTGTCTAATATTATGGTTTCATTTTCATTAATGAAGTGTGACGCTGCGCTGTCAGTACGCTTGTCCATGTTTGTGATTGGTCAAATGTTGCTAGCCCCGCCCCTTGAACGCGCTCTCAGCCGGACAGAGAAACCCTGGGTTGATTTACCGAGTTGATAACCAGCGTCGTAGGACCGCTTAGCGATATCTCGTTTGTTAGGATTAGATAAGATAACTCAAACATTACATTACATTACATTACATTACATTGCATTTAGCTGACGCTTTTATCCAAAGCGACTTACATTAGGTACATTCGACCAGGAAGATACAAACTTGAAGAAAACAGAATCATATAAGTACATCAGGTTTCATAGAGCCAAACATTTCAAGTGCTACTCAACTGGCTTTAGATAAGCCAGTCCTTTATTAGTATATAAGTGCTTTGTTAGCAGTTCTTTGTTGGTAATTCTATCGCTCGAAGTGGAGTCGAAAGAGAGTTCTTCAGATTTTAAATGCGGTATTTGAGTGCTTTTTAGCTGAGGGATTACTAAGTCACGCTGTTTGTACTTCACGCAATCAGCAGAGTCTTCCTGTCTATTGTAATGCAGGGTTGAGACGCGTGACCCACTGAGACCTGTGTAACAGGTTCAGTTGAGCAGATCTGAAATTTAAAATCTCTCAAAAGCGCCGTTTTAGCTACAATAACTACAGAACAATTATACAGAGTAGAATAAATGAAACAGAGAAGTCTATTTAAACAAGAATATAACTTACAGTGATTGCTGAGACAATAGGTAGTGTCGTCACCCGGTCAAGATGCACACTGAGTTCTGGAAAACATATCCAAGGTCTGTTGAACTGGCTTCGTAGTACACTTTACTGGTGGCTGCATAGCAGCGCTAATGTCAAAGACACAGACATAGCCTACATTATATTTTTATTTTACCACGATGCAGTGACAAAAATATTTGGGAAGGCTTAGCCTTCCCTAGCCTACAGTACCCGCCGCCCCTGTTAAAACCCCTTCGGCTATACATCTTACTGCATCTAATACCAAAGGGATACTTTGTTTTAATCAACCATTACACCTCTTTTGTAGACAGGAGAGATATCATGTATTAAACAAGTATTTGACACATTATTAAGACTATTAGATATTCACCCTTAGAGCATTTGAGCCAAGGGATATGATATTATTAATATCTCTCAGATGAGGTTGTAAATTAGGACCTTTATCTTGTCTTGTGATGTCTTGCTGAAAACAGCCCTTGCTCTTACATTGTTGACTTATTCGTGCTAACGTATTCATTACCCTTTTATTAGATAAAGTTGTTACGATATCTACATTTGTTTATCCACCACTGTCCTAAAACATCTGCATTGTGTCCAATGAAGGTTTATTTTAGCCTCTCTTGAATTAGGATTCCTTAAAAATGACATTTTCTATCATCCATTGATGTCTCTTCACAGAAAAAGAGCAAAGACCACTTTGGCCTGGAGGGAGATGAAGAGTCCACCATGCTGGAAGACTCTGTGTCACCCAAAAAGTAAGTGTGTGTGTGTGTGTGTGTGTCTTACAGTATTTTAAGTGTGTGTGTGGACCAACAATCTTTGAGCAGATTTTTAACAGGTGGAGCAGTTTTAATTTTCAAGCTGTTGACAAACACTTTTAAAACATATAGTTTTATTCTCTGATTGCCTTTATCTCTGTTAAATTGTATTTGTAGTCTTGTATGTATTTAACAGAGACATATGTTAAGGATTTACATATTAGCTCTGTATTTACTGTGAGGATTGACTGGAGCACAAAGGATGCTTCAGTCTGACTGTGTATCTCCCATTCGAGGGTAGCCTCTCTTCTCATCTTCTGTGTACCCTCCACAGGTCCACGGTGCTGCAGCAGCAGTTCAACCGGGTGGGGAAGGTGGAGACGGGCTCCGTGGCTCTGCCGGCCATCATGAGGTCCGGAGCCGGGGGGCCAGAGAGTTTCCAGAGGGGCTCCATGCCTCAGGCCAAGCAGCACATCACCAGCGGACAGATGCACCGAGGACACATGCCCCCTCTGGTAAAAACAAACATGACTTCCACTGACAGGAAGTCATAATAATAGATTACATTTGTATAGCGGGGACCCAAGGCCACTTTACATGCTGTAAATAATGTAAATACTATATATATATATTTTTTTAATGTTATTATAGTGTTCTTAAAATAGTTCTCTATCTGTGTTTTCTAATTTTTGTTTTACTTTTACGTATGCATGACGACATCAAGTCAAATTCCTCGTACGTGTCAACCTACCTAGTGATAAACCTGTTTCTGAATCTTCTGAATCTGAACAAACAGGAGGGGCAAATAATAAAGTAATACATTAAATACAAATAGCAGTAGGAGTGGAAGCAGGGGGACTGTGATGGGTTAGGGGTCAAAGGCCATGGTGAACAGGTGAGTTTTTAATGATGACTTGAAGATCTCCAGGGTCTCTTGATGTCTTCCACTGACAGGAAGTGGCTTGCGGTATTGAGAGACAGACATCGTGTACATACCAACTATGTGCAATATGTGCAATATATATATATGCCGTTAATAACTGCAATATATAACTGGCTGCTTTATCTTCAGAACTGTTACAGGATGTGTATTTTGTAAATTGTGTAATTTTTTTTTTTTTTTTAACTTTAATATTTGTTATGCATGCTTCTTATGTAACATTAAAAGGGACCTATCATGCAAAATGCACTTTTTGATGTCTTTTATACATAAATATGTCCCCGGTGTGTCAGGGAACTCACAAATACCTCATTCACACCAACGGTGTTTCAGGGCCGGTTCGGAGCTGGAGCTTGAAAAGCACCGGGTTTTCCTGTTCACACCGCAGCGGAGCAGCCTCTTAGCTCCGGAATCCGGTTCGTTTCAAGCACCAAAAAATTGTCCGGCCAGAGCAAAAGCACCGCATACGCCACGCTTACGTCGAGGCGGGGGCAGGGGCGGGGGCAGGGGCGGGATCAACTCCTGAACAACAACAAAAAGCCCACGTTTTATCCAGTTTGTACACAACGATGGAGAAACTTAACAAGCAGCAGTGGTCCACTGAAGAGACCAGCTACCTACTGGGAATCTGGTCTTCCGAAGATGTACAGAGGAAGCTGGAGCACAATCGGCCATTGTTGTTGTTGTTGTCGGTGTGAGCTGTGAGGGGTTTCCGCGCGGTTTGGCTTTATGAAGCAGGCACGCAAACGGTTACGTCATGACGCAAACGATGACGCAATGACGCAGCAGCAGTCGGACTCTGGGCAGTGTGAAAAGAGCCGGAGCTAAACCGAAGAACCAGTTCTGAACCTGAAAAGCTCTAGCACGGAGCTTGAACCGGAGTTGCGTTGGTGTGAATGAGGTAAAAGTGTCAGAAAACAAAACCTTCTCTCTTTTCCTTCGTACCCAAATCTCTGAAAATGGTGGTACAACGGAGCTGATCCAGATTTGCGTCCGATATGACGTAATATCTGAAATGCGGACCCACAGCTAGATGTCTAAAATGCATGATCTGTTTGGTATTTTGAGCAAAACACATCATAAACATGTTTTTATATATTTTTTATATATCTGAGACCCATAATATATGCCTAAAAATAGCATGATAGGAGACCTTTGTGCTGTCTTTGGCTCTTTTATGCTGTAATGTCCCCTCTGTGGGACTAACAAAGGTATTCTGATTCTGATTGGTTGTGTGTGTCCACAGACTTCAGCTCAGCAGGCTCTGACAGGAACCATCAACTGCAGCATGCAGGCGGTGCAGGCGGCCCAGGCCTCTCTGGACGACTTCGACACGCTGCCCCCTCTGGGAACTGACGCTGTGAGAGTTCACTTCCTTTTGTGCTAATATAATAACAGTATGATATCTAGATCTTTGTCACCAGAGGATTTATTTTTCCTCCCCTTTTTTAAAGGCATCCCAAGCCTGGCGCAAAAACAAAATGGATGAGTCCAAACATGAGATCCACTCCCAGGTGGATGCCATCACAGCCGGCACAGCATCCATGGTGAACCTGACTGCAGGTAAGCACTGTTCAGCTCCACGCTCTCTCCTCAGTATTTGTAATACCAGTGACGTGGACCCCCACCATGTTTTCTCCTGACACACTGCTTAAATGTTTACCATGATCCACATGTTGGTCCGGATGATTTGTTTTACATTTTCATTATCAATTCACAGCTTCATAGTTTCTTCTTGCTTTCTTGAAAAAATAGTTTAAATAGCTTAAATGTACCATTCAATAAGGAGGCTTTACAATGACCAGTCTATTGGTTAGGCCAGGGGTGGGGAACCTCCGGCCCCCGGGCCGTATACGGCCCGCGAGACCATTTGGTACGGCCCTCAAGGTAATTTATAAACACACGCAAAAAAGAAACATTTTTAAGAAATCTAGACCGCAAAAAAATTAAACAATACCGCGGTGCCTGTTTTTCCTGGCCAAGGTCAGGGTCCTTGAACACAACACGAGCCTAACGTGTCATCACGTGGTATATGTCTCGTCTGACAGGGTGCAGTTCTGACGGAGAGCACTAGAACGGCTCCGGGCCGGGACTTCACAAATTGCAGTACCCATAAGGAGCCGTACACATGCCGCAGTTTTTGCGGGGCTGTGTCTTTAGTTGAAAGCCCAGTGGCGATCTGTTCATTTGTCATACTGATCATACAGTCAATGACTTTGTTGTTATTAGCATTTGGTTAGCTAGCTATGCTAACGAATATAAGAAGCTTTTTCTACAACCAGTGAGGTAAAGGCACATCTTTATATGATCATTATAGTTATAAAAAAATAAGAGAATAAAGTAAACAGGTATACAATACTATATGACAGTAACAAAAAGTTGTTATTAATAAACAAGAATACAGTTTAAAAGGAGAGTGATTTGTAAAATATCCATAAAGAAAAATAAATCTGCTTACAGTTCTGTTTCATCTGGATGTTGAGAGATGTTTCCATAGATCTCCTAATGTTGCTCTCAAAGTGCACCAGATTGATGCTTTTAACTTCAACATTTAAAAAAAAAAATCTTCCCGGGGGAGCATGCCCCTGGACCCCCCTAGAGGAGGTTAGGTCCCCCCCAACTGAAATCATGTGCACATGGATAGGAAACTAAATACATTTGCACACATCTTGTGTGTCTATGTGCGAGTTATGGTAAGATATCTGGATTAAGAGGTTGCTTTTTCTTTGCACAGAATGAAAGAAAGGCCAAATTAATGAATTTTAGCATTTTTAAGCAGAGGTCAATAATTTGAACGGCCCTCGGAGGATGTTGAAAAAATTGAAATGGCCCTTGAGAGGAAAAAGGTTCCCCACCCCTGGGTTAGGCGGTCATATGTTTCATATTTCCTATCAGCATTCTCCACACATAGGCCTACAGGTGAGTTTGATTCACATTTTATAGGCGAATGCAGTTCGGCTTTCTAACTAACATGGAGAGAGAGCGAGGGGTCAATTGTGTGGGCTTAACTTGAAAACATGTGGGGCTTATACACTGCATCTTGAGTCATTCAAAATAGATGTTGAGATAGGAACCAGGAGGAGAGTTCACTCCATACATCAGGTGTATTCAGAAGCATACAACGTGTTTAAAAGGCTAAGACCAGATCCTCAATCGAGCCTCAGAATGTGTATTGTTTTGCTGAATTGAGTCATATTTGTCTTCAGTTTTTTCATCGTTTATTTTATTGTGCACGAGTGGTAAGGTAAGGTACGTTTATTTATATAGCACATTTTCAGACACAGAGGCAACTCAAAGTGCTTTACATCCTCACTAACACTTAATAACAACACAACAGAAAGGAACACAATAAATAAACATAATGGGATAACACTAGTGATTGCACCTGTCCTCAGGCGACCCAGCAGAGACGGACTACACAGCGGTGGGCTGCGCCGTCACCACCATCTCCTCCAACCTGACGGAGATGTCAAAGGGAGTGAAGCTGCTGGCAGCGCTGATGGAGGACGAAGGGGCCAACGGGCAGCAGCTGCTGGGGGCCGCCAAGAACCTGGCCTGCGCCGTGTCCGACATGCTGAAGACCGCCCAGCCTGCCAACACCGACGTACACACACACACACACACACACACACACACACATACACATACACATACACACACACACACACACACACACACACACACACACACACACACACACACACATCTGGGGGTGGACATATGTTGCAAGAGTCCAAAATGCCATCATTACTCAAACCATAAATACAAAATCTTTTAATGATGCGAACAACGTCCCTCTATTGGTCAGAATAATGACCCTTAGTCACAAGGGATAGGAATAAGATGGGATAAGCTCTCTGTATGACACACACACACACACACACACACACACACACACACACACACACACACACACACACACACACACACACACACACACACACACACACACACACACACACACACACACACACACACACACACACACACACATCTGGGTGGACATATGTTGCAAGAGTGTGTGTCTAAGATGTGTTTTTGTTGCAGCCTCGTCAGATCCTGCTGCAGGCTGCAGGAAACGTGGGCCAGGCCAGCGGAGAGCTGCTGTCTCACATCGGAGAGACAGACCACGACCCACAGTTCCAGGTGTGTCCATCTTTTCCTTTTGTATTTATTGATGTAAGAAGGGACAATACACATGTATTAACATCAACACTTAGGTCCATCAGGCCATATTTTGCCATATATCTGCTGTCCCTGGCAGGTTGATGGTATTAAAAGAAAACATACAAGAGCATACAAGCACAGAAATAACACATAAGCACAATAACAGCACATAGTAAAGCACGTCTTATCCTTTATTCATGCTTTATTCTTTCCATCTATCACTTGCAAGACAAACTTAATGTGATTTAGTTATTTCGGCTATAAGATTTAGAAGAGCCATCGAAGACAACTTCCAAACCTATAATTATTTCTCCTGGTAATGTGGGATACTATTTCAGATCTGTGAGAACCCTTTTTTCCAGCTTCCTTCAAATGTTAACTTTGATATTGAAAGATGATAACGCCTATAACACCCATACTTTCATTCATTTATAACGGCTTTTACAGCACAACTTGAGCAATGTTCTCAGGTTGAACCCAAAAGAATGAGAAAGGTAAAATAAGAACATACATCTCTGGTTGTTTTATAGAAGTGTCTCCCGTGTTGCTGCTCTGTTTCATGTGTATATTTGACAGTTTCTAGGTAGAGGATCTTTCAGGGGTGCCACGAGGAGGGTCACCTCTTATTGTCAAACGATGGTAACAAATGTGTCCTAAAGACAAGTGTTGTATTCTCAAAGGCCAATCAAGACAATCTCTTAGTCAACAAAGTAGAGAAATCCTCTCCAACTAAATTCTATCTGTCAATCATATTTCAATCCATCTATAGACTTGGATTATCTTTAATTCTTAAAATGAAATGTAGCTGATACTGAATGAATAAAAAAACACCAATGTTAAAACCTTTCACTGGAGGCAGCAATAAATGAATAAGCCTCATCACGTTTGATTATATTAACCATTAAAAGCTAGAATAGTTGTTTTAATTCCCTGCAATATCAGTAGATCTTTTAATCATTTTTGGTTTCAACTAATATTGTGAATGTCTTAATTTATAATCTATGTAATCCATCACTATCATCCGTCCCTCTTCCCCTGTGAGTGATGACGCTCAGTGATGCTAACCGCGGTGTGTTTGCTGTCTGCAGGACATGCTGATGCAGCTGGCTAAAGCTGTGGCTAACGCAGCAGCCGCTCTGGTGCTGAAAGCGAAGAACGTGGCTCAGAAGACGGAGGACTCGGCCCAGCAGAACCGGGTCATCGCTGCCGCCACGCAGTGCGCCCTGTCCACCTCTCAGCTGGTGGCCTGCACCAGGGTCAGTGGGCCTCACATGTTTATTTCGATTTGGTTATTAGGATCCATGTTAGTGCTAGCATGGTTCTTCTTCCTGGGGTCCACATATATACAGTCAAACGTAAACATAACATCTCTTATTATGTATTTAACAAGAAACAAAAATGATCCTTTCAGCTATCTTTAAACCAAACACAAAGTCAAACAATTCCTCAACATTTATGAACACATTTCTAGCAATACATGGCAAACATACAGTAAGTCCTTGTCTGAAATAACCTTAAAGTGTGTATTATCTATCCTGCAGTCTCCGACATATTTAACTCCAATTTGAAAAAATAAATACGATTTTCCGCCACGGAAGATTTTGAGTTTCTCTATTCTCTATATAACACAACTTATAGATCATAGTGTACATACAGTATACACTGATACAGTTCAATTATGATTTCTGAACATTTTAAAAGTATGAACGGATATTGAGTATTAAAGATTTGTATTTTATTTTATATATAAATATATATTTTGTATATACTTTTATTTATTTTACTAACTTACCAATTTACTTATTTACTCATTTACTCACTTACCTACTTACTTACTTACCTCCTTACTTACTTACTTACTCACCTACATAATGACTTACCTACTTACTTACCTCCTTACTTACTTACCTACTTACTTACTTCCATACATACTTACTTGCTCACCTACATCATTATTTACTTACTTACATACCTACTTACTTACTTACTTACTTACTTACTTACTTACTTACTTACTCACTCAATCACTTACTTACTAACTTGCTTACTTACTTACTCACCTACATAATGACTTACCTACTTACTTACCTCCTTACTTACTTACCTACTTACTTACCTCCTTACTTACTTACTCACCTACATAATGACTTACGTACTTACTTACCTCCTTACTTACTTACCTACTTACTTACTTCCATACTTACTTACTTACATACTTACTTGCTCACCTACATCATTATTTACTTACTTACATACCTACTTACTTACTTACTTACTTACTCACTCAATCACTTACTTACTAACTTGCTTACTTACTTACTCACCTACATAATGACTTACCTACTTACTTACCTCCTTACTTACTTACCTACTTACTTACCTCCTTACTTACTTACTCACCTACATAATGACTTACGTACTTACTTACCTCCTTACTTACTTACCTACTTACTTACTTCCATACTTACTTACTTACATACTTACTTGCTCACCTACATCATTATTTACTTACTTACATACCTACTTACTTACTTACTTACTTACTTACTCACTCAATCACTTACTTACTAACTTGCTTACTTACTTACTCACCTACATAATGACTTACCTACTTACTTACCTCCTTACTTACTTACCTACTTACTTACCTCCTTACTTACTTACTTACTCACCTACATAATGACTTACCTACATACTTACTTACCTCCTTACTTACTTACTTACCTACTTACTTACTTCCATACTTACTTACTTACTTACATACTTACTTGCTCACCTACATCATTATTTACTTACTTACATACCTAATTACTTACTTACTTACTCACTCAATCACTTACTTACTAACTTGCTTACTTACCTACTTATTTACTCACCTACATACATAATTACCTACATACTTCCATACTTACTTACTTACTTGTGAATTAATTCCTTCATGTATTTATTCGCCCTTTCTCCTCCTCTCCTCACTCCTACACCATGTCTCCTCTCTTCCAGGTGGTGGCTCCGACCATCAGCTCCCCGGTGTGCCAGGAGCAGCTGATCGAGGCGGGGAAGCTGGTGGCCAAGTCGGTGGAGGGCTGCATGGAGGCATCGCAGGGGGCCACTCAGGACGAGGGGCTCCTGAAACAGGTGGGCTTTGCTGCCACAGGCGTCAATCAGGCCCTCAACGAGCTGCTGCAGCACATCAAGCAGTACGCCAGCGGAGGACATCCTATTGGACGCCACGGAGAAGCCACCGACCGCATCCTGGACGTCACTGAGAACATCTTCAGCTCCATGGGAGACGCTGGTAGGTGCAGGGAGCTCAAATCAGGAAATACAGCTGGTTATCAAAATGTTAAGATAAGAAAACGATGAACCCTTATTTATCCACATAGGGAAATTAGTTGGCAGAGCAGCAATAGCAATACAATACAATACAAAGGGGCTTTATTGGCATGACCACATTTTCAACATAGTATTGCCAAAGCATTCCGCACAAGGCATTATAACAGAACAAAACAAAAATCAACACTAAACACAACAGCATAACACAAAACATATAGCACTAAAAGACACATGGAAGGTAAAAGTACACACAGGGATAAATATATTAAAAAAACATATATATATGATTATAAAACGGACAAGTCAAATCAAGCAATCTGATTGGTTCTTAGCCGTGATATAATGAGCGTATACCACGGGTAGAATTGTAGTTACTTTTCACAACAAGTCAGTATCCCTCCGCGTCTGAGAAAAGCTACAACCGTTACATTACGTCCGTTACGAAACCAACTAACAAAGCTTAAGATGGAAACATGTAAGGGATAATGTGCAGCAAGGACTTATTGACCGTTGTTAAGGACGCTCACATCTGCAGAAAGAAGTCCGGTCAATTTAACTGTATACAGTTGGGCTGAAAAGCAAACTGCATGCCGTGGCCGAACCACGCCCCTTAACTGTGATATAATGACCATATACCACGGCCTGTCGTGAGCTATTGCTTTATTTATTTTTTATTTATATATTTATTTGACAGGGACAGTGCACATTGATTGACATTTCTGTAAACAACAGGCTATTTTTCGTCTGTAGTCCCTGGACAGATGTTGAAAGTCATCCTAAAAACAAAAATTCACTTCAAATAACAGGTAAATACAATCAGTAAAACAACATTCAACAGAGATACTTATATTATGATAAAAGCATATATAAAAACATAAAAACTAAAATACATATTCACAAAGCAGACAGATAGCAACAGGTCAAGGCACATGTACAAACAGAGCGTTGTAAAGTACAGATTGTGTCAGTGTTGACAGAGCTGACTTCCCACTAACCATGTTTTTAAGTTAGATTTAAATAAACTGGTGTTTTGTTCTCTAATCTTTACTGGGATTGAGTTCCACTGTTGTGCAGCTTTAAAAGAAAAAGAAGATTGGCTGAATGAACTCTTCCTTAATGGAACAACGCAGTCTCCTCTTGTTGCAGCTCTTGTTGACCTAGTTACAGGTGTGCGTATGGTGAGGTAAGGCCGTGTATTATTTTGTACATGAGGCAAGCATTTGCATATCTCATTACATTTTCCCAGCTCAACAAGTTATATTTTGTGAGTATTGGGCAATGATGAGAATAAACTGACTTCTTATCTACTATTTTAAGTGTTTCTTTGTATAATGATTCCAGGGGTTTAAGAGTCGTTGTACAGGCATGTGACCAGGTTGTTAAGCAGTAGGTGATATGAGATAGAACCATAGAGTGCATGTACATCAGAGCCGCCTCTGTTGACATGCAGTTCCTGGTAAACCTCAAATTGAACAGACTGAATTTGACCCTGTTGCAAACCTTTTTCACCTGAGCCTTAAAATTGAGTCTTGAATCAATTAAGATCCCCAGGTATTTGTACTCTAAGACCATCTGTAGCCTCTCCCCGGACACAAACACATCTGGCTCAACGCAGGAGGACTTGGTTTTGGTGAAGAACATACATACAGTTTTACTGACATTTAGTTGCAGACAGCATTGCTCCAACCAAGCTGTTACATGAACCATCTTGTTCGTCAGTTCATTAGCCACTTGTGTCAGACTGCCTCCGTGAACATAAATTACAGTATCATCAGCATACATTTGGATGTTTGTGTCAGGACATATAGATGGTAAGTTGTTTATATACAATGAAAATAACAATGGACCCAGAATTGACCCTTGTGGGACACCTGTGGACAGCTGGAGGTTAGATGATTGATTATTCTGTACTCTGACATACTGAGAACGGTTGAACAAATATGATTCTATCCATTTAAGTGTTAGTGTGGAGAAGTTAATGCTGGATAGCTTAGATATGAGTTTGTTGTGATTAACAGTGTCAAAGGCCTTCTTTAAGTCGAGAAACACTGCTCCTACAACACCACCTTTATCCATTTTGGATTTGATTTGTTCTGTGAAGAAACAGTTGGCTGTTTCTGTAGAGTATTTGGCCCTAAAGCCAAATTGCATTGGATGCAGAGAAAAAGCACTGTTATTCAGATGGTTCATAATTTGTTCAGCTACAAGTTTTTCAACGACTTTTGATACTGTAGGAAGGATACTAATTGGCCTGTAGTTATTGGTAGACATTAGGTCTCCACCTTTAAAGATTGGGATAACTACTGCCGGCTTCCAGACATTTGGAAACATTCCTTGACAGAAAGAGAGGTTGATGATATTGGCAATAGGATGAGAAAGAGTTGTACTGAGGTCTTTGAGCATAGCTGCATCTATACCAAATATATCCTTTGCTTTAGATGGTTTAAGGGATTTAATTACTCTTTTAACTTCTGCTTCAGTTGTGTTTCTTAAACTGAAAGCTGGCTCCATTGTATCAATTTGACAATTACTTGTCAGTGCGCATGTCACAAAATGATTTAAAAAGAAAAGCCAAATTCTGGAGAAAAAGTCAAAATAAAAAAACGAAGTGAAATTTTGGGGCAAAAAGTAACATTTTGAAGAAAAAAGGCACATTTTAGATGCATTGTGGGACATGTAGTTTATGGGCAACGTGCTTCTGTCAATCGCCATGTAATCGTATAATAAACATACAATATTATTTGCAAGCTCTTGTGGGGCCACATGAAATGAAGTCACGGGCCGTATTTGGCCCCCAGGCCTTGAGTTTGACACCCCTGTATTAGAGGATGAGATATATTGAGAAAATCAAATATGAAGAATTATTTTTAACCATGTATATCAATATTGCAACAATATTTAAGGATTGACTCTTGATGCCTTCATAAAATATTAACAAAAAGAGATTGTGGATAAAAAATCATCAGTGATGGTAAAGACAATCTGGTAAGTTAAAGATATTAACCACATTTATGTAATGCAGGAAAAGACACTTATGAAGTATAACAATATTAATACATACAAAATCAAACACGTTACTCAGCCTCATATCAAGATTCCAATATAATAACGATATATTTTTCAGCCCTACCCTACATGTCCATTTTGCTGATTGATGAGATAATTTCTCTTTGACAAAACCTACTTCTATTCCATTTTATTGTATTTACTTGCACTATTTGTTCTGTTTTTATCTGTTTTATTGTGTTGCTCTGTTGGAGGAGCCTGTGACCTAAGATTTTCATCGACATAACTACACTGTAGCTACGTACGAATGACAATAAAAGCCTTGAACCTTTCTACCCTCTTCCCCTCTCTGTAACTAGGTGAGATGGTCCGTCAGGCCCGTATCCTCGCCCAGGCCACGTCCGATCTGGTCAACGCCATCAAGATGGACGCCGAGGGAGAGACCGACCTGGAGAACTCACGCAAGCTTCTGTCCGCCGCTAAGCTGCTGGCTGATGCCACCGCCAAGATGGTGGAGGCTGCGAAGGTCTGGCTTTTCTCTTTCATTCGGTCTGCGTTCAACACAATGAACAAACCTCTTCATTTGAATGAGTCTGTTATTTTTTTGATTGAACTGTTTATTTTAATTTTTACAAATCAAGACACATCCTGACATAGGGCTTTTCCATCCAATATGGTAAAACAGAATATGAAATAAAATAAAGTAAAACAGTTACAAGTTAAAATAAGGAAATAAGATAATTATAAAAAAAATAATTAATAATAGTAAAGTACATTTTACACGAGGAGTGACATCTTTAGCAGAGCAGGATCGGTTACACGGGGACATTGTCCATAATGTTCTTTTGAATTTAGTCTGTTATTTTAATAATGTGTAATGATGTGTTCCTTCCCAGGGTGCAGCAGCGAACCCCGACAGTGAGGAGCAGCAGCAGAAGCTTCGAGAGGCAGCTGAAGGTCTGCGTATGGCCACCAACGCTGCCGCACAGAACGCTATCAAGAAACGCCTGGTCAACAAGCTTGAGGTAGAACAGAAGGAGAAAGAGAAAAGCCCAAACTGAGTGACATTTACCATCCAGTTTTGCATATAACACAGATGTATTGGATTGACTGGAGGAAGATGGCTTAACAGGTCCTCAGCAGCTAGAATTAACAGGTTTTTAAACAGTGTAGCTTCAATAGTGATGGATGCAACCATTTTGAATCCACCTCACAAATCCAATTTTCATTTTTTTCAATTAAATCTCTCGATCATTCCCTAAAATAGATGCTCCCTGTATTTTCGTCAATTTTTGTATCATAGGTTACACAGAAAATAAGAAATATTGTAATTGTTGTTCTACATTAATTAAGGAACAATCTTGTTTCAAAAACTCCGACCTTTTTCACTTTATTTTCTTGTTTTCTCAGTTCAATGGAACATTTTTAGACCTCTCCTGACTTGCTGACGTGAAGCTCATTCCCAGTATTAATGATATTAGCTGACAATTTAGTGCCACCACTTATTTAACCACCTATACAACTTTAAATATGTTTATTACAGTATATAGAGACACTGTTTTAATTTAGCTTATGTATGTTTTGTGTTTCCTGTCAGCATGCAGCCAAACAGGCAGCAGCAGCGGCCACTCAAACCATCGCTGCCGCCCAACACGCAGCCTCCTCCAGCAAGAACCATGCGGCACAGCAGCAGCTGGTCCAGGCTTGCAAGGTAACATCTTCTCAATGTATACATCAGGTTTACAGACACAGTGGATAAATCTCAAAGTTTCACGTATTTTTCTTAATTTTTACCCTTTGTCTGTTCTCTCGGTTTCTGCCTTTTTTCCTCTCACATCTTTGTTTGCACCATTTTAAGTCCAACACTGATAAAAGTGATCTAGTTGTGAGGTCTAACAGTCTTAATGTATATGTACTACACTGTATTACAATATAATGATAATATACCATTCGGACCTCTCCCTTTCGGTTGCTGTTTTTGTCTCTAAAATGCGTCAACTCATCACCGGAGTCCCTCAGGGCTCTATGCTGGGTCCCCTCCATTTTTCTCTGTACACCAATGCATCTTGCTCTGTTGAAAAACATGTTATTTAAATTAAGTTTTGAAGCTAATGTACCCTCATGTTTCTTGCTTTTCTGATTCTGTATCTTCATGGTTAGTTGCACTTTGTCAGGCACTTTGTATAAAATCGTCAACTAAGTGAAATGTAATATCATGTGTTTGTTTGGTTTGTGTGTGTGTTATCAGACGGTGGCAGAGCAGATCCCTCAGCTGGTTCAGGGGGTCCGGGGCAGCCAGTCTCAGCCCGACAGCCCGAGTGCTCAGCTGGCCCTCATCAGTGCCAGCCAGAACTTCCTGCAGGTGACTGACGCACAAGCAGCTGATTTCACTCAGTGAACACGGGAAAAAACGCTAGATTTCACAAATAAAGTACAGCAGTCTACGGGAGAACAGTAACTGACATCTAACAGAACAGTTCAGTTATAGTGGTACAGCTGTGATACATGTAGCTACACACAGATGTGTCTTTAGAATCAGAATCAGAGGGGAAATGTACATTGTTACAGCAGAAAAGAGCCAAAGACAGCTTAATGTTAAAGTAGCATGCATACAACAAATATTAAAGATTAAAAAGAAGTTAAAAATATAACTTAAAAAGAAAGTATACAATAAATAGAGCAAAAGTACATTAAAATAAATTAAATATAAGGAGTACTCAGTGATGAGTAGGAGCTGCTGTAACAGGCTGCCACTCTGTGCGGTGCCTCTTCCTGGTTTTATGGTTATTTGGGTTATGTGATTGGTCCTTTTGTCCCTCCAGAACTCTTGGTTTGAAACATGCTAATACTTTGTGTCTCCCTCTCCACCAGCCTGGTGCTAGGATGGTGACAGCCTCCAAGGCCACAGTCCCCACCATCGGAGACCAGGCTTCAGCCATGCAGCTCAGCCAGTGTGCTAAGAACCTGGCCAGTGCTCTGGCTGAGCTCCGGACCACCTCACAGAAGGTACTGCACAACTTTAGTCCATTGTCTTAATCATGGGGACTCACCCCAACATTCACTAGCATGCTTTTAGATTTACACAATGACAAGTTGCATAAATTAATCTCAGTTCTACTACAAAACAAGTTCTTCAGGCCTCATTTCAATTGAATGTTGCACAAAACACAAAATATTCCTGATATGAATTGGTAGGCAGTGCTACTGTATGTTTTAAGTAAATGATGGGCCTCATGTAGGAACATCTTTGTATTATTATCCAAAAATCCAAGTCAGTTTTAGCAAGCGCTTCAATGGGAAAACGTTTCTCAGAAATGGCCCCTTGAAGCCTGAGTAAATGACACCTCTTCATATGGCATGAGATTTTATTTTTTAACAATTTTGAGCTTTTCTACAAAACAAGTTTTCTACATAAAAAGTTTTATCTCCTTTAAATTATTTTAAAGCCTGTCGCTCAGACAGACACCTCACTGATATGTGTGTGTTTGTGTGTTTTTGTGCATGCAGGCTCAGGAGGCGTGCGGTCCGTTGGAGATAGAAAACGCTCTGTCCACTGTACGAGGTCTGGAGAAGGAAATCCAGGAGGCCAAGGCTTCAGCTAAGGCGGGGATACTGAAACCACTGCCAGGAGAGACGGTGAGACACACACACACACACACACCCCCACACACACACACACTCATACACACTGATATTACGAACAGTATGGCTGACAGTGTGTGTCCTCTCTGTGTCTCAGCTGGAGAAGTCCTCTCAGGATCTGGGGAGCAGCACTAAGGCAGTGAGCTCAGCCATGGCCCAGCTGCTGAGCGAGGCCACGCAGGGCAACGAGAACTACACCGGTCGGTGCAACATCAAAACGAGACACTCATGTTTACCGCAAATATTAATATATGAAAGAAAGCCTACAAACTACATAAACTTAGAAATTAAGAAACACTATATTTTATTTGTAAAATAGACAACTTAAATGGACTTGTAAAGATCATAAAGACACCCAAAATGTTCCAAATAAAGACATAAATATGACATTTTCAAAAATCATCAGATGTTTAAATACAGACAAAATACACTGAATAACTTTAACATGTATTTATATTTATATACAGGTTTGGAAGTAAGCTAATTATTACAAAATTGTTAATCAAGTCATTTTTTATTTTACGAAATGACCATTTTATTTTGTAAAGCCAAACATTATACCATTATTTTTCTGTCATCATGACAAACAGTGCAGTCTTGTGATTGGCTGTTCTAATTTCTGTTCTATTTCAATGAGCCAACAGCCAATCACACAACTTGCCTGTTTGCTTGATATAGTAATAATCAGCTGATAATAATTAGCTGCAATAAGCTTTTTGAGGCAGAGCTGTGTTGTTTTAATGTGATTGAATGTAAAGCTCATGTGCCATTGTTTCTGTATTTATTAATGTGGTAATTCCTTCACCCAGGCATGGCAGCCAGAGATGTGGCCCAGGCCCTGAAGTCTTTGGCCTCGGGGGCCCGAGCCGTCGCCGCCACCACCGACGACCCGGCGGCACGCAACGCCATTCTGGACTGCGCCGGAGACGTCATGGACAAATCAGCCAATCTGATCGAAGAGACCAAAAGGGCCATCGCCAAGCCCGGAGACCCAGAGAGTCAGCAGCGACTCGCCCAGGTGAGACCCAGGGAGGGAGGGAGAGAGAGAGAGAGTGTGTTTAATCCCTGAGAGCTCATATTCCTAAAGCTTTCTTGATTTTAAGGGGTGTAAGAAAACAAGCTGTTTCCGACTTCCCAAAGTTGTATTGATTTCTGTTTTTAAAGTTCTGATTATTATCTAAAATCCAAAATGTGTGTGTGTTTTTGTGTGTAGGTGGCTAAGGCAGTGTCTCAGGCCCTGAACAGGTGTGTGAACTGCCTTCCTGGCCAGAGGGATGTGGACAACGCTATCCGAACTGTGGGCGAAGCAAGCAAGGCTCTCCTGTCCAACTCTGTGAGTAATACAGATTGAATCACTAACAATGTGTTAACAGTGGTGAGATAAATGCTTCTTCTCACTGAGGTTTGTGGCTTTCCAAGTGAAGATCCTCTCTGTGAGGCGACCAGTGCCCAAAGACTGTTGTTTAAAAATAAATAACAAAACTGTAGGCGGGGTCCCAAATAACAAATACTTAAATATGGGTGCAGTTCTGCTAATGGGACCACTATAACAGCCATCTTAATGTCAAAGCTTTTAAAAATGTCCCTTTCTGGGAAGCAGTATGGTATATTATCTTTAAAGCTGCCCAAATCCATTAAAATGTCATCACACTTCTTTCAGTCTTTGCAAAAAGGGATTTGAAACATACTTTGTTTTCCTTATTATTTTTGCTGTATTCTTTACCCAAAAACAAACCAGTCTGACTAAAAAACGTGCATTAAAATTGTGAGTTTCCCAGATGTTAGTGCTACTGTATAGCGACCTCTTGTTCCTTTGTGTCTCTCATGTTTCTCCTCTCTCTCTCTCTTGTTAGTTCCCGTCCAGCGGCAGAAGCTTCCAGGAGGTTCAGGGTCAGCTCAACCAGGTGGCGGCCGGTCTGAACCAGTCTGCCAACGAGGTGGTGCAGGCCTCCAGAGGGACCACGCAGGACCTCTCCCGCGCCACCAGCAAGTTCGGACAGGACTTCAGCAACTTCCTGGATGCTGGTGTCGACATGGCGGGAACATCCCAGGTCAGCATAACGACAGAATACTTACAGGAAGTGATACTGCCTGTGGCCAGAGGGGAAACGGGCCCAAAAGGTTTCAGCATGAGGACTTCCTGCTGCTAACTTCCTCATCAAATCCACTGTGGGAGGCCTCTGAAGTATTTAATGAGATGACAGCTGAGTAATTCTCAACAACTTCAAAGCAGAATACATCAGAGAAAAACTACATATTATAATATGGGTCATGAAACTAAGACACAATTTGGCCATATGTACTTGAAATAAGGGTCAAGTGATAGGGTTCTCTCTATTTAGTTAATTAACAAATGTATGGATGAATTAGCTGTTTCTAGTATATGTGGTAGCAGAATGGTCAAAGTAAAATTAAGTCAAAAGAAATAGTTTAATTTCAGGACACAGTTGTATGATATCTGTACGTCCTTTCCTCCTGCAGTCTAAAGAGGACCAGACCCAGGTGGTGTCCAACCTGAAGACCATCTCCATGTCCTCCAGCAAGCTGCTGCTGTCGGCCAAAGCCCTGTCCACGGACCCCAGCTCCCCCAACCTGAAGAACCAGCTGGCAGCCGCCGCTCGGTAACACATACACACACACACACACACACACACACACACACACTAATTATTACAAAATTGTTTATTGTACGTTGTTTTTATTTCCAAAGTAATTTTTTATTTTACCAAATTACGCATTTTATTTCATCAAGACAAATATTATCCCATTCTTTTTCTGTCATCAAGACAAACAGGGCAGTCATGTGGTTGGTTGTTTCTTCTATTTCAATGAGCCAACAGCCAATCACACAACTTGCCTGTTTGCTTGATATAGTAATAATTAGCTGCAATAAACTTTTTGAGGCCAGAAATGAAATGTCTTTATATTGAGCTGTGTTGTTTTAATGTGTTTGAATTGGAAAACTTTGAAAATGCTTCTTCAACACACATGCGTTTTTTTTTGTTTTTTTAGATCATTTATTTGTTTTGTTTCAAGTGACATACAAAGGTGTTAACAATTATTACTGTATTAGTAGATGCATTACAGGCACACTTGCAGTCTTAGTTAGAATACTATAAGTTAGACAGAAATTCTTTTAAATGGCTTTAAATTACTTTGTATATTTCTGCCTTTCATATACTGTATATGTTACTGTACACACACCTCTCTGTCTCTCTGTCATGTTTCTCCCTGCTCTCTGTCTCACGTCTCTTTGTCTCTGTGTCTGCAGGGCAGTGACAGACAGCATCAACCAGCTCATCACCATGTGCACCCAGCAGGCTCCGGGTCAGAAGGAGTGTGACAACGCTCTCAGAGAGCTGGAGGTAACAACAGAATATTTTCTCTTCATTCTGGGTTCTACTCTCCCTACAAACCCTCAATCCTGAATCTGTGTGCAGGCCCCTGATTGGGACTGCTCTCAGCTGTATGTGACGTCTTTAGAAGCTACTGTGTGAGCTGTAATATTGCAGTGTTAGAGCCTGTGTCCATATAGTGCTTTTTTATGGGAGTAAGGCGCCAGGGGGGTTTCTTTCATCCAAAAAACAATATCTCAACAACATATCACAGACTAGCCTCACCCCCTTGGTTACAATTATCTGTAGGTGCTATTACATTTTTCGTTCACATTGTTTTTTTACTACAAACCAGAAGATGCTTGCTCTCCCACTTTGTCTGATTGAGCTTCAGCGCTCAGTCTGACCACCGCATAGCGAAGTAGGAGGATGATAAAAGTCACACACTCAATATCAGCAACATTAATGTTTACCCGGCCGATCTGCTCCAACAAACAGGCTTTTTGATCTTTGTTATTATAATTTCCGTCTGAAAACATGGTCCAGCACAAGCTTCTCCACCATTTCTACAGTGACGTCACCGCCGCTTTTTCTGAAAAGCTGAAATACTTTAAGCTCCAAGTGCTCAGAGCTCTCGGAAAAAAGACGCTGGTTGCATCGTTTTTTGTATATTAAGCCGCATGAGACGAAATGCGCTCTGTTCTGATTAGAATCAATTGAAAGAAGACGCCGGCGCTATTTGGACACGGGCCCTTAGATGTGAATTTCTTGACGTGAGCAATATGCAATCCTGTTGTAACCTTTAACATTTTGTGTGTGTGTGTGTGTGTGTGTGTGTGTGTGTGTGTGTGTGTGTGTGTGTGTGTGTGTGTGTGTGTGTGTGTGTGTGTGTGTGTGTGTGTGTGTGTGTGTGTGTGTGTGTGTGTGTGTGTGTGTGTGTGTGTGTGTGTGTGTGTGTGTGTGTGTGTGTGTGTGTGTGTGTGTGTGTGTGTGTGTGTGTGTGTGTGTGTGTGTGTGTGTGTGTGTGTGTGTGTGTGTGTGTGTGTGTGTGTGTGTGCAGTCTGTGAGGGGGATGCTGGAGAACCCGACAGAGGCCGTCAATGATCTGTCCTACTTCGACTGCATCGACAGCGTCATGGAGAACTCTAAGGTTGGTTTCATCGCTCCATTTCAGTAAATTGTGCAAATCGGACTACAATATATAACATGTATATTACAAAGAAACCAGTTGTGTATTTGTATAACTAATAATTAAGGATGGAGGATATAAATAAAGATTGATTGCCAAACACACAATAGTTTTACATCAGCAACAAAGTGTTTTATTTTAATCCTATGTCATGGTTGTGCATTACTTCTTCAGTTGTTCCTCTGATGTTATCCCGCTGCAATCATCTCTATTTGTTGTCGACAGGTCCTTGGGGAGTCGATGGCTGGTATTTCCCACCATGCCAAGAACTCCAACCTGCCAGAGTTTGGAGATTCGGTCAGCGGGGGGTCCAAAGCTCTGTGTGGTCTGACTGAAGCAGCTGCTCAGGTGAACCTCTTAGAGGCTGAAGGAGGAGTTGTGTTTTGTTGTTATCTTAAAGGTCACCTATTATGCAAAATCCACTTCTCCACGTCTCTTCTACATCAACATGTGTCCCCTCTTCTTCATGTCTCTTCTACATCAACATGTGTCCCCTCTTCTTCATGTCTCTTCTACATCAACATGTGTCCCCTCTTCTTCATGTCTCTTCTACATCAACATGTGTCCCCTCTTCTTCATGTCTCTTCTACATCAACATGTGTCCCCTCTTCTTCATGTCTCTTCTACATCAACATGTGTCCCCTCTTCTTCATGTCTCTTCTACATCAACATGTGTCCCCTCTTCTTCATGTCTCTTCTACATCAACATGTGTCCCCTCTTCTTCATGTCTCTTCTACATCAACATGTGTCCCCTCTTCTTCATGTCTCTTCTACATCAACATGTGTCCCCTCTTCTCTGTCTCTTCTACATCAACATGTGTCCCCTCTTCTTCATGTCTCTTCTACATCAACATGTGTCCCCTCTTCTTCACGTCTCTTCTACATCAACATGTGTCCCCTCTTCTTCATGTCTCTTCTACATCAACATGTGTCCCCTCTTCTTCATGTCTCTTCTACATCAACATGTGTCCCCTCTTCTTCATGTCTCTTCTACATCAACATGTGTACCCTCTTCTTCACGTCTCTTCTACATCAACATGTGTCCCATCTTCTTCATGTCTCCTCTACATCAACATGTGTCCCCTCTTCTTCATGTCTCTTCTACATCAACATATGTCCCCTCTTCTTCATGTCTCTTCTACATCAACATGTGTCCTCTCTTCTTCGTGTCTCTTCTACATCAACATGTGTCCCCTCTTCTTCATGTCTCTTCTACATCAACATGTGTCCCCTCTTCTTCACGTCTCTTCTACATCAACATATGTCCCCTCTGTGGAAAGAGACTCTGAAAGTTTCAGGAACAAAGATTCTCTCTCTTTTTGATCCATTTCTATAAAAACCTGTCTGAAAATGAGCTGATCCGATTTTGGCCACTTTATGATGTCATAACGATGTGTTGTCTTGTGTAACCATTAGCCAATCAGCAACCAAGGTAACCCCCCCCCCCCCACCTTATCACCTGAATCTCCTCCTAGAGCACCATTGAGTTCTTTGTAACCAAATGTCTCTCAGAGGGGCGTGGGGAGGGGCTCCTTATTTTCATCTAAAGTAACAGACAGAGAATCAGCACTTTGGAAACAGGGCTGAAACAGAGGGGATTATGGGTAATGCTGCAATGATCTGTTTGGTGTTTGGAGCCAAACACTTCAGAGACATGTTTGTATCTGAGACCTGTAATATATTGATGAAAAACAGTATAATAGGAGACCTTTAAATGATTATATGATAATTTAACACTAAGCACAATATGTTGATGTCCTTAGGCTGCCTACCTGGTGGGGGTGTCGGACCCCAACAGCTCAGCGGGTCGGAAGGGTCTGGTGGATCCGTCCCAGTTCGCCCGGGCTAACCAGTCCATTCAGATGGCCTGCCAGAACCTGGTGGACCCCTCCTGCACACAGTCACAGGTACACTGAGAACACCTGATCATCCTTATGAAGCTGTATAACCTGACACTGTATAATAATAACATGAACGTCTTTCTGTCCAGGTTCTCTCTGCAGCAACCATCGTGGCCAAACACACGTCCGCCCTGTGTAACGCCTGCCGCCTGGCCTCCTCAAAGACCCCCAACCCCGTCGCCAAGAGGCAGTTTGTCCAGTCAGCCAAAGAGGTGGCCAACACCACCGCCAACCTCGTCAAGTCCATCAAGGTTTGTAGTACGAGTCCTTTCAAAATCGTCATTAATTAAATGCTCTGTTCTAAACTAAAAGTCAGTTTTGCATTTCTTAGCACTGCATTTTCTTAAACTGCTGATTCTCTGACCTCGTAAGCCTTCATGGTATCCTTTTTGTTCTGGTCATTAGAACTTATGGTTGATTAAAAAGAGAAACAAGATCCCTAACTACTGTAACACCTCCATACACCGGTGCTATATAAATAAACTTGCCTTACCTGTCCAGAGATTGTCATTTTTTTTTAAAGTGACGTAAATTGCCCGAAGCAGAACATTCAATTCTGTCAGAACCTTTAACTTTGAAACAACCAGTACACCTCAGGCTAAAGCATTTGTTAAACAAGGACTTCATCTAGCTGGTAAATGGTGGTCATGTGTTCAATCCCTACCCACTGTAACACCTCCACACACCTGTCCAAACAGAGATTGTCATTTTTTTTAACAGTGACGTAAATTGTCCGAAGCAGAACATTCAATTCTGTCAGAACCTTTAACTTTGAAACAACCAGTACACCTCAGGCTAAAGCATTTGTTAAACAAGGACTTAATCTAGCTGGTAAATGGTGGTCATGTGTTCAATCCCTACCCACTGTAACACCTCCACACACCTGTCCAAACAGAGATTGTCAGTTAAAAAAAAGTGATGTCAATTGTCCGTCACAGCTCCCAAATCCAATGTTAGAATGGCTCTACACCTGAGGACAGACAACTGTTTGATAATTAGGAAATCAACTCTGTACAATCAACATCAAATCCCCCCTGTGCAGGCTTTGGACGGAGCGTTCAACCAGGAGAACAGAGAGAAGTGTAAGGCTGCCACCGGCCCGCTGATCGAAGCCGTGGACAACCTGACCGCCTTCGCATCCAACCCAGAGTTCGCCAGCATTCCTGCTCAGATCAGCCCGGAGGTACTTCTCTTTCAAATGTTGTTTTATCCATCTTCTCCCGCTTATCCGTGGTCGGGTCGCGGGGGTGGCAGTTCCAGTTTTACTTGCATTTTAATAACATATATGGATACAAGGCATACATAAGAAAATGGCATACAATTAAAACAACCAATTCAAGACCCACCTTTTAACCCACCTCTTAATAATTGAATCAAAATGTAATTATTCTTATTTTATTAATGTATTCTTCTTGTTGAATTCAGTCCTGTGTTTGTATTAGGTGTTCTTATTGTGTAATCAATAGCACATAAGCTGTGTGTTATTACCTGGGAACGGGGGTTAGTGTTGAATTTGTTCATGTGTTTGGTTTGTGAAGCACTTAGTGTTCAGAATCAGGTTTATCACCATGTCTGTAAATAAAGTTGGATCTGATTTGATTTTCATCCTGATTTCCACCTATGTTCCTCAGGGTCACGCAGCCATGGAGCCCATCGTTGCGGCGGCGAAGACGATGCTGGAGAGCTCGACCGGCCTCATCCAGACGGCCCGCTATCTGGCTGTGAACCCCAAAGACCCCCCCAAGTGGTCCGTGCTGGCAGGACACTCCAGGACCGTGTCTGACTCCATCAAGAAACTCATCACCAACATGAGGTAAGCCGCCACTCTGAGGTTCTTGTGATTTGTTCCTCTACTTAGCTATTTGTCGGCAGCGCTATCAGAGTCCCAGCATGCCCCTGTGTTTTATTACTGGCTTATTACAGCCACTTCTCCCTGTACACACTCTTGAATCCTTCAAAAATCTCTCAAAACTCACTTATTCACTCTAGCTTTCAGAAAGAGTGAATACTAGAGCACTTGGATTAGGGCTACTGTTTATTTTTTGCTGTTTCTTTATTATTACTATTCTCACTGTACACACTCTCCATGTGTGTGTGTGTGTGTTGTTGTGCAGAGAGAAGGCTCCTGGACAGAGAGAGTGCGACGATTCTATAGAGGTTCTGAACGGCTGCATCCGAGAGGTGGACCAGGCGTCTCTGGCAGCCATCAGCCAGCAGCTCACCCCCCGAGAGGACATCTCCATGGAGGTACACACACACACACACACACACACACACACACACACACACACACACACACACACACACACACACACACACACACACACACAATCTATGAAATGAATTAGGGCGATTAAATGATAGTGGAAAACTTTGTGCAGTGTGCCTGACATCTATCATAACTGTAATGGCAACCGTGGAGAATGAGGATAATGTGTGTTTGAGTTAAAATGCCTATTGATGATTGGTGTGTGTGTGTGTGTGTGTGTGTGTGTGTGTGTGTGTGTGTGTGTGTGTGTGTGTGTGTGTGTGTGTGTGTGTGTGTGTGTGTGTGTGTGTGTGTGTGTGTGTGTGTGTGTGTGTGTGTGTGTGTGTGTGTGTGTGTGTGTGTGTGTGTGTGTGTGTGTGTGTGTGTGTGTGTGTGTGTGTGTGTGTGTGTGTGTGTGTGTGTGTGTGTGTGTGTGTGTGTGTGTGTGTGTGTGTGTGTGTTGCAGGCTCTCCATGAGCAGATGGCTGCCTCTGTCCATGAGATCAGCAATCTGATCGATCCTGTGGGCGTGGCCGCTCGATCTGAAGCCTCTCAGCTGGGACACAAGGTACAACATTTGATTCTACCCATGGCCTTTTTGTTTACGTCTACGATGCTGTCGACTGGCAGCTTTAACTATTCTCAGGAATTGTCAATGTAATACCCAGATTTTTGTGTTTTTATGTAAAGGGTTAGGGTACCTACTGTACCTACTGTATATTGTGTATGTCTTTGCTTTATTGTAACTAAAAGAACAATTCAAAATAAAGTATTGCACAACAGTTCAAAAACATTTGATGCTAATGTGGACCAACTGAACACTGACTGGATTTAACATGCTTAAGCAGTGGTGGAAGAAGTTGTACCTAAAGCTGTTGAATTAACGTAAGGGAGTAAAACAACAATATTGGCTTCCAAAATGTAGTTGAGTAGAAGTATAAAATAGCAGAAACTGAAAGTACAAGTACCTCAAAAATGTACTTGACTCTTTTTTACGCTGCTATGGACAATCTTGCACTAATGTATATTCCCAAAGATATTGAAGTGACTGTTATTTTGTATTTATTGATTGTTGTGTTTTTATCTTAATGTGTGCATATGTGTAAATGTGTCGGTTGATTGTGTATATATAGGATATACATATTTTTATACATATTTGTATTCGGGATTTTGGGAAACAGTATTTCGATCTCTCTGCCTGTACACGCAAACTGAAACTAATCTTGTATGGTGTTGCGTTCAGGTGTCTCAGATGGTCAGCTACTTTGAGCCGCTGATCATGGCCGCCATTGGCACAGCCTCTAAGATCGTCAGCAGCCAGCAGCAGATGGCCGTGTTGGACCAGACCAAGACCCTGACTGAGTCCGCCCTGCAGATGCTGTACACGGCCAAGGAGGCTGGAGGAAACCCCAAGGTACTGACAGACAGGATCTGTTAGAAAAATATGTACAAAATACTGTTTTTTTTCTTAAAATCTCAACATTCTGACGTTTTCTTAAAATCACAAAATTCGGACTTTTTCTTAAAATTCGGACTTTTTCTTAAAATTCTGACTTTTTCTCAAAGTTCTCAAAATTCTGACTTTTTCTCAACGTTCTAAAAGTTCTGACTTTTTCTCAAAATTCTGGCTTTTTCTCGAAAATCTCAAAATTCAGATGTTTTTTTAAATCTGACTTTTTGTAAAAATTCGGACTGTTTGTAAAAATCACAAAATACTAACTTTTTCTCAAAATTCGGGCTTTTTCTCAAAAATCTCAAAATTCAGATGTTTTTTTTTAAATCTGACTTTTTGTAAAAATTCGGACTTTTTCTCAAAATTCGGACTTTTTCTGAATACTTAAAAATGTTACGAATCACTCGTCACCAGCTTGAGCTTCAATCTCAGGATCCATGTATCTGTGATCGTCTCCAGAATGGAAGTAGTCATCACATACAGAGCATCAACTAGTTCCTGAACAGTGTCCTTCACATGCTGATAGACAAGAGAGGGAGTTACACAGTCACAAGATGGAGGAATAGAAAGCAGTATTCAATGTTTACTTCAGATTAGCTCCACGTCAGAAATGAGCATGCTTGTCATATGTGTATCTCCATAGAGGCTGAATCATCATGTTAATCACATAGCTATCATCTGCCTCAAACAGTCCTGATGCTCTTCTAGGTAATCACACATCCTGTCATGTTCACAGCTACAGTTGGGATACCTTTGTTATCATGTGGACTCTCATATTGGAAGAGGACATTCAGTATTTTCCAAACAGTGACTCCATCTTGTGTTTGTGTGTCTGCAGGCGGCTCACATGCAGGAGGCCCTGGAGGAGTCGGTGCAGATGATGAAGGAGGCGGTGGACGACCTGGGGGCCACGTTGGCGGAGGCTGCCAGTGCAGCGGGGGCCGTGGGGGGGATGGTGGACTCCATCACCGACTCCATCAACAAAATGCAAGACTCCCCTGACATGGAGCCTGAAGGCACCTTCGTGGACTACCAGACCACCATGGTGAAGACTGCCAAGGCCATCGCGGTCACCGTGCAGGAGATGGTGAGGAATCATAATAATAATACACTTTATTTATATAGCACCTTTCATGCTTGACGCAGCAGAGAGAGAGAGAGAGAGAGAGAGAGAGAGAGAGTAATGTGTGTAGTGTATGGGTGTTATTATTCAACTATTGTCGTTTCTATTCTCTCCTCAGGTGACCAAGTCGAACACCAACCCTGATGACCTCGGAGGATTGGCCAACCACCTGACCAATGAGTTTGGAAATCTCGCAGATGAGGCCAAATATGCAGCCGTCACCGCAGAGAATGATGAAGTAAATAAAAACACGTACCCTGTTTTTTTATTTAACGTTCATTTAACTAGGAGAAGTCTTGTTGCTTTTACAACAGAATCGTGGCCAAGATAGTCAGCAGCACGGTAACAACTAAAAACAATAACAGAGAACATAACATGGTAACAAAGACAACATCATCATACAAAGCATCTACCGGCAGAGTTTCCTGCTTCTCTGTCATTCAGAAGAACTTTAGATTTGTTTCGAGAGACTCCTGAGTTTCACTTTGTGCAGAACTCAACTTTTCCCGAGATCAGTTTAGACTTTTGCAAAAGTACAAACAAACAAGTCCTCGGCGTAGAGCCAATGAGTTCCAGTACTTCTCCGACAGATATAAAACATCTGCAGACGAGGTGGAAGAACACCAAGAATAGCCTTATAAAAAAGGATATGCTAATTAGTCTTTCAGACCAATCAACCCGAGCACATAATGGTGCAAGGGTTTTAAGGTTTTTAATACATCTCAGAGCCACGTGTCAGACGGTCATACAAGATCGTAGACATTAGAAGATGCATTCATATAAACAACATCCCCACTAGGGTTGCATATCGTTGACTTTTTTACGATACCGATACCACTGAACGATACCGATACTCAACCCTACAAAGAGCAGTTGGGTGTCGCAGCTACCCCCCTAGAGCACATTTTCGTCCTTCCTGTAGTGCAGTGCTTCTCAAAGTGTGGTCCGTGAGGGCCCCCTAGTGGTCCGTGAGTATATTGGTAAAATTTCACATTTGAAATTAATTAATTTAAGTTTTCCGCACTCTTGCGGGAATATCTCCGCAATGGAGCGAGCTTAAGTTTCACTTTCGATTGCATGATATAGCCCAGCGCAACACCTTCATCACACATGTTGCCACTTGTTTGTACCATTTTCAGGCGATTTGTAAAAAACGATGTGTTTTTGGATATTTGTGGAGTTAGGTGGTCCGCGAGTGTTTTTGTATTGGTTAAGTGGTCCTTGGTATGAAAAAGTTTGAGAAACACTGCTGTAGTGTCATAAAACCCTTCGTGAACACATCTGTTATCAAACCCACATTTACATGCCATTCCCAGGACACAGCAGAGCATTTAATTAGGATTACATTGTATTAAGCTTTAATACCATTATTGCCATAACACAATAAAGCCTTGAATTGAATTGAGACGCAGAGCAGTATGTCTTTGTGTTGTCATTCCTATTTCTCTGTCTTTGTGTCTCCTCAGATTGGATCCCACATTAAGAAGCAGGTGGGGGAGCTGGGCTTCAGCTGCACCGGGCTGGTCACTAAAGCTGGAGCTCTGCAGTGCAGCCCCAACGACTCGTTCACCAAGAAGGAGCTGATCGAAAGCGCCCGCAAAGTCTCCGAAAAGGTCAGACCACAACCTATCACAGCCCTTCTTTTACATTTTAAAATCCCATAGATAACCTTTTTTTAAATGCATTCCACACTCTGTAAAACCATCTGCTATTGGTTTAGCTTATATGCAGCATATGTGTGTGTATGTATGTATGTATGTATGTATGTATGTATGTATGTATGTATGTATATATGTATGTATGTATGTATGTATGTATGTATGTATGTATGTATGTATGTATGTATGTATGTATGTATGTATGTGTGTATGTATACAGTAGATGTGAATGATTTTAGGTATTTGATGCATGTATGTATATGTATATGTATTACATGCATATATATTCATTTAACAATGTTCCTGGTAAATAATTGAGTGTGTGAGAAATCAGGTGTATGAGGCTCACTGGCAGTGAATGTAGGGGATTACTTTAGTTGTTGTTATTGTTTGTTTTTTGTAATTCTTTTTTCTCTTTGTGCATGCAATCAGTACAGACCATTGTCTCATTTGTATGCATATATTTTGCTTTCCACTTCTAAATGACTTATGCCTTGTCGAAACACTGATGACTGATTGGTCTTCTGGTTGCAGGTGTCCCATGTGTTGGCGTCCCTGCAGGCCGGTAACCGTGGCACCCAGGCCTGCATCACCGCCGCCAGCGCCGTGTCGGGGATCATCGCCGATCTTGACACCACCATCATGTTCGCCACCGCAGGAACGCTGAACCGAGAGAACGCTGAGACCTTCGCCGACCACAGGTACAGACCCCCCCCCAGCCAGGACACCCTTTGTAAACATATCACAGTGTTTTATCCTTATATCCAAATACCAGCAGCCATTCAGATTTTTTTAAATGTTTTCCTTATATTATAATTTCGATGTTATTTATTCGTGTGTGTTGGAGGAGGGGCTCTGTAAGGAATTTTCGGCTGCGTACTTTCAAATTCTAGCGCACTCGAGCTGGTTTCTCCATTCTTACCTACCCTACCTTTTAATGATGATTGTGAATATGTTATAAAGATCAGAACTAACTAACAGATCTAATAGAAATACAATTATAAACCAATAGTTTTGAAATAAGTAGCCAATCATTTGCAAAGAAAATAAACAAATAAATATGCAACAAATGTGCTTCCGATGTAAAGTCAGCAGGAAAAGGGGATGCACACCAAATAATCCAAACACTCTCTACAGTGTGCATGTTTTTTTATACATAGAGGT
>CM053262.1:0-15000 GCA_028583405.1 Pogonophryne albipinna
CTTTTTACATTCTTTGAAGGATCACCATAATATTACAGGACAGGAATGTCTGTACGTTTTAGTCTTGTAACTAAACATTATCTTCAAGTTTATCCAACATGTCCTGATCAGTGAGAGTCCCCTCAGAGCACAGAGGGAGGACGGGGGGGCACACACCTCCTGTCCTGTAGCGATGTCTATGGCTGTGTACACCGTCCCAGACGCCCTGTGAACACACAGCAGAGCACAGATACACATTATGTCAGATTAATTCACCTTAACATTAATTTCAGTGATTTGAACTGATTCATACTGTAAATGTATACCTTCCAAATAAAGTTTGTGTAAGTAGTCCTGTATAGAAACAATGTTCCAAACTAAAAATAACTCATAATGATTTTTTGTATTGAGTATAAAACATGTTGAGGGTTTATTAAAATAAAAAAGTATGTGGTGGTGTGATTTGGACCCCTGTGCTATTGAATTTGGATAACCTATGATAGACTGGAAAAACGTGCATTACCTTGACCCAAACCAACTGAAAAGCTGCTTTACCAGATGTTACGTTGGGTTTTGAATATTAAAGATTCTCAAAGAGTAATACAAACACTTGTGGGCCTGTTTTCGTTTATGTCCATCTTCTGAAATCTTTCTTTGCAGAGCGAAAGCTCTTTCTACATAATGTAAAGCCACACTTCATTATCACATGAGAGTTGAGTGAGTGAACTGATCACAGGAGCCTCAACATTCTGACTCAGCAGTTTTATCACTCACCCCTGTCCAATCTTCTCAAAGCGTGTATACTTCTTCTTGGGGTCTCCCACACTTACGATGGTCCCTGAGAAAAAAATAAAAATAAGAGTCTCTTATTGAGTGGTCGTAACGAGCAGTAAAGTACGAGGAGACAGGAAGTCAGGCCCTCTAACTTCCTGTTCCCTGAACCTACGGATCTGAATGGATAGAACAGCTGACTTTCTATCCATCCACTGTGAGCTCTATGGTCATCACACTCAGATCAATGCAGCATGCTGACCGGGAGAGAGAGCAGAGAGAGAGAAGAGGATCTACACAGAGAGAGAAAGATGGACAGAAGGAAGGAGACAAAGATTTAACCCGTCAGAAACTAAAAGGAAATGTACAGATAGTCAAGAAAAAGTTTGAAAACAAGAAGTAAGAGTGATGGAAGGAAGAAAAGTAGTAAAACTGAAACAGCTCGGACACTAAGACACAGACAGAAAGAAATTAAGGAAGAATTAGAAGTAACAAAAGAAACAGACTGGAAAGAAAATTAAAAAAACAGAGGAGAGGAGGGGGCTGAATAAAAAATAGCTGAATAAACAAAAGAAAAGCAAGGAGGGATGAAAGGCAGAAAGTAATGGATGTGGCTCAGTGGATCAGTGTGCTGATCTTCCGATCAGAAGAGCGCTGGTTCAATCCCAGCGGCAGTCAGCATGTGTCCCTGAGACTGTCCACAGGCCTGAGTGTATGTGAGTTGGGTAAAAAGCATCTAACAAGGGACATGTAATGTAATGAAGTCAGGAAGAAAGGGTAGAATGAAGAGATGAAAGAAGTTAGAAGTAGACATGACAAGGATAGAAAAATAATCAGAAAAAGGGTGAAAAACAAAGGAAAGGAAGGAAAGAGGGGATCAGCTCTGAGTCAGTTCAGTAATCAGAGTCCACAGGCAGTGATTAGAGGACACAACTCTGTCTCTCTGTAACCACAGGAGACTGGACAATGGAGAGAGAGGACCACCAATCAGACGTGAGGATTGGACATTGGGGGCGGGGACAGTGGATATCAGGTCTGTCAATCAGAGATACAGACAGGCAGTATCCTGGTCTTACCAGCAGAGGGAGATCTGAGCACATCTGGACAGGCGTGGGGCGAGGTTCAGAAAATATACAGGCTTTATTACAAATACACAACAACAGTTCAATGTAGGGGGGGGGGCTGTTCAAAATGTTATTCTGAAGGGTTGGTGTACGACTGTCCAACTATACCAACATTTAACTGTGGGGAATACATGGCAAAACAAGTTAAACATTTATCAATGTATTATCTAGGTTAAATGGTGTTAAAAATTAAACGTGACGTACCAAATTCATAATTTCCTTATTATAACTCATAATTTATCACACAAACTTGATTCTGTTGGTGCTTGTCAAGCGTATTGAGAATGACTTTCAGAGACTAATGCGACTGGGTGTGAAGCTTCAAATGCTATAACAAGAAAGGAAAACTATGAATGAATATCAAACATGTTCACACCGGCTCCTCCTTCCTGTGAGGGAGGTGCAGGACTTTGAGAGGAGAACCAGTGATTTCTGGATTGGCTAGAGCTTGTACTGGCATATGATTTGATTGGCTGACGCTTCTGTCGAAGCTTCAAAAGTAGAACATTGCTCTACTTTTGAAGCGAACAACGCGAGCAAAGCGAGGGACGCAACCACAATGCAGTTCGGCAAAGCGTGACGTCACCCCATTCAAAGTGAATGGGCAGAAGCATTGAAGCTTCAACGCACGCCACCGTGTGGACGGGCCGTGACGTCAGAGTCTAACTCCCGCCTGATCCAAATAAGGCAAAAGAGGCGGGAGCTGCTGCCACCGAGCTGGAAGTTCCAGAGCTAGCTCAGGCTAAGAAGCTAAGCTAACATGAAATACATGCATACCAAGTTACTGCGTGGCACTTTGGTTTTGATAAAAAAAGTGTAGTTCCACTATATAAACATTACATTCATAATCAAACGAGACAATCTGCAAGAGAATTAGCTATTTTTTGTTATTCTTAATGCTTGTCATTCACATAAAATAAGTACCGATACATAGCAGAACAATTGTGGCGATGTTCAGCTTAATAAGCCTTGTTCAACATAATTTATTTAGCTAATACTACAGCAGGCGAACCAAGTCCGCGTTTCGCTGCATTCCTTGATCTCCAGTTATAACACGGGACTCCGCCGCCCGGGGCTAGCGCAGACGGACACCACTGGGATAATTGGGTCCCCTTTTAACCTTTGCTCCCGTTTAGCATTATGGGCGTCATATCCATAGACTATAAAAGTCTTACCCAAGGCTGAATCATAAACTAAACCAGGGGTGGGAAACCTTTTTGATATGAAGTGCCATTACAAAAAATAATTGTTATGAGCGTGCCGATGATCGTGAATTATCAACGGGGGGGGGGGGGGGGGGGGGCTCGACGCTCGTGAACTGTCAACAGGAGGGCGGGCGAGCCTCGCTGCGGGGAAGCAGTGTGTGGACCTGTCAGCGCAACTTACATGATGCCGAATTTAACAAACAAATTTAAATAATTGGTTTGAATGGCAAAATAATAAGGACGATCGTCCGTTCTGTGATTCTCCAGAGCACACATGTCCCTTTAAAAGGCCCTGACACACCTACCCGATTTTGGGAGTCAGAGTCCGTCAGAGGCAGTCGGGCATTCGCGGCGCCCTACTCAGGTCGGTGTGTCCCGCACCGTCGTTGCTTTACGGCACATTTTCACACCTCCCGCGGCCGATTCGGCCAAAGAAAGTCGGCCAAAGAAATCACTCTGATTGGCTGTTGCTTCTTTTGAATGATGAATACACACTACCGCTGCCTGTTGGTAAGGACAGTTATTGCCACTCGTCTACTGAAGTCTTTGCGGTGTGTTCGTAGGCGGGCGGCGTAGCGGACGTAAAAGTTGGGACGCCTTCGGTACGCGTTCTTTGGTCTCAGGTTGGTGTGTAGCGGCCTTTAGAGAGACAGAGAGGGGTGTGGCATGTGTGGATGGTAGAGCGAGAGTGAGCGAGCGTGTGTATGTTTCTGGAAGTGAAACGAGGAAGCAGAAAAACAGAGGTCTGTGATGTATTTTGTGAAACAGAAGAACAGCTAAATAAATGCAACGGCCTCCCAAGAAGAGCTCGCCTCTCTCCAGTCATTTAAGCTAAAGTGGGTTATTGAACCTGAAGCTTGTTGCTTCTGCCCTCCTCGACTACGGTCTGGGAGCCGACAGGAAAGTTCAACACACAGATGGCCAGTCCGCCCCTTTGTAGCATATTATTTTGATGAGCAGATCGCCACTGGGCTTTCAACTAAAGACACAGCCACGCAAAAACTGCGGCATGTGTACAGCTCCTTATGGGTACTGCAATTAGTGAAGTGCTTTCCTCCGTGGTGAAACGATCAGCACTGCACCACGGAGGAAAGCGGCAGAAAGTCACCTGGAGTTAAAGAGAGCGGGGCTGCGTTGCGTGCATGGCTTCCTTCTGCAGGTAACGGGGAGACGCGCTCTGGCGGCGGTCTCGTTCAGGATCCGAAAATACAAATTTAAATATTTTGCACACTTATTCCACTTATTCCTAGCGTGCCACTGGTTACGGTGGCACGCGTGCCAGGGGTTGCCGACCCCTGAACTAAACTGTACATATATATATATATATATATATATATATATATATATATATATATATATATATATATATATATATATATATATATATGTACAGTTTAGATATATATATATATATATATATATATATATATATATATATATATATATATATATATATATATGTACAGTTTAGATATATATATATATATATATATATATATATATATATATGTACAGTTTAGATATATATATATATATATATATATATATATATATATATATATATATATATATATATATATATATATATATTAGGGCTGTCAACGCAAAAAAAAATTAACGCCACTAATTATTTTAACGCGATTAACGCATGTGCATTTTTTGTCCTCGGCCGCCCCGTAGTTTCAGAGAGCATCGAGTTTAAAACATTCTACAAGCTGATGCTGACAGCCCCGCTCCTGCCGCCCGCTTGTGGCAGACCACACTTCCACGCTCACCGGCAGGCACCGACTGGCTATTGGGAGGACCGGGAGGACCGGGAGGGTGTGTGTATGTGTGGCGCGAGCGAGCGAGAGAGAGAACGTGCACACCTTACGTGTATTGTTGTTGTTAGCATCTGGTGCTAGCTAGCTGCGCTAACGGATATAAGGAGCTGTTTCAATGAAAACAGAGGAGCGACATTTCGCCGAGCACTTGACTTTATGCAGGTAGCCAGACAGTGGGACATTGTACGAAAAGTCAGCACACTCAGCACGGATAGTGCAACATGATTGCAGCGTCCAGGCAGCTCCCGTTCGAGCATATGCCTTGAGTTGCACATAGCTCCAACGATCCATCACATAATCCCTAATATATATATATATATATATATTAGGGCTGTCAGTCGATTAAAATATTTAATCGCGATTAAAATATTTAATCGCGATTAATGGAAAATTAATCGCACATTTTTGATCTGTTCTAAATGTACCTTAGAGGAATATTTTTCAAGTTTTTAATACTCTTATCAACATATGAGTGGACAAATATGCTTTATGCTAATGTTTATTATCATTTGAACAATGACAAATATTCTCATGAATATTAAACACAACAGCCTCTGAACATTACAAATATTCGCCTCAATTCAACCTGGAACCTCTCTCATTCAATAATACAATACAAATGATGTGTGTGTGTGTGTGTGTGTGTGTGTGTGTGTGTGTGTGTGTGTGTGTGTGTGTGTGTGTGTGTGTGATGGATCGTTGGAGCTATGTGCAACTCAAGGCATATGCTCGAACGGGAGCTGCCTGGACGCTGCAATCATGTTGCGCACTATCCGTGCTGAGTGTGCTGACTTTTCGTACAATGTCCCACTGTCTGGCTTCCTGCATAAAGTCAAGTGCTCGGCGCAGTTGTGGCGAAATGTCGCTCCTCTGTTTTCATTTAAACAGCTCCTTATATCCGTTAGCGCAGCTAGCTAGCACCAGATGCTAACAACAACAATGCACGTAAGGTCTCTCTCTCTCTCGCTCGGGCCACACATACACACACCCTCCCGGTCCTCCCGATGGCCAGTCGGTGCCTGCCGGTGAGCGTGGAAGTGTGGTCTGCCACAAGCAGGCGGCAGGAGCTGGGCTGTCAGCATCAGCTTGTAGATGGTATTTTAAACTCGATGCGCTCTGAAACTACGGGGCGGCCGAGGAAAACACATGCGTTAATCGCGTTAAAATAATTAGTGGCGTTATTTTTTTTTTGCGTTAACGCGTTAAATTGACAGCCCTAATATATATATATATATACATACATACATACATACATACATGTATAAAGGGTTACGTCCTTAGCTGGCTAATAAGCTATATAACAAGCTAAGCTAACAAGCACACAAACACCTGCTAACGGGGTTAACATGTATAATATTATCATTTTAGACTTCTTGGAAGTTCTGTTAGTACATTCAACCGGCTAAAGGGTCAAGTACAGTAACTACAACTAGCTAACATTGTAGCCTATCAGAGTGGACAAGTTGCTGTTGGCTGACAGTGAGGCATGTACCTGTCCATCAAAGTGACCACGCCCTAATTTATGCAAAAACGTTAAGACCTAATATAAATAAAAGGGTCGCGTTATAAAACAATTCACTCACCAATTCATAATCATGGAGGTGGAATCTAACTATACCCCAAATAATTTCTATTGCATCCAGAGGAAGAAACGTGTTTTTTTCTGCTGTAAAGTTGGGCATTTTAACATGGGGGTCTATGGAAATTCATCCTTTCTGCAGTCATCACCAGTGTTGGGCAAGTTACTTCCAAAATGTAATATATTACATATTACTTATTACTCTCTTTTGAAAGTAATAAGTTACATTACAATATTACTGTCTCTGAAATGTAATGAGTTACACTACTTTAGTTACTTTTGAGTTACTTTCACCAAAATAACCGCAAAAGAATGGCTAGGTATTTTAAATGCTGAAATGTAGTTTAGTGCAGCTCATTATACATCCAGTGAACGGCGATGTGGTATAGCATAACAACTGTGTAGGCCCTTAGGCTACTAACAACTTGTATTACACGGCTTAGTTGAATACTTGATTCTGATTGTAAATTCTTAACATGTGACACGTTGTTAATACAGTACAGACCACTATCAAGGACTATAATGAAGGTTGCTAAGGAGGATCAAGAAAGAGAAAGGAAAAGAGGTTAAAAGACGGAGCGCTGGACGTCAGATAAATCACCAGAAGAAGGTAGAGAGGAAGTAAACACTAACAGGACACGGAATGGGCTCTGTAGTGTGTTTAGTATATGGCCGTGTACAGGCCCGGTTCCAGAACAAAATGACTCAGGGTGCCTCTGAGATTACAGGGGGTGCAGCAGTAGTATGTTTACATGAGCAATAGTGGCCGGCAACAGCAATGAAAAATAGCATTCATGGTCCCCAATGAACAGATTATGGCATTTGTTATGTTTTGAAACCAAGCAAGTGAGAACATTTCAAGTGAGTTAAAAGTGCAATCCTGAAATATCTCATATAGTCCAAAGTGGACTGTGGCAAAGAAAAGCACAAAAGCTTCAAAGCTGTACTGATAAAACAAATGAGAACATATTGTAAATCAAGGCACATATTATTTAAACCAGCTCATGGTTTGAAATGGCAAACATTGAAAAGCAAAAGTATTATTAAAACCATGTACTAAATCATCACCTTGGTCCCATCATATACTCTGGGAAGAGAATATTTACTGTGCTTGAAAAGTGGTATCACATCTTCCTGTGAGGTTGACTTTGTGACCTGGAGAACATTTCAGCTGCAACATTAGCTTGTTGATAAGCTTGGGATATGAGATCTTTCTGTAGCCATTCGTGGTGAAGGCATCTGTGCTATTGTATGCATTATTTTTGACCCAACATTTCTACAGGCATGGCAGAATATGGCACTATTTTACATGAATATTCCCTTGTCTATTTGTATACCATGAGCTGCAAAATGACCGCCGAACCCCACTGTACAGGCGGGTACTTGTTTAGATATACCTGGGCAGGCTCTGTTTTGCCGTGGTATCCTGGCACCTGCGGGCCGCAGAGGGGCGGCGTAGTTTCAGGCGACGAAGACTGCTGCTCCGGGGGCGAGGGCGGCGAGTCAGGCGGGAGTAAGCTAGTGTCCACAACGGAGGGTCACGTGATGTCCCCATCTGACCTGTTGCTACTGTCTGCAGTAGATGCAGTGTTGCTGGCGTTTAGTGATGGTTGCTTTAACCATTTTCGTATAAATGATTATCCACAGATGTGTGTCACTGCTGTGGAAGCACTTTGGAAATGATGCACGCGCAGCGGAGCAGGTCACGCGCACCTGACACAATTTGTTGTTAGTATTTTTCGCTCCGTTCTCTTTTTTGAATAGAGGGTGCATAACATTCAACTTCCCCGAAGATCCCGACGCGAAGCCTGAAGGGTAAACACACCAGGTTTACTAATCTACCCGCACAATTTGTCTGGTGTCGAAATGTCTCGCTATGTTAGTACATTGTTAAAAAACAAAACACCATTTAATTTCGGGTTAAAATGTGTTGTAACTGCGTTACTGAGCATTGTAACGGGTAATATATTACCCACATTTCATTAGTAATGCGTTACATTACTTCGTTACAGCAAAAAGTAATATATTACTGTAACTCCGTTACTTTTGTAACGCGTTACACCCAACACTGGTCATCGCCTATCGGCCAATAGATGAACTGCAGTTTGTGGCACTTCCTTATTGGCCTCCCGGATCTGCCCCAGAGTTTGCCGCTTGGTCAGAACACAGAGTGTAAACTCTAAATATAGCACTCAGAGACTCGCTGAACTCTGCTTCACAATTCTTTACAGGAAGCTGATTGTGGATGATGATGGTTATTTATACAGAGATATAAGATATGAGGGATTCAAACCATCTTCCTTAATGACCACGACTCATTTGTTTGAATCACTTTACAATTCTCCAATTGTTGTTTTCGACTTTCCAGCAGAAAACAGAACCCAGCTGTAAGCATTGGATCCTGATTCGATCAGTTATAAAGGAATAAAAACTCTGAAACTCTGGTTCACTCGTCTTGAAGTCGATGCTTTTTGATTGTGTATTTGTTTTGATGCCTGAATAACATAATGTGGTTTACAAAGGCTGAGAGATTGTAATGCGATATACAGTATATATCCCCTTGGTACATTTTTAAGCTTTTGGCTTTTTATTTAGCTAACAACTGGCTACAGGAGATTTCAGAGGATGTTTTACCAGTCAGCCTTTACAGACATGTGTTGACTCATGCTCCTGCAAACTTTTCTAAACCAGGTTTCTCAACTTGTAGATTTAGATTTGAGATTTCGTAGGACAGGTAGGCATGCAGCTCCTTTAGACAGGGAACTTCTGGCATTTGCATTTATGCTTCAAAAATCACAAGTGGCATTCATTTTTAAAGATACTCTTGCTGAACAAACATGTAGGTCTCATACACGTTGTTACCCAAAGAAAAATGAAAACCCCTGTGGCTCCTGATGAGGGAACCAAGGCAGAGGAAAGAGCCCTAAAGCCAGACACGAGTTAGACTCGTCTGCACTTGTGGGACCCTAAGCTAGTAGATGTGTTTTTAAATGTGTTTTTGGGTAGATTCGTGAAATAAGGTCTGTTAAGAAAAGCTAAAGAGATGTTCATGTTTTGTCTACATTGTTATGCTGATTCTGCAGCTTTAAGACTGCCTTCAGTGGAGAGGAGGGGAACCACACACAGCTGGTAATATATATATCCTATATATAGGACACATTTCTTAAATGATAACTATATATATATATCTTTATACTAATAGAGATAATATAAAAAGTATATCGTACTAGAGATACTCTCGTGTTTAAAGCTACGAGGTGTGTGTGTGTGTGTGTGTGTGTGTGAGCAGCCTTACGTAGTTTCTCTAGAATCTCCTCGTCCGACATCTTCTTCTTCCTGGTCTTGTCCTGGGGGCGGGGCACAGAAGGCCCGGGGGCGGGGCATGCACTGGGTGGGCTGCTGGGAGCTCCCTCTGCAGCAGGGGCGGGGGTGCCAGCGGCTGTCGGCATGGTGATGGGGGAGGTCGCAGCATCTTTGGTGGGAGGAGGAGGGAGCGGCTCGATCACTGAGCGAGTGTATATCTGGAGTTCAAACATGTGAAATTAAATCAGTGTTGAGAAAATACTTTAGATATTATTTAAGTGTCCAATCTGCTTTCTTTTATAGACATTCAAGACGCAGTGAACACATCCAACCAGGATTTGGGCTGAAGTGTTTCATTTGTCTACCATTATAGTTTGTACAGGACAATGATGGAACCCTTCATATATCTAAGCAATGAAAACACCAGCAGTGAGGATGACCACGTGTCTTTTGGAATTGTTTTTCATCCCCTAAACCATCCGTTAATACATCACAAAGCACACAGATGGAACCCACACATTTATTGTCTCATCTGACAAACAGCAATAAGACACTGAGTGTGTAATCTCGACTAGATAGGACTCACTGCTGATTCAGAAACCTGTGTAAGTTCTATTTTTGTTTCTAGACCTCTCTGTTTGATTCATTCTACTCTGTATAATTGTTCTGTAGTTATTCTGACGAAAATTGTGTTTTGAAATCTCAGAACGGCTAAAATACATGTTTTTCAGGCAGAAATCTGGGTAAACTTGTTTTTTCAGAAATCTTAAAAACTGAAACATTTGTTTGTTAGGGTTCACTTTGATTAGGGTTTACTTTGATTAAACAATTGTACAAATACTAAGTGCTTTACTAGGGGTAATTTTAGTAGGGTTATCTTAAAACCTCTGTAACAAGGGTTTAGTCTGACATTTGTCTGTAAAAAGTGCATTACAATAGGCCTGAAGGCTCAGCTGATTGTGTGAAGTGAGACGGTTTCAGCTGCAGAGAGTTAACTAATTAAAGGGGCGTAGGCCCACAGCTGTGACAACTCAGCAATCAGGATTAGTGTCCATCTTAGGTAGCACTTTCCTGGAGCTTCAGCGTCATACTGACAAAGATAATAGAGTCCTGTTGGAGTCACGAGTATCGCTGGTGTTTTTTAGCTCTTCTTGCTAAAATCATGTGTATTTTCTCCATTCCTGTTCATGTGTCCCCTCGCAATTATCACTGGCCCCGTGCGTCTCCTAATCGCTATAACCGGCCTGCTCTCGTCTATCCCACATGCTCCACTGAGATCCAACATCTAGTTTCAGGTGGCCTGTGGAACTGCCAGTCAGCTGTTCCTAAAGCTGACTTCATCTCTGGCTACGCTTCCCTGCAGTCTCTGGATTTCCTTGCTCTCACTGAGACCTGGATTACTCCATTCAACACATCCACCCCAGCAGCTCTCTCCACAGCATATTCCTTCTCCCATACACCCAGACCCACTGGCAGAGGAGGTGGCACTGGTCTCCTGCTCTCTCCCAAATGGAGCTTTTCCCTCTTCAAGCTACCTAACTTCACTCCTTCCACCTTTGAATTCCATGCCGTCACAGTAACCCATCCTGTACAATGAACCATTGTTGTTCTCTACCGTCCACCAGGCGCCTTGGGGGACTTCTTGGAGGAATTAGATAATCTCCTCTCACACATCCCTGAAACTGGCCCTCCCGCTGTACTTCTCGGAGACTTCAACCTCCAGACAGGGAAGATAGACAAACTAACATCTCTGTTAACCACCTTTGCTTTCTCACTGTCTCCATCCCCACCAACTCATAAAGCTGGCAATGTCCTTGATCTCATATTCTCAAGGAACTGCACTACTTCTAACCTCTCTGTAAACCCACTCCACACATCCGATCATTTCTTCATTTCATTCTCTCTACCTCTTTCCAAACATAATGAACTAATCTCTTCTCATCCTGCACCTGTCCGCCGTAACCTTCGTTCTCTCTCCCCCTTTACCTTTGCCTCATCGGTGCCCTTTTGTCTTTCTTTCTGAACTCCATAAAAACAAAATAACTCATTATAGACTTCAGGAAAAACAGCACAACACCAGATCCACTGTACATCAACGGCAACTGTGTGGAAAGGGTTCCCGCCTTCAGGTTCCTCGGCACACACATTGCTGAAGATCTATCCTGGTCTATCAACACCACAACATCTGTGAAAAAGACCCAGTAGCCACTCCACTTCCTGAGGATCCTCAGGAAAAACAACCTGGAGGAGAAGCTTCTGGTGTCTTTCTACCGCTGCTCCATAGAGAGTGTGCTGGCATATTGCCTAACCACGTGGTGTGCCAGCTGCTCAGAAAAGGACAGGAAAGCCCTTCAGAGGGTCATCAACACAGCCCAGAAGGTCATCGGCTGCTCACTGCCTTCTCTGGAGGAACTCTTCAGCCAACGTTGAACAGAGCAGGCAAAATAATTGCAGACTCTTCACACCCTGGACACTTCCTGTTTGCTCTTCTGCCCTCCGGTAGACGCTACAGGTCAATTCAATCAAGGACAAACCGACTGAAAAACAGTTTCTACCCCAGAGCCATACGAGAACTGAACACCGTCAAACGCTGAACTGAACAGTTACAACTTGCAACTGCACTACTTTTTAATAGTTGTATTAACTTATTAACTGATCGACATCAGAGATGCAAAATATCATCCCTGTGTTTTTTATATTGTAAACTGTATTTAAATAATGTGCGGGCATGTATGCATGTTGGTATGGATGTGTGAGCATATGTTTATGTGTGTATATGTTTATATAGATATATATTTATTCGTTTTATGTGGAAATGCACTGCGAGGATTGCTTTTTTAAATTTCGTTGTACCTGGTGCGATGACAATAAAGGAATTCTATTCTATTCTCTCAGCCCTCCCTTCCTCTGACTCGTTCCAACTCCTGCCTCCAAACTCTGCTGCAGAAACTCTCCTCTCTACTCTCTCATCCTCTCTGGACTCTCTCTGTCCTCTCACATCTCGGCAGGCTCGTCAGTCCCCTCCTGCTCCCTGGCTAAATGACGCACTGCGTGCTAATAGAACCGTCCTTCGGGCAGCAGAGCGGAAACTGTGGAAATCCATGACGACCTCCTAACCTATCAGGCTCTCCTCTCCTCTTTCTCTGCTTCGATCTCTCAGGCAAAAAGCACTTTCTTTCAAGATAAGATCCAATCTTCCTATTCCAATCCCAAAAAACTATTTTCTATCTTCTCCAACCTCTTGGACCCTCCCAAAGCCCCTTCTGCCAAGCGACTAAAGAAACCCACTCTCAACGAGTCCGACCCATGTCAATTAACTACAGGGGTCCCTCAGGGCTCTGTTCTTGGTCCCCTCCTCTTCTCCTTGTACACAAACTCGCTCGGATCAGTCATTAGCCCGCATGGTTTTTCATACCACTGCTACGCTGACGACACCCAATTAATTCTGTCCTTTCCCCGCTCAGAGACCCAGGTCGTCGCTGATATCTCTCAGTGGATGTCTGCTCACCACCTCAAGCTCAACCTTGACAAGACTGAACTGCTTTTCTTCCGGGAAAAGATTGTCCCACTCTTGACCTAAAAAATCAACATCGGCACCTCTGTTGTTTCCCGACTCAGACTGCAAGGAATCTGGGTGTGATCCTAGATAACAACCTGTCCTTCACTGCAAACATAGCTGCTACAACCCGCTGCTGCAGATACACGCTTTACAACATCAGGAGGATACGTCCCCAGCTGACCCAGAAAGCCACGCAGGTTCTGGTCCAGGCTCTCGTCACCTCACGCCTAGACTACTGCAACGCCCTCCTGGATGGTCTACCTGCATGTGCCATCCGACCTCTGCAGCTCATCCAGAATGCAGCGGCTCGTCTGGTCTTCAACCTTCCAAAATGTTCCCACACCACCCCGCTCCTCCGCTCCCTTCACTGGCTTCCGATAACTGCTAGAATCCACTTCAAGACACTGGTACCATGCTGTGAATGGATATGGCCCTTCCTACATCCAGGACATGGTTAAACTGTACACCCCAACACGTGCACTCCGCTCTGCATCAGCCAAACAGCTCGCTGCACCCGCACTGCGAGGGGGACCCAAGTTCCCATCAGCAAAAACACGTGGGTTTGCTATCCTGGCTCCAAAATGGTGGAATGAGCAGTGGCGGCCGGCCCATAGGTGCGCTAGGGGCGCCGCCCACCCTCTTCCCACATGTTTGATTGTCATTAAAAAATATATATATATTTAAAAAAAAATTATTTATTTTTTAATGAAGAAGGTAAATATTATATAATTGGTATCAGTAAAATGTATAATCTACACTAAAATCTCGTTTAAAATTGTTTTACGATATCTAAAGTTACTGATAACTCTCGTTCGGGTGGTAGAAAGGAGCCCTCAGCCAGAGCAGCAGCAGCCAACAAGCTGACTGTTGCTATCTGTATACTATGCCGCCGAAACATAATTTCAGCCAATCAGCGTCGTCAGATCTGATGCTCAAAGGGCGCCGTGTCACCGCCCTGGCCTGTGTGTCTGTGAGTTGTTTGGACTCGTATCCAAGGTGACGCTACAGTAGTTGTCGAGGATGGCTGCGTCTCGGTGCTAGTGGATCGCCGGAGCTGTAGATTAACATTTACATGCTTATTGTAGTTGTAAGGGCAATGCCTGTAGCACCATGGAGCTTATGTGTGGGCTGGACCTGTATTTTACAGGAAAGGAGTGAGCAGAGGGTGGAGTTGTCGATTCTTGTTCAGTTTTCATCTTCCTCACCCTCTCAAACTTTGAGTTGCGCGCGCTGCTAAAGAGACGCGCTACCATGGAAACCAAACAATGGTGTAGCTGTATTAAAGTCCGAGTGGAAACAGTCGTGAGTAAATCTGATTTTGTCAGAAATTGGGAGAAATATGACCCCGGGAGGAAACCGGGGAGAGGGCAATGAAATCGGGAGTCTCCCGCGAAAATCGGGAGGGAGGGTTGGCAAGACACACACACACACACACACACACACACACACACACACACACACACACACACACACACACACACACACACACACACACACACACACACACACACACACACACACACACACACACACACACACACACACACACACACACACACACACACACACACACACACACACACACACACACACACACACACACACACACACACACACACACACACACACACACACACACACACACACACACACACAC
>CM053262.1:20000-195092 GCA_028583405.1 Pogonophryne albipinna
ATATTCCAATTTTTTTTTCTTTTCTTCACTCACACATCCGCGACCCACTCGAAACGGGTCCGCGACCCACTTTTGGATCGCGACCCACCAGTTGAGAACCACTGCTCTAGAAGGCCCGCTAGTTCACTGGCTCGAGACAGAGGATCTAGAACGAATGCGACGAAGCAATTCATGCCGTTTTATTGTTTTTAACGTTGAAATGACAAGTGCAACAGGTGAAGATGAAGTTGTTGCGGAATTGTTGTGAGTACAATTTTCAAGACGACAATTCAGTGAAAAGACGGACATTATAATGCCGCGGAGGGGAGGGGGGGCGGTGGCGGGGGGTGGGTGTGTCTACAGAAGGTCCAGTTATGATAGCCACGGTTCGCCACTGCTTTTAACCTTATACTCCTCTCACCTCTGCGTCTCTCTCACCCCATCAGTTACCCGCCCCCCCCCTCTCTTCCCCTTGTCTTGTCAAATAGTTGACTAAACCTCATCTCCTCTCTCTTTTTAATCTTCTCATGCGCTCCCTCCTTTCACTATTTATCCTCCAGGCAGACCAATCCAGTCTCCATTCGCTTCAACAGAAGCTCCCCTTAAATGTATCCTTATCTTTGTTGACCCTTGCTTAAGGTCTAAACAAAAAGTAACAGTAAAATAAGAGGCCTAGAGATGTTGCCATGTGTAATGAGCATGTGAATCTGTGAATCTCCCTGGGGCTCCAGACTAGAGTCAACTGTTCAATATTGACAATAGAATTAGTTTAACCTTATAAATAAATATATATATATATATATATATATATTATTATAATCTAAGACAACTTAGTATACTGGTTTTAGTGAGCTTTAATCATTCAATTATTTTTGCTTGTATACTTTTTTGTTTCCAGTTCAACTGTGGTAAGATAAGCAATACCAGAGTTCACATGTTTTGTAGTTTCTTTATATAGTTTGGGAATTCAATATGGATTGCCTCATTTAATTCTCACAATTCAATCTATACATTTACAACACTGCACATGTACATGCTTCTGACAAGTATTTGCATATGGTGGCTGATTGCTAATTTCAACATGAAAATTATAATTCACAAACCTAAGCTGATATCTCAGAAGTTAAAGTGCTGCTATTTTTAGGCATATACTATGGGTCTCAGATATATAAAAATATATAAAAACACATCTATGATGCTAACCCTGCGTGAGTTCCCCGACACACCGGGGACACATATTTATGTATAAAATACATCAAAAAGTGCATTTTGCATGATAGGTCCCCTTTAAAGCTACATGTATGGAACACCACAGCCAGGAGCCGGCTTGCTGTGTGGAGCAACCAGCTATACACCTGGGTTCCACTCGGCATCGCTGCAGTGCAACAGGAGCAATATTGTTGCTTATTATCTACAGTGGCTGACAAAAGAGATATTGTCAAGCAAATTGATAACACTATATAAACAAACATAAATAGTTAAAATTCTGAAAATGTAAGAATTTTTGGTAGCTTTCATCAGGACTAATGTTGGGTAAAAAATAACACTCACAATTCGCTTCACAATTACATAGTTTATCAATGTCACTCATCCTGATTTCAGAGGAACCTTTCCCACTTTGAGCAAAACATGTAAAGAAATGAATAAATAAATATGAGTGTTATACGGAAGGGAAACACACACACAGCTGTTGACGGAGGTGAGCTTACCGTTGTGGTGGAGGAGCAGTAGGCATCTGCATTTTTATCTGCAGGGAAAACCACAAGTAGTTATTAGACGAAACAATGTGTGCGTGTGTGTGTGCGTGTGCGTGTGCGTACCTGTGAAGCTCATGTATTTCTGGCTGTTGGCCGTTTCTTTGGAGTCGTAGAACTTTAGGACGTCGAGGACAGCCTGAGGATTCTTCTTCTGCTCCAGTTTGGTGATGTTGGAAGTCTGCAGGAGCCGAGCCCACTGCTCCGGCATGCCCTACACACACACACACGTGATTTTGATTCTATGTGCACTGTGTATTTTTTACTTGTTTAAGGGCTGTGTTACAAATCTATCTATGCTCACAAGGCAGATTATTTATTTATTAGTATTCCATTAAGCCATATTACATTCATATTATTCCATTTTTTTCACATAGAAAATGAGACGATGCAGACAGTGACATGGTAAATTAATGTTCATGTATCATATCAGCATTATGATATTGGCCGTCATGCATATCTGCATGCATTGTTTAAACAGAGATGTTTGGTACTCTAGCAAGTAGATGTTTGTACAAGTGAGAAAAAGGTCCCACATTACAGAAAATGAAGCTCAGCACACACACACACACACACACACACACACACACACACACACACACACACACACACACACACACACACACACACACACACACACACACACACACACACACACACACACACACACACACACACACACACACACACACACACACACACACACACACACACACACACACACACACACACACACACACACACACACACACACACACACACACACACACACACACACACACACACACACACACACTTAAACTCCCAGCTAAAGAGCTTGGTCAGGCGGATCAAGTGAGGCAGACAAACAAGGCATCTTTGTCTAATGTGATTATTAACAAAAGGTTTATTTTGCCAATTGTGTGTGTGTGTGTGTCTCAAACACACACACACACACACACACACACACACACACACACACACATTCTAAAAGACTCACGCAACAGTGAGCATGGCTGTGTTGGTGAGCAATTAAAAAGTGATGTAAACACAGCAGACACAAACACACACTGCAGAAGCACACTGTGTTCAGGAAATCTTTTGAGTGTGACTACACACCAGGAGAACCAACACACACCGGCACACACACTTACAGTGAACTCCCCGGTGACAGCATCAAAGCCCACATGGATGGTGTGTTCAAAATCAGACGGCAGAGAAATCTCTGGACGCTCCTTCTTCTTATAGGCTGAAAGGAACAAAACAACAGTCATAAGAACGATGTGGGGTTTTGTTACAAGCCGGATCACACTTGTTAAATTCATTTCAGGATACAGGATTATCCTTTTTCTTCTAGAATAAAGGGCTTACAAGTGGCAAGGTGCAAATGAACCACTATGAAGATCATTATGATGGCTTTTCCTCCAGAGGCTTTAGAGAGGAGCACAGAAGATAGTTGCACAAATCCAACAATAAAAATAACTGTGAAAACAGTCCTTAATGTAAGGAGGAGGAACAAAGAGTTCCAGGTTTCTGAAAAGGTCAGAAATACTGAAATAAATAAAAACAATAACATGAGGACTACAGAAACAGAGATATCCTTTATTTAACCAGGTAAAAGACTCATTGAGAAACACACATTTTCGCTTATGGCACATTTCCATTGCAGGGCCTCGCTCGGCTTACATTACATTACATTGCATTTAGCTGATGCTTTTATCCAAAGCGACTTACAATAAGTGTGTTCGACCAACAAAATACAAACTTGAAGAAAACAGAATCATATAAGTACATCAGGTTTCATAGAGCAAAAACATTTCAAGTGCTACTCAACTGGCTTTAGATAAGCCAGTCCTTTATTAGTATATACGTGCTTTGTTAATAGTTCTATTGCTCGAAGTAGAGTCGAAAGAGATGAGTTTTCAGTCTGCGCCGGAAGGTGTGTAAGCTTTCTGCTGTCCTGATGTCAATGGGGAGCTCATTCCACCATTTTGGAGCCAGGATAGCAAACCCACGTGTTTTTGCTGATGGGAACTTGGGTCCCCTTCGCAGCGAGGGTGCAGCGAGCTGTTTGGTTGATGCAGAGCGGAGTGCACGTGATGGGGTGTACGGTTTAACCATGTCCTGGATGTAGGAAGGGCCAGATCTATTCGCAGCATGGTACGCAAGTACCAATGTCTTGAAGTGGATTCTAGCAGTTACCGGAAGCCAGTGGAGGGAGCGGAGGAGCGGAGTGGTGTGGGAGAATTTAGGAAGGTTGAAGACCAGACGAGCCGCTGCATTCTGGATGAGCTGCAGAGGTCGGATGGCACATGCAGGTAGACCAGCCAGGAGGGAGTTGCAGTAGTCTAGGCGTGAGATGACGAGAGCCTGGACCAGAACCTGCGTGGCTTTCTGGGTCAGCTGGGGACGTATCCTCCTGATGTTGTAAAGCGTGTATCTGCAGCAACGGGTTGTAGCAGCTATGTTTGCAGTGAAGGACAGGTTGTTATCTAGGGTCACACCCAGATTCCTTGCAGTCTGAGTCGGGGAAACAACAGAGGTGCCGATGTTGATTGTTAGGTCAAGAGTGGGACAATCTTTTCCCGGAAGGAAAAGCAGTTCAGTCTTGTCAAGGTTGAGCTTGAGGTGATGAGCAGACATCCACTGAGAGATGTCAGCTAGACAAGCAGAGATGCGTGCAACGACCTGGGTCTCTGAGTGGGGAAAGGACAGAATTAATTGGGTGTCGTCAGCGTAGCAGTGGTATGAAAAACCATGCGGGCTAATGACAGATCCGAGCGAGTTTGTGTACAAGGAGAAGAGGAGGGGACCAAGAACAGAGCCCTGAGGGACCCCTGTAGTTAATTGACAAGGGTCGGACTCCGACCCTCTCCAAGTAACCCTGTAGGTGCGGTCTTTGAGGTATGAGGTGATGAGGGAAAGTGCAGAGCCTGAAACTCCAAGTTCTTGGAGAGTGCGAAGGAGGATCTGATGATTCACCGTGTCGAATGCAGCAGACAGGTCCAAAAGGATGATGACAGAGGAGAGGGAGGCTGCTTTAGCAGTGTGCAGTTCCTCAGTGACAGCAAGTAGGGCATTTTCTGTGGAGTGACCTGCCTTGAAACCAGACTGGTGCGGATCCAGAAGGTTTTTCTGATGGAGATAACAGGAGAGTTGTTTAAAGACAGCGCGTTCAAGTGTTTTAGACAGGAACGGGAGGAGAGAGACAAGCCTGTAGTTTATAACATCAGACGGGTTGAGAGTGGGTTTCTTTAGGAGAGGGTTTACTCTTGCCTCCTTGAGACTGTTTGGAAAGTGACCAGAAGTTAGAGAAGTGTTGATGAAATGGGTGAGAAACGGTAGAATATCAGGAGCGATAGTCTGAAGGAGGTTTGAAGGGATAGGGTCCAGAGGACAGGTGGTAGGGCGGGCAGAGGTAATGAAGGTAAGAACCTCACTTGGAGAGAGAGGGGAAAAGGAGGTTAGTGTGTGGGTGAAAGGAGGGTCTGGTGACCCAGTGGTGAGTAAAGGTGAGTCAGAAAAAGAAGAGCGAATATCATCAACCTTTTTTTCAAAGTGGTTAACAAAGTCGCTGGACAGAAGGGAGGAGGGGGAAGGGGCTTTGGGTGGGTCCAGGAGGGAGGAAAAGATGGAAAATAGTTTTTTGGGATTGGAATAGGAAGATTGGATCTTATCTTGAAAGAAAGTGCTTTTTGCCTGAGAAATCGAAACAGAGAAAGAGGAGAGGAGAGCCTGATAGGTTAGGAGGTCGTCATGGTGTTTGGATTTCCACCGTTTCCGCTCTGCTGCCCGAAGGACGGTTCTATTAGCACGCAGTGCGTCATTTAGCCAGGGAGCAGGAGGGGACTGACGAGCCTGCCGAGATGTGAGAGGACAGAGAGAGTCCAGAGAGGATGAGAGAGTAGAGAGGAGAGTTTCTGCAGCAGAGTTTGGAGGTAGGAGTTGGAACGAGTCAGAGGAAGGGAGGGCTGAGAGAACCGATGAGGCAAAGGTAGAGGGGGAGAGGGAACGAAGGTTACGGCGGACAGGTGCAGGATGAGAAGAGATTAGTTCGTTATGTTTGGAAAGGGGTAGAGAGAATGAGATGAAGAAGTGATCGGATCTGTGGAGCGGGTTTACAGAGAGGTTAGAAGTAGAGCAGTTCCTTGAGAATATGAGATCAAGGACACTGCCAGCTTTATGAGTTGGTGGGGATGGTGACAGTGAGAAAGCAAAGGCGGTTAACAGAGATGTTAGTTCGTCTATCTTCCCCGTCTGGAGGTTGAAGTCTCTGAGAAGTACAGCGGGAGGGCCTGTTTCAGGGATGTGTGAGAGGAGATTATCTAATTCCTCCAAGAAGTCCCCCAAGGCGCCTGGTGGACGGTAGAGAACAACAATGGTTAATTTTAGGATGGGTTACTGTGACGGCATGGAATTCAAAGGTGGAAGGAGTGAAGTTAGGTAGCTTGAAGAGGGAACAGCTCCATTTGGGAGAGAGCAGGAGACCAGTGCCACCTCCTCTGCCAGTGGGTCTGGGTGTATGGGAGAAGGAATATGCTGTGAAGAGAGCTGTTGGGGTGGATGTGTTGGATGGAGTAATCCAGGTCTCAGTGAGAGCAAGGAAATCCAGGGACTGCAGGGAAGCGTAGCCAGAGATGAAGTCAGCCTTAGGAACAGCTGACTGGCAGTTCCACAGACCGCCTGAAACTAGATGTTGGATGTCAGTGGAGCATGTGGGATAGACGAGAGCAGGCCGGTTATAGCGATTAGGAGATACACGGGGCCAGCGATGATTGCGAGAAGACACGTGAACAGGAATGGAGAAAATACACATGATTATAGCATGAGGGGCTAAACAACCAAATAAAATAAAACACCAGCGATACTTAGCTCAATCAAAGTAGGATTTGCCTCCTCTTTGCCACCCTCGTGACTCCAGCAGGACTCTATTGTCTTTGTCAGTCTTACTTCAGCAGGACTCTATTGTCTTTGTCAGTCTGACGCTGAAGCTGACGCTCCAGGAAAGTGCTACCTAAAATGGACACCTGATTGCCGAGTTCTCACAGCTGTGGGGCCACGCCCCTTTAATTAGTTAACTCTCTGCAGCTGGTGGCCCTCAAAAGGAAATCTAGACTGGCTCCCTCCTGAGTTGTTATTGTGTCTTTTCAGTGGCCCAATGGTTTTACAATTACATTAAACCCTAAGTTATAAAGTTATGAGTTTAACCCTTAATACAGTTACACCTACTCAATAAAGCTCTTAGTATTCTACAAATGTTTAAATCAAAGTTAACCCTAGCAGTCAGTTAGTTTAGTTTTAAGGTTTCAGTCAAATGACTTGTCCCAAGTTTCTGCCTGACAGATACTGTAGCGGTTTTGAGATTTAAAATCACAATTTCAGTCAGATCAACTACAGCTTAGTACGGTTTGGTTAGGCCTTGTTAGGACTGGCTCACTTTATGCTGCGTTTCCATTACAGTTTAGTAGCTGGGGCAGTAACTATAGTAACGCAGTGTAGGCGGAGCCGTGACGTCATCTTCAATGCGAACCACAGAAAAACAACATCAGCCGTTAGCTCTTAGCACTCAGAGCTCACAGCTCAATCAATGTTTATTTATATAGCCCAGCTCTTCATATCTGTTCAGAAACTAGACAAAAGTGAAACAAGTACAAACCACAGACTGTCTGTGTCATGGCGAATACAGTCGCTGGTTTATTTATGTCTGTAGGCCGTTGTTGTGAGTGTGGACGGTCGGAGCATATACTGCGTTAGCTTAGCCGATCTCAATTCAGAACACACGCATTTTAAAAGGTGTCTCGCCTGCCGTCTTGTCTGCAGACTTGTCAAAACATTAATTCATGGTTTTTACTAACCGGTATCAGTATGTTGTTACTTCGGCATCATTTTGAAACGTGTATTACAATTAAATCACAGTAAAATATGTTCATCTTGTTGTAGTTGTAGCCCCCTTGCCAGCGATTCTCTCTCTAGTTTAGCATACTCAGCCTGACTCGATTTTATGGGGCCAGAAAAACTGTGAAATAGTACCCCCTAGCCGGTACTACGCCTAGTGGAAATGCAACCAAAAACGGCAAAAAAACGTGCACGGCACGCTTAAACCGCGCTGTAGTGGAAAAGCGCCATTAGCGAGCAAACTTCAGGGAAAACTCTGGGTTTCCGGTCCTACAACGCTGGTTCTCTTCTTAGCTGGCTAGATCTCCATGGTAACCAGTGTTGGGCAAGTTACTTCCAAAATGTAATATATTACATATTACTTATTACTCTCTTTTGAAAGTAATAAGTTACATTACAATATTACTGTCTCTGAAATGTAATGAGTTACACTACTTTAGTTACTTTTTAGTTACTTTCACCAAAATAACCGCAAAAGAATGGCTAGGTATTTTAAATGCTGAAATGTAGTTTAGTGCAGCTCATTATACATCCAGTGAAGGGCAATGTGGTAGCTTAACAACTGTGTAGGCCCTTAAGGCTACTAACAACTTGTATTACACGGCTTAGTTGAATACTCGATTCTGATTGTAACTTCTTAACATGTGACACGTTGTTAATACAGCAGTACAGACCACTGTCAAGGACTATAATGAAGATGGCTAAGGAGGATCAAGAAAGAGAAAGGAAAAGAGGTTAAAAGACGGAGCGATGGACATCAGATAAATCACCAGAAGAAGGCAGACAGGAAGTAAACACTAACAGGACACGGAATGGGCTCTGTAGTTTGTTTAGTATATGGCCATGTACAGGCCCGGTTCCAGAACAAAATGACTCAGGGTGCCTCTGAGATTACAGGGGGCGCAGCAGTAGCAGGTTTACATGAGCAATAGTGGCCGGCAACAGCAATGAAAAATAGCATTGATGGTCCCCAATGAACAGATTATGGCATTTGTTATGTTTTGAAACCAAGCAAGTGAGAACATTTCAAGTGAGTTAAAAGTGCAATCCTGAAATATTTCATACAGTCCAAAGTGGACTATGGCAAGGAAAAGCACAAAAGCTTCAAAGCTGTACTGATAAAACAAATGAGAACGTATTGTAAATCAAGGCAAATATTATTTGATCCATCATGGTTTGAAATGGCAAACATTGAAAAGCAAAAGTATTATTAAAACCATGTACTAAATCATCACCTTGGTCCCATCATATACTCTGGGAAGAGAATATTTACTGTGCTTGAAAACTGGTATCACATCATCATGTGAGGTTGACTTTGTGACCTGGAGAACATTTCAGCTGCAACATTAGCTTGTTGATAAGCTTGGGATATGAGATCTTTAGCCATTCGTGGTGAAGGCATCTGTGCTATTGTATGCATTATGTTTGACCCAACATTTCTACAGGCATGGCAGAATATGGCACTATTTTCACATGAATATTCTAGCCCTTGTCTATTTGTATACCACGAGCTGCAAAATGACCGCCTAACCCCACTGTACAGGCGGGTACTTGTTTAGATATACCTGGGCAGCCTCTGTTTTGCCGTGGTATCCTCTGCGGGCCGCAGAGGGGCGGCGTAGTTTGGGGAGACGAAGACTGCTGCTCCGGGGGCGAGTCAGGCGGGAGTAAGCTAGTGTCCACAACGGAGGGTAACGTGATGTCCTCATCCGACCTGTTGCTACTGTCTGCAGTAGATGCAGTGTTGCTGGCGTTTAGTGATGGTTGCTTTAACCATTTTCGTATAAATGATTATCCACAGATGTGTGTCACTGCTGTGGAAGCACTTTGGAAATGATGCACGCGCAGCGGAGCAGGTCACGCGCACATGACACAATTTGTTGTTTGTATTGTTCGCTCCGTTCTCTTTTTTGAATAGAGGGTGCATAACATTCAACTGCCCGAAGATCCCGACGCGAAGCCTGAAGGGTAAACACACCAGGTTTACTAATCTACCCGCACAATTTGTCTGGCGTCGGAATGTCTCTATGTTAGTACATTCTTAATAAACAAAACACCATTTAATTTCGGGTTGAAATGTGTTGTAACTGCGTTACTGGGCATTGTAACGGGTAATATATTACCCACATTTCATAAGTAATGCGTTACATTACTTCGTTACAGCAAAAAGTAATATATTACTGTAACTCCGTTACTTTTGTAACGCGTTACACCCAACACTGAAGGTAACGTATGCTGAAAGGCTAGCCTGGGGCCTGTACTACGAATCTAGTTCAACATATCCTGGATATGTTTTGAGTTAGCCGGTTGGCCTCATCCAAAACATATGCGCTCTCGCTAAGCGGTACTACGACGCTGGTTATCAAGTGGATCGCTCAAGCCAGCCGTGTCCTATCTAGTTAGGTGCGCGTTCACATGAAAGGGGTGGCATTTGGAGCATTCGACCAATCACAAACATGGAGAAGCGTACTGACAGCGCAGCGTCATACTTCTGAATGAAAAGTCAACTATAATATTAGACATATGAAGAAGTTAAACTTTAAACATCCATGACTTAAACACTTGATCCAGGATCAAAGCCACAGAGCTGCACCTGCAAGGTGAATACAGCTGGTAACAGAACAAGTGTTTGAATGCGTACATTAACAGGTTTATGATATCACCGTCTAAGACACGATCTGACTTTCATGACATTTGACTCGAGTGTTTCGTCAACTTAACGTGTTGCTTAAAATAATACTTCTGCATACAGTCTGTGACACTGTGAGTGTTGCACGGCCAGATACGGCTCAGCTGACTCAGATAAGGAGATATATGATACATTATGATGTGATATGCCGCGGACTGTACGTAATGTTACTCTGATCCGGTTACTTATGTTGTGGCAGATATTTAAGTAAGCTTTCTTAACACTAATGTTATAATAGTCAGATTGCTCTGAAGATGGGAGGTGATATTCTATTAATGTTCACGTTCACACGGTCGGTGATTTTTGCCGGCCGTCTTTCCTGCAACGGCAGTTTTTCTGTATTTCCTTTCTCCTGTAATATGACTTGATCGCTTTAAACTCCGCACACTGAGCTCTGATTGGTCAGCAGGCAGTGCTTTCACTGAGTTGAGCTCTTAGCCTGCAACCTAACCTGCTCCGGGGCAGGTTAGCCGCTCAGCATAAGTTACCATGGAGATCTAGCCCGCTAAAAAGAGAACCAGCGTCGTAGGACCGGAAACCCCGAGTTTTCCCTGAAGTTAGCCAGCTAAGCGAAAATCCTGCTTCGTAGTACAGCAGTACAGGCCTCTGGTCCAGAGCAGGTTAGGTTCCAGGCTAAGAGCTCAACTCAGTGAAAGCACCGCCTGCTGACCAATCAGAGCTCAGTGTGCGGAGTTTAAAGCGATCAAGTCATATTACAGGAGAAAACTGCCGTTGCAGGAAAGACGGCCGGCAAAAATCACCGACTGTGTGAACGTGAACATTAATAGAATATCACCTCCCATCTTCAGAGCAATCTGACTATTATAACATTAGCATTAAGAAAGCTTACTTAAATATCTGCCACAACATAAGTAACCGGATCAGAGTAACATTAAGTACAGTCCGCGGCACTGTGAGTGCAGACATCGATGTGTCCCATTATCATTCATATCACATCATAATGTATCATATATGTCCTTATCTGAGTCAGCTGAGCCGTATCTGGCCGTGCAACACTCACAGTGTCACAGACTGTATGCAGAAGTATTATTTTAAGCAACACATTAAGTTGACGAAACACTCGAGACAAATGTAATGAAAGTCAGATCGTGTCTTAGACGAGGCAGTGATATCATAAACCTCTTAATGTACGCATTCAAACACTTGTTCTGTTACCAGCTGTATTCACCTTGCAGGTGCAGCTCTGTGGCTTTGATCCTGGATCAAGTGTTTAAGTCATGGATGTTTAAAGTTTAACTTCTTCATATGTCTAATATTATAGTTGACTTTTCATTCAGGAAGTATGACGCTGCGCTGTCAGTAGCTTGTCCATGTTTGTGATTGGTCGAATGCTCCAAATGCCACCCCTTTCATGTGAACGCGCACCTAACTAGATAGGACACGGCTGGCTTGAGTTAACGAGTTGATAACCAGCGTCGTAGGACCGCTTAGCGAGAGGGCGTTTGTTTTGGATAAGGTAAACCGGGTAACTCAAACATATCCAGGTTAGGTTGAACAGGCTTCGTAGTACAGGCCTCTGGAAAAGCTAGGAGACAGAAAAGAGGAAGAGGAGGATGAGACGAAGGAAAGTGGAGAAAGAGGACAAACAGAGACACAGGAGACACCGTGTGCTGAGGTCCTCCAGAGAGAGACCGCAGATCCCTCAAGATGACTAATGAGCTACCAGCCTCCCTCAAAGCATCATGGGTAATCTGTCTCGGTTAAGAAGCCCACAGTGCTTTTGTCAACAAACAATAGGCATATGTTGTTTCTTGGAGATCATTTAGATCAGTGGTTCTCAACTGGTGGGTCGCGACCCAAAAGTGGGTGGGCGGACCCGTTTCGAGTGGGTCGCAGATGTGTGAGTGAAGAAAAAAAAACGTTTTATTTTGAAGTGCCGATTTTCTAACGCTGTGCATGCAGTAGGTCGTGCGTTGGACTGGAAGTACCGGAGACCATAAACGGTTTTGAAAACTTCTGTCATGTAGTGATCATCTTCTCAATAAAACATCTTTGCTGATGTTTCTTTAAGTCTTCTGGCCAATCAGAATCAAGATTGTTGCCGGAAGTCCCCACGGAGAATAACTTTGCGTAGAACTATTCTTTATACATCCATGGGTACAACTTCAGATAAAAATGAACACATAATGAAATATGACCCCCGGTCTGATGACTGACAGGTCACAGAACAATGGGGGCTATCTACCCTTACCCACAATTTAAAGTAATTCACACAGACTCTCTCCTCTTTACTCTTCTCTCTGTGAGGAGCAGCAAGCTGTCAGAACAAAGTGAAAAACAAACAATGGCATTATGAATAAGTCGGGTAGTAATAGATTTATTTATTTTCTTCTCAGAGTGTACCAGAATGCATAGTTTATATGTTAGTATTTCTAAAAATCTCCTGGGGGAGAATCCCCCCAGACCAACCTTCTAGGGTTTGTATGTCATGTTTTTCACATGTGGTGAATTTGCAGGATTGGCTCCAAGTCTGCCTTTTTATTGAGTACAATACAAGTGTGCCTTTTTTATGTTATTATACAGTTCAGCTTTGATTCTAGAAACTTGATTCCATCGTCTCATTAAACCTTTTTTAAAAGCATACTTTAGTTCTGTGAAAGGATATGAGGGATATATGCACTGTACTTCACTTTAATTAATATTGTATGCTGAAAAGCGTATATATATATATTACAGCACGATTTTTTGTTGAATAGATTTGAGTGGTTCAAAATTCCGGGTCGCGATTTATTGACAAAGAAAAAAGTGGGTCCCGAGGCCTGACCAGGTGAGAACCACTGCTTTATATGACAGTCACTGTGTCAATGTCACTTTGTCATGGCTGAGATAACATCAGTAACCCAACAGATTTCCAGTAGCCTCAGAGTGTGATGCAGCGTCTGCTCCGACACACAGGAAGCAAGTCTGACTGTGTTTACTATTCATGGAGATATATACACTGAACAAATATATAAATGCAACACTTTTGTTTTTGCTCCCATTTTCCATGAGATGAACTCAAAGATCTAAAACATTTTCTATATACACAAAATAACCATTTCTCTCAAATATTGTTCACAAATCTGAAAAAATCTGTGATAGTGAGCACTTCTCCTTTGCCGAGATAATCCATCCCACCTCACAGGTGTGGCATATCAAGATGCTGATTAGACAGCATGATTATTGCACAGGTGTGCCTTAGGCTGGCCACAATAAAAGGCCACTCTAAAATGTTCAGTTTTATCACACAGCACAATGCCACAGATGTCGCAAGTTTTGAGGGAGCGTGCAATTGGCATGCTGACAGCAGGAATGTCCACCAGAGCTGTTGCCCGTGAATTGAATGTTCATTTCTCTACCATAAGCCGTCTCCAAAGGCGTTTCAGAGAATTTGGCAGTACATCCAACCGGCCTCACAACCGCAGACCACGTGTAACCACACCAGCCCAGGACCTCCACATCCAGCATGTTCACCTCCAAGATAGTCTGAGACCAGCCACTCGGACAGCTGCTGCAACAATCGGTTTGCATAACCAAAGAATTTCTGCACAAACTGTCAGAAACCGTCTCAGGGAAGCTCATCTGCATGCTCGTCGTCCTCATCGGGGTCTCGACCTGACTCCGGTTCGTCGTCGTAACCGACTTGAGTGGGCAAATCCTCACATTCGATGGCGTCTGGTACGTTGGAGAGGTGTTCTCTTCACGGATGAATCCCGGTTTTCACTGTTCAGGGCAGAAGGCAGACAGCGTGTGTGGCGTCGTGTGGGTGAGCGGTTTTCTAATGTTAATGTTGTGAATCGAGTGGCCCATGGTGGTGGTGGGGTTATGGTATGGGCAGGCGTATGTTATGGACGACGAACACAGGTGCATTTTATTGATGGCATTGTGAATGCACAGAGATACCGTGACGAGATCCTGAGGCCCATTGTTGTGCCATTTATCCACGACCATCACCTCATGTTGCAGCATGATAATGCACGGCCCCATGTTGCAAGGATCTGTACATAATTCCTGGAGGCTGAATACATCCCAGTTCTTGCATGGCCAGCATACTCACCGGACATGTCACCCATTGAGCATGTTTGGGATGCTCTGGATCGGCGTATACGACAGCGTGTTCCAGTTCCTGCCAATATCCAGCAACTTGGCACAGCCATTGAAGAGGAGTGGACCAACATTCCACAGGCCACAATCATCAACCTGATCAACTCTGAGTCAGGTCGAGACCCCGATGAGGACGACGAGCATGCAGATGAGCTTCCCTGAGAAAGTTTCTGACAGCTTGTGCAGAAATTCTTTGGTTATGCAAACCGATTGTTGCAGCAGCTGTCCGAGTGGCTGGTCTCAGACGATCTTGGAGGTGAACATGCTGGATGTGGAGGTCCTGGGCTGGTGTGGTTACACGTGGTCTGCGGTTGTGAGGCCGGTTGGATGTACTGCCAAATTCTCTGAAACGCCTTTGGAGACGGCTTATGGTAGAGAAATGAACATTCAATTCACGGGCAACAGCTCTGGTGGACATTCCTGCTGTCAGCATGCCAATTGCACGCTCCCTCAAAACTTGCGACATCTGTGGCATTGTGCTGTGTGATAAAACTGAACATTTTAGAGTGGCCTTTTATTGTGGGCTGCCTAAGGCACACCTGTGCAATAATCATGCTGTCTAATCAGCATCTTGATATGCCACACCTGTGAGGTGGGATGGATTATCTCGGCAAAGGAGAAGTGCTCACTATCACAGATTTTTTCAGATTTGTGAATAATATTTGAGAGAAATGGTTATTTTGTGTATATAGAAAATGTTTTAGATCTTTGAGTTCATCTCATGAAAAATGGGAGCAAAAACAAAAGTGTTGCATTTATATTTTTGTTCAGTGTATCATAACTGCAGTATTTCTACACTATGTCTCATCCACTGATTGTGTGTGATTTCGAATGGCCCATGGAGAGACAATGTTTTAAAAAAGAAGGCCATAACTGGTGCAATTTTGAAATGTGATATTGATAAAGATAATGATGCATTTTGTTTAATTCGGGAACAAATGACTAGGGATGTAACGATATACCGAATATCGCGGTAAATAAACGTCCCAATACCGTCGTGAGACTGACAAAATGTACCACTGAGGTGGCGTTAGACTTTTTCGATGTCCGTCATTTTGACAGACAGGATCGTAAAATGTCGGTCATAATCCCTTATTACCCGTCGGGTCTGAACAGTTCACGAGAGAGCACGAGGTGCATGCACGTGTGTGCATGCACCTCGCGGAAGCGCGCACAGCGTAAAGCAAAACCTCCCAGACATGTGTTGATCTGTACGGCAAAGTACGGTTTGGAAACTATATCATTTCCTTTTGGAGGGCATGCATAACACGGCATAACACCAGAGCCTCGCTGCGGGGAAACGTTGGCGCTGTTCCGAGTTTGTTCTAATCTGTCAAAATGACAGACTGCTTTCAGATTTTTCCGTCATTGATAAATAAAATATTCGGTTAACTCGACCACTGCTGTCCCAGCAACATCAGGACCAAGCGAGAGAGTTTTTTCCAGAGCAGGGGATATTGTAAACGCCCAAACATCCAAGCTTATAAATACCTGGAAATGTGGACATTCTCATATTCCTAAAAACCTGTCTGATGATGCTGAGTGAGTGACTAGTGAGTTTGAGTTGAGTTACTTGAAAAACTAAAGTGAAACTTGATTTATTTTATTGCAGGGTCTGATTATTAAATGTCCTTGTTTATTTGTGAGATGCAGTGGCACAAAGAAAATGCCTACTTTGTTTGGTAGTACTATAGGTACAAACACACTGGTTTTCTTGTTCCAGTCTGTTACTGTCACTTTGTTTTTGACAATACTGCTATCCTACTAAAATGCTATACAAATCAGATTTATTATTTAATAAAGAAACATTTTCCGAGTAAAAAAAATGTGTATTGAAAAAAAAAAAATGTAGAAACCTGACTCTAGCTGGTCTATAAGGCTTTATTTAATTTGTCGAAACATCTAAAGGTTCATTAAAAGTGCAAAATATGCTGTATTTGTATAAACATCCCACGCATGTTCCCTCTCCTGTGTGTGCTAGAGGATGGAGGAGTTCTCCAGGGCAAAGGGAGCTCAGTACTCACTCTTATCGCCCCCCCCCGTCAGGATGAAGCGGATGGAGCGGTCCTTCTTCTTCTTGTCCTCCGGGTTTGGTGGGAGGGGCTTGGAGCCGTGGTTGAGGGGGGCGGGGTCCTTGTTGCAGGAGCCAATCATGGTGCTGGTGTTCCTCATGGGCGGAGCAGGGGGCTTGTCCTCGACCTCCCCATTATCAGACATCCTTAGCTAGGCTGCAGCCGCTCCTGCTCAGAAACACACCAATCACAGGGAGGAAGGGTGAGAGGCGGGGAAATCATCAACCAATCACAGACGAGCACTCAGAAAACTCCATCAAATTATTTTATTTATAATTCTTTGTGTCCATCCGTAAAACCCTGATTTCAATGATAGAATAGTTGTATGTTTGTTCTATTTCAGAACTACGAGCGGTCATGTAGACGGTTTAATCCGTAAAAATTATCCTTTTATTTATACTTTATTTTACTCTCAATTCTATATTTAATGTCTCTTTGTGTTGTCCTGTGTTTCTATTAATTACACGTACCTTCTGTGTCTAGTTAAGCACATTAAGTGGCTTTGCTGTTGAAGGTTCTATACATTAATATTATATTTATTAATATTACATATCAATAAAATATTTAAGTTGAACAGCTAAAAAGAGAAAGGTGGTTTCCATTTACTTACTGAGAGTGTTTGATCTACAAACATCATGGTGACTAAACCCTGCTGTGCACGTGTGTGTGTCTACTGACTCAGTACTAAACGCTGTGAGATAGAAAAGAGCAACTTTATATCTGCTCTAGAGATGTGACACACACATTTTTCTGACCTGACCACATAGCTGAGGCACGTGTTGATCTCACATACAAATACAAACAATGCTAACCTGCTGAAAGTCCCACAAAGTACAGAGGTCAGCACTTAACCCCACACACACACACACACACACACACACACACACACACACACACACACACACACACACACACACACACACACACACACACACACACACACACACACACACACACACACACACACACACACACACACACACACACACACACACACACACACACACACACACACACACACACACACACACACACACACACACACACACACACACACACACACACACACACACACACACACACACACACACACACACACACACACACACACACACACACACACACACACACACACACACACCAGGGGGCAGAAATATGTTACAGCATTACTACGTCGAAAACTGTTCCAATACAAATATTTCGTATATCAATATTTTAATAAGGTAGGACACTCCTTAATAATATTGTAGCGTGTTCAAGTAACCAAGGGATATAGTAGTTATCAAATAAGTCTAAGATGTGCACAGTTATGATACGTTTTACAGTTATGTAATGCACTGTTGTTGGGGGGAGAGACCGCCCCTTCCATATGACTGTGTGTACGGCGGGCATGGAAAAGTCATACTCAGTGCGGTGAATGCTGGCTTTATTGCTTCTGTATCCGTAGCACCCCACGCAATAGTTGGGACTGTGTACTGACGTCAGTAAAAAAGGTTTGCCCCCCCAAGAGCAAATGTCAAACTCCGCCTATGACACACACCCTTCTCAGTCCTCTTCATGTAAAATCCATATGTAGAATATCCTGATCTTCCCCTGACATCACAGATGAAACCCAGAGGTGTCTCTCCTGCAGAGTTCAGGCCTGATGGACCTGAGGTAGTTTAGCAACATGTAGTTCATGTAGTTCTCCATGTCCACTTGTTGCTGATGGTTGTGGTAGAGGAGCTGTAGATGTTGCACTAACATCTGTAGCATGCTCAGTAGCATCTGGAGCACGAAAGCAACCCTGTGATCCACCATTGTTGTTGGCGAAACACATCAGCAATGACGCGGGGGTGAGCAGCAGAGGTGGGGAGAGGCGGGGCTATGGCGTCATCGTTATCAGGAAATGATCGTACACACGGAGCCATTTGGCCCCCCCGAGCGTATCGTCCGCAGATCTACCCACCTTGGGAGTCGTTATCGTTTGAGGGCTCCATTTCCGCGGTTCCGTTAAGGCCTGGTGTGGACGAACCGTCCATACCAGGGGTCTCCAACCTTTCTCCACCTGAGAGCTACTTTGAAAAAATGAAAGTGACCAAGAGCTACTTGCATCACATCGCTTACATTTATTCACATAGCACTCATCAGTTGAATTAAGCTACTTTTGTATGAAATTGCAATACCTAAAGCTTATCTAAAATCTTAACTTCACATCAAGGTCCAAGAAAACGACAATTTCTCACATATTAATATGGACAACATAGTAAGTACTTCACTGAAGATTCACATAAATGTCCAAGAGAAAAATACAATGTTTTCACTTCTTATTATGGCCCACATAGTAAATACATCGCCTTAATCACCACCTTGCAAGCATCTTATGGCACGTGTAAAATAAGTGCATTCACTCTTTTACAGTTAGTGAGATGACTGCGCTGCATGGAGTCCACCATAGAGGGGTCTGCTGGACCCACTTAGGTTCACTCTAATAGAGTCATTTACATGTTCATCAGTCGGTCTTGTTCTGTATTTAGATTTCATTCATGTCAGAAAAAGCTGCTTCACAAAGGTCTGTAGAACCAAATAAAGCAGACGTGTTCAGTGCTGCTTGGTGAATGTTCTTATAGTTTTCTGGGTCTACAAGGCTCCAGAAATGTTGTGAGTTTTGCTGAGACTTCAGCTGAACATTATTTTGGAGATTTATAACCTCCATCTCCACAGGATTGACACTGAACAGTTCAGACATCTTTTTCTTCTTCTTCTTCTTCTTGACATTAAATTATAAACCATAATAAATCAACTGTAGGTCTAGCCTCCCTATATCGGTGTGTGAAATTGTTCCATCCTCAAAAACAAAAAACTAATGCTTCTGCAGTCTAGCTTCAGCTTCTAGCTACGGCCTTCTGTTAAAGAAAGGACACTGAATGTCCTGAATGTCCTGAATGTGGCATCACACACATGACTTAAGTCTGAACACAACAGGAGTATTTACAACAGCATTATAAAAACAAAAATAGTGCATGTGGGTGCACACTTACATTCTCTGTCTTACTGTTACATGAATCCCATGAATGCATGAGACTAAGTTAGCTTCATTTTATCTCAGTGATTAAGTGAATAATAAAGTTTCTATCGGGTGACTGTCAGCCTGTCACTCATTATTTTCAGGAGGGGGCGGGGTTTGGAGGAACGGAGGAGACGGTGATCGCGGAAGCTTTCCTCCTGCCTTCACAAACTTTACACACGTATTTATCAACTGAAAATAGCAAGAGGACATTCACTCTGCAATCCAAGACTTGATTAAATCCACCAAAAACCTGACATGACGATAACGAGTGTTTTTCAAAAACACAAATCCCTCCCTGTGTGTCTCTGAGCCGCAGCGACACGGCCTGATTCAGAGCGGGTCATTCTGCTGTTGGTTCTGGACTGGTGCTGCTGGATAAAGCAGACTGCTCCATGTGTGGTGTCGCTGTGCCGCTGTCACATCTGCTCCTTGATCTCTGCGTCACGGACCAATTTTATATTTGTGTGACAGAAACAATTCTAAAATAAAAACACTTTATTGTCCGGCCGCGGCCGAAAAATCAAGAAGCAACGTTACTACGCTATAATCGATAATCGAGCGGCGAGCTACTGAAAAGCTGCCCGCGAGCTACCGGTAGCTCGCGATCGACGTGTTGGAGACCCCTGGTCCATACGATAGAGAACTGTAGCAGATACAACCCGTTTCGTCTACGTGTAAACGTGGCCTAAAGGTCTGGAGAGGCACATCATTTCAGTTTTATAACATTTCCATAATGAGTGAAGAGTGTGCAGCTTCAATGTTCGGACCGAATGTTGAGCTGAGGTTTTGATCTGCTCTGTTTACTAGAAAATGTGAACATTTCTCCAGCAGTGTATTATTGTCTGTACTTAGTGAGTAAAGAAAAACATCACATTTTTTTATAAAATACTAAATGCACACTGAACTTAAAAGTTGGAGTTATGAGGAATAAGCTGCACTGTAAAATTAAATATATATTTTTAAGAAAACATTACCAAAACATCAGATCTACAAAACAATAAAAAAGGAGACTCATTAAGTTATGTTACCAGAAGTAACTTATTTCTCTTTTTAAATATACAGATTCAACAGAAAGAGGTGGATTAAAAAAGTGAAGATTCACACTGTTTCACTTTAAACACCTAACTCTGATATCATCTCTTACCTTAGCAGACAAACATCTTCCAGCTTCTCAACAGATCCGCAAAGAAACAACAGAGAGGAGAGAAAGCTGGACAGTGAGAGTGAAAGCAGAGAGAGACTGAGAGTCTGCTTCTGACCAATCAGACCTGCCGAACGCTGATGTCACAAGGTGAGTCACATGAGGAAGAGGGAATAACACCAACCCCTCAACACACAACTGAGTATTGTGTCTGCTGGGTAAAAAGAATGACACAGACACTGTCTCTCTCTCTCTCTCTCACACACACACACACACTGACTGACTGACTGACTGACTGACTGACTGACTGACTGACTGACTGACTGACTGACTGACTGACTGACTGACTGACTGACTGACTGACTGACTGACTGACTGACTGACTGACACACACACACACACACACACACACACACACACACACACACACACACACACACACACACACACACACACACACACACACACACACACACACACACACACACACACACACACACACACACACACACACACACACACACACACACACACACACACACACACACACACACACACACACACACACACACACACACACACACACACACACACACACACACACACACACACACACACACACACACACACACAAAGGTAGACAGACACACAGTCACGCAAGACAGCAAATGTCTCAGATTTCAGACACTGCTGCCAGTTTCAGCAAAGACCTGTTATCTGACAAAGCAAAACTGTCTGCTGCATGACACACACAAACAATTTTCATATCCAGTTCTAGTGTTCACCTCATGTTGTCTCTCTGCCCCCCCCCCTGCTCTGCTAAACGCTGCACTTTGTCCAGCAGCTAGTGTCTCACTGTGACTCACACACACCCACCCCTCCTGTCTGAAATCATACAGCATCAACGTACAGGTGGCTCAGTCTGTAGGGACTTTGCTTGGGAACTGAAGAAAAATACACAGTGTGGACTGGTAGCTGGAGACGTTCCAGTTCACCTCCTGGGCACTCCAAAGTGTCCTTGAGCAAGGCACCGAACCCCTAACTTCTCCCTGGCACCGGACAAACTGGCAGCCTTTGCTCTCTCCGTATAACAGAAAAACGCATGTGTTTGTATTTATGTATATATTCAGACCTAGTGTACAGCTCCTGTGCATGTGTGTGTATTGTACTGTGTGTAATCACAACTGAGTGAACACCTGAATTTCCCCTGGTTAATTTCCTTTAAAAAAACTATTTTTCTATTTAACTTGTACATACACACAGGCCCGCCCCTGCCTAAACGCAGATAACGCGGGGCCTCCTCTTGCGGAGGGGGCCTCCTCTTGCGGAGGGAGCCTCATCTGATGCGCAAATGCGGCGCAATTAAGCGTGCCGCAGTTTCCGCTGCGAGGCTCCAGCGCTCGCAGTTCACGAGCGTACTTCACTAGCACCCCCTCGCCCCCCCCCCACCCGGTCGACGCTCAGGACACAGAGGATCTCATCACATAACTTTGCGTGGGGCCACAAGTTGGCCAGGGGCACACACACACACACACTCTGCTGTGAAGCATTTAGCTGAGTTTGCAGACCCAGCAGGAGGGATCCGCCCATGGTAGAGCCTAGCAGAGCTCAGTGTGTGTGTGCGCGTGTGTGCATGGTGAGCGCCTGCTGCTACACACACAGGACACTCAGAACACACGTCAATAAATACCTCTATTTCTGTGCGTGTTGAGTGAGCCAGGAGATAAATGGGAGACACAAACAGGACAAAGAGACGGAGGCGCCACGCGGCCGCTGGCCTAACACACAACAAAAGGGGAAAAGGCGAGGAGTCAACTGCATGAGATTTCCTCTGAACCCTGAACGCACCATCAGCAGGGTGAAGTGCAGACACAGAGAGAGAGATCTGTCAGCAGTCAACTCCAACATCATGTTGTCACGGTAACGAGACAAACCCCAAGGCCCAGACTTCAAATGTATATTTTAACATATTTTACACACCAGACAGCACACACACATTTTATATATGGATATGGACACATGTGCAAATCACGATCCGAACACACACACAAGCAAATATTGAAAGCCACCTCACAAAAGACTCAAGCTTCTTTTTTTAAGTGAATTAGAATTATGATAGTGCTCTGTGTGCGTGAGGTTCTATCTTCAAAGACTCTCATTATCATGGGCGTGGTCGGGATGTGTGTGTGTGTGTGTGTGTGTGTGTGTGTGTGAGAGAGAGAGATAATAATTGATAATCAAGGAGAAAATGAGGGATGGAAGGAGAGGGTGGGGGGTTGGTTATATTCTGCCTGGTTGGAATAGGGTTAGAGACAGAACATAGAGAGAGATATAGAAAGACAGAACGAGAGAAGTAATAAGTACAGTAGAAAAAGAGAGAGGATGCAGAGGCAGAGTGTGTGACCAAATAACAGACTGTATCTTAGAAACACACACACACACACACACACACACACACACACACACACACACACACACACACACACACACACACACACACACACACACACACACACACACACACACACACACACACACACACACACACACACACACACACACACACACACACACACACACACACACACACACACACACACACACACACACACACACACACACACACACACACACACACACACACACACACACACACACACCAGATTTCTGTGGAGTATTCAGTGCTGCCAGAGGGAGAGTGAACAGCAGAGGTGTGGTGAAGAAAGAGCATAATCGGCACGTCTGAATCCCTCTCATTTTACCCATAATCCTTTGTGTTTTAGGGTTGCTCCCAGTATTTGGCTCAGATTACGAGCAGTTCTCTTGTTACAGAACTTTTTAACTTTCAGGCGTCTCCCTGACGTGCTCAGTGTTTGAATCATGTTTCAAACTTTCACTACCACAATGATAATCATGCAAGTTCGAGCTACTGTTTTGTGAGGATTTGCTGCTTTTCTGTGTTTCATGTTTTTGGAAACTGAGAATATGATCATATTTACTGATCCACAGAGGGAATTGGTTTTTTTCAGCAGCATGATCAGTTTTTTTTAACTGTATGGAGCGTCCAAACAGACCAGCATCTTGTAAAAATATTTCAGCTGATAGTAAATGTATCATACTGATTTATATAAATAATAACCGCAATATTAATTTAGCACGTGTGTGTGTGTGTGTGTGTGTGTGTGTGTGTGTGTGTGTGTGTGTGTGTGTGTGTGTGTGTGTTTGAAACAAGTTGTAATGCATAAGGCTGATCTGGTTATGGTGGTTGATGAATGAATATGTGTGTCCTTAAAGGACTCTGCATTGATAAGTGTGGATGGGATGAAGTTATCCCAGAACACCTTTCAAAGTCATGGCAAAGATGGATAGCAGAACTAGATCAGTTGAGCAGATTTGAAGTGGACAGGTGCATGAAGCCTGAACATTTTGGACTCGTAAGGACTGCTGAGCTGCATCACTTCTGTGACGCAAGTGAAACAGGGCATGGCACTGCAAGCTACATTAGATTCACGAACCACAAAGGAGATACTCATGTGTCATTCATTCTCGGGAAATCCAGAGTCAATCCTCTGAAGCAAATCACCATTCCCAGACTGGAGCTTGCAGCTGCTACACTTGCTGTAAAAGTTGACAGGATGTTACAGAAGGAACTAAACATGAAACTACAGAAATCAACCTTCTGGACAGATAGTACATCAGTACTAAAATACATCCACAACCAAACAAAAAGATTCCATACCTACGTTGCTAATAGGATAGCTGTGATTCACAACTTGTCCCAAGAAAGCCAATGGAGGCATGTAAGTTCCAAGGACAATCCAGCAGACTTTGCATCACGTGGATTGAATATTGAACCATTCTTGGAGTCCACAAGATGGCTGAATGGCCCTGACTTCCTGTCAAAGGAGGAAAGTGATGGCCTGAAGTGCCAAAGGATCTTGGCCATATCCTCCTTTATGATCCAGAGATTAAAAAGGACATCTCTGTTAACAGCTTGAAAATAAATAACTGTGCAACCACCGACCTCATTGAACACTACTCCTCTTGGAAAAAACTACAGAGAGCAGTTGGTTGGTTGTTGAAACTCAAAAGACTGCTTCAATCCAAAAGAGCTAAAGCACCAGTGACCCGCTCCAAAACTGCAGAAAGACAACAAGGACTATCTGTGGAGGATTTGGAGGAAGCAGAGAAATCCATCATTCACTATGAACAAGAGCGCTACTTTGAATCTGAGCTGAGGCTGCTAAGGAAAGGAAAAGATGTTAAAGCTGACAGCCCCTTACGCAAAGTTGATCCTATTCTGGATGAAGGTATCCTACGGATTGGAGGACGCATAAGTAAATCTGCTATGCCAGTACATTTGAGAAACCCGATAATCCTTCCAAAAAACTCCCACATATCCAAACTGATTCTACGCGATATTCATCAGCAGGTCGGACACTCTGGGAGGAACCACATGCTCTCCAGACTAGGCCAGATATTCTGGTTACCCTCTGCCAACTCTTCTGCAAGGAAAATAATAAAGGCTTATGTTTTTTGTAGACGCATGCAGGCAAGTGTTGGAGAACAAAAAATGGCTGACCTACCTGAAGATCGTGTGGCTCCAGACCTTCCACCTTTCTCTCATGTGGGAATTGACTATTTCGGACCCATCGTGGTTAAAAGAGGTCGAGGCCATGTGAAGCGGTGGGGGGTAATATTTACCTGCCTTGTGAGTCGAGCTATTCATCTGGAGGTGGCGAGTACCTTGGATACTAACTCCTGCATCAACGCCATAAGGCGGTTTTCATGTCGAAGAGGACCAATTCTAACAATCAGAACAGATCGTGGGACCAACTTTGTAGGCGCTCAGAAAGAACTGGAGACTGCTCTAAACCAGCTTGATCACAAAAGGATCCAGGATTCCCTGCTCTCTGAGCAAGTCAGGTGGCTGTTCAATCCCCCATCAGGAGCACACTTCGGAGGAGTGTGGGAAAGACTGTTCAGGCTGGTGAAAAAAGTACTCTTTTCAGTTCTTCAACATCAGGTCATGGATGATGAAATGCTACAAACTGCCTTTTGTGAAGTTGAATCTATTCTCAATGACAGACCAATCACAACTGTGTCAGCTGATCCTAATGATTTAGAACCCCTCACGCCAAACCACCTGCAGCAGCTGAAAACCAAACCACTCTTACCACCTGGACTCTTCTGCAAAGATGACCTCTACACCAGAAAGAGATGGAGACAAGTTCAATACATTGCAGACCTCTTCTGGCAGAGGTGGGCTAAAGAATATCTGCCACTCATGCAGCAAAGGCAAAAGTGGGTCAACACTAGAAGGAATCTTCAACCCAACGATATTGTGGTCATCGTCGATGAAACAGCACCAAGGAACTCATGGCCCCTCGGCCGTGTGGTTAAAACCCTGCCCGGACCCAAAGGTCTGGTCAGAAGTGTGTTAGTTCAGACCAAGACTAACATCCTGCAAAGGCCCATTAGTAAGCTCTGTCTACTCCTGGAAGCCAGCTGAGCCAAGAGCTAGCCAATGCCCTACCCCTTATCCCCTGCACACACACACATACTATCATTCTTACATCTTTCCATACACAAACCTCTATTTCAAACTACACTGATACCCTTTTGACTATTGTCTCCTGCCTCAGGGACAGTGAGTGGTGAAACCACAAAAGACACTGATGCAGCATGAACTTTGGGGGGGATCTAAGTGGGGGCTAATTGAAATGACTTGTTGAATGTATATCTGCATATTCGTAGATGTTGTATGATAAACAGAAATGTAATTTGATATTTTGCGTAATTTAAAATAGTTAAAGGTGTTACCTGGCTCCATAGAATGTGTAGTTGTAATTGATTTGCTATTGCATCACAATTAGGGGCCGGTATGATGAAGCCATATCTAGGAGCTTATATTATTTAATAGTTATCCATTTATTTTATTGTTATTTTTTGTTTATAGTAAATCTTCCTTTTAATTCTTACTTAATTTGATCAAATAAGTCGTACTATGCCTCTGTTTTGTAAAGGCAGCCTTTGGGCACCGGGGGAGGGGAGACCTGCTCATTATAAATATGGGAAACAGGTGGTAGTGCGCAGCGCACCCGGTAGGCTTATGGTTTTTTACCATCGGGTAAGAAGGAAGAGAAATGCTTGATATGTGTATAATAAATTGCACTAAAACGTCTTTTGCTCTGACCTTGATATTTACCCATGTGTAAGATTCGCTGACGGGTGCCTTTGCTTTGAGTTATATTTCTTTCTTATATTTTTATGATTTTGGCCGCTTTAGGGTGCGTTGTAAAAAAATGCACTCCCTAATCCATTGTCATTAAGGTGGAATCTAACTATATCCAGAATAAGTTTTACTGCATCCAGGGGTAGAAACGTGTTTATTTCTGCTGTAAAGTTGGACATTTTAACATGGGGGTCTATGGAAATTGCTCCTTTCTGCAGCCTGCTCCTACCGGCCAATAGATGAACTGCAGTTTGTGGCACTTCCTTATGGGCTTCCGGGCTCTGCCCCAGAGTTTGGCTCTTGTATTTATGTGAGCATGAAAACTGAGAAAAACAGTATGACTTGTCTCCAAATCCTCAATGTGGTTTGACTTTCAATCATAATGTCATCATTTGTTTTTTAACTTTTATATTTCCAGCACTGATTGTCATGATCCTGTTTTTAAGTTTATCTGTTAATCCTTATTTACTTTGAAAACTTTTCTCATGTGCTTTATTATTTCCTGTCTGTGTGTTTTCCTGCCTGTCTGTCCAGGCCTTATTAGTTTAAGCTGTTCAGCCATCAGTTCTGCTTTGCCTGTCTGGACCAAGCTTAAAAGTGTTTTCTGTTAGGAAGTTCCTGTCACCTACATTTGGGTCCACCTAGTTCTACTTCACGTGAGACAAACCTCGAACAAATGATGGACCCAGCAGATAGGATGAACTCTTTGACCTGCCATACTTCTGTCTTCGCTGGTACAAGGAATGGAGCAGAGCCCTAGTAGAAAAGAGAGCCCGCTCTGACATTGGCACACTGGGAAGCTAACGCTAAACCCTGGCTAACAAACTCTTTACTTGAGTGGATTAAGGACTTTATTAACACAGCTCCTTCCTGCTAGCCTTCATCCTGGTTGGAATCCGTCACAACTCCTGCCACTTATTAAATCTATCTAAGGTGATTTTGAACTCTTCAAAGTGAGGATGGAATGACGGCAGTAGAAATACTATACATAAGCAAACAGGACAATATACTGTATACCGGTTTTTGCAGCATTTAAAATGAGAATTTGTTTCTTTTCTTGGTGTCAATCTGTTTAGGAACCAAGGCATTTACAGAGACAGATCACGATGTGTGTGTGTGCGTGTGTGTGTGTGTTTGTGTGTGTCTAAAGATCGAGTCGCCTACAGAGTATAAAATAATCAAAAACAACCCACGAGAGAGGCTCTCTGCGTGACAAAACATACACAAAATCCTATAAAGACCTAGCACACACGCGCACACACAAAGAGCTAAACATAATCAATGCTGACATAAACTACAAGGTCACATTAAGACCCCCAACAGGGAGACCTGGTGTTCCAGCTCTGTATTGCCCTTTAGACCGACCACACACACACACACACGCTGCAACAAACGACTAATTTGATAATCGATTAATCTATCGATTAATGAAACAATTAATCGACTATTCGGACTATTACTGTACGCCTTGCACAATTTCTCCAACGCTCTTATTTAGCCATCAACTTTTAGATTTAGCTTGAGGTTGTTTTAGGCATGTGGAAACTAACAATGAAGACAATAAAGATGAATACTTGATTCAAAAATACATATATCATTAAATTAACTAAACACATTTTGAACAAAATTAACATTGCTTTTTATTTAAATTAAATAGGCTACATAATATTTCACATCAAAAGAAACAGTGTTTTAACAAATCGTATTAAATAATCTGATGACAGAACTTTAAACAGAATAGCTGAAACTTTAACAAAATAAATAACTCAGTTACCTCTAATCATTAACCCATGTTTGTATAATTGAGTTAACTCCGTGTGTTGCTGCTTGCATACATAACCAGTGGCGGCGCCAGACATTTTCTCTAGGGGGTGCTGTGGGGTAGCTTGACGTTTCATAGAGGGTGCTCAAACATTTAGGGTTTCCCATTAATGTACCAGAGCTACAGTTGAATGTTCTACTGCAACACTCCCCACACGCACACACAGTGTACCCGCGACTGTTACAATGAAGGCTTGATAATCAGCTCACGGCATATAGGCAGGGGTAAAGTGCTATTTTTACAAGTGGGGAGCGGACCTCACCTCCTCTAGGGGGGTCCGGGGGCATGCTCGCCAGGGAAGATTTTTTTTTAAATATTGAAGTTAAAAGCATCAATCTGGTGCACTTTGAGAGCAACATTAAGAGATCTATGGATATACTGTATCTCTCAACACCCATATGAAACAAAACTGTCAACAGATTTTCTATTTCTTTATAGATATTTTACAAATCACTCCCCTTTTAAAACAAACCGTTTGAGACCCACTGAGATAACTAGACTAAAGTTAACTATCAAAACACTGAGTGTCCTTTACTTCACCTGAGCTGAAGTTATCTGAGACTCTCAGTCTGACAGGAGAGAGTTCTCCCTCCACCGTGTTGTTGAAAAAGCTCCTTATATCCATTAGCTTGGCTAGCTAGCACCATATGCTAACCACAACGATCTCCGGTAGATACCCACTGGTGCGCAAGGCGAGCTCTCTCGCTCGCGCACGCATGCACACAAAATGGCTCCCCACACACACACACACACACACACACACACACACACACACACACACACACACACACACACACACACACACACACACACACACACACACACACACACACACACACACACACACACACACACACACACACACACACACACACACACACACACACACACACACACACACACACACACACACACACACACACACACACACACACACACACACACACACACACACACACACACACACACACACACAGACAGACAGACAGACAGACAGACAGACAGACAGACAGACAGACAGACAGACACACAGACAGACAGACACACAGACACACAGACAGACAGACAGACAGACAGACAGACAGACAGACAGAGCAGGGCTTGAATGAAACACAGAGACCCAGAAGTAAGCTACTTGTACTCACGAGGCCTATTATGTGCAGAATCCCTCTCGCTTTCAGGTGATTTTGATTGAGTGTCCACACATGGACGTATAAGGACTAAAAAACGATCTATTTTTCAGTTTGTTAGCAAATCATTTGGCGCTCTAGCTAACAGGAAGTCACTTAAGTGTCACAAAGTAATTTAGCCTATGGGTAGGTCAAAAATCGAATGGGTGCTGGCCATTGGCCTAATCATATCACCTGTGTTGGCTTTATGTTTTTGGACAAAAATGTGTTTGTTTCACATATGCATTGATGTAATCAATAATATTTCTAATTTAATTTAATAAAAATAATAATAATAATTTTAAAAAAAAACTAAAAAAAACATATTTCTTGGGGGTGCTTTGGCAATCCTGGGGGTGCTTCAGCACCCCCTAGCTCCCCCCTGGCACCGCCCCTGTACATAACATAGCCTACCTGACGTGGAAACGTTACTCGTGGATGGGGCTACAGCGCTACTAGAAAGACAGTCGAACCCGGTGCATTTCTCCGTCTGAATGTGGAGCACTTTTGCTAAATGTTTAGACAAACTGCTCGTGTTACCGCCCTTACATGCTAAACTCTTATTGCACTTTTGGCAACGAGCATTGTCCACATCGAGACGGGTAAAGTTTAACCACCTCGGAGCGTGTTCTCTCCGCCATCTCCTCCGTGTGTGTGTGTGTGTGTGTGTGTGTGTGTGTGTTGCTGCATGTAGCAGCTGCGTGTGTGTCAACTGCCCCGCCCCCTCGCACATAGACGGGGAGAGAAAGATCGAAAATACATCATAGACGCATTTGTTTGTCTTTTTGCATATTAGAAACGAGTTGGCGACACAAAAACTGCGATATAATGCTTATGTAGCAATAATACATGACATATTGTTTAAATGTCTCCAGTCCCGATAAAAAGACCGATAACGTTGGAGCTTAACGGCACGTAAAACACACGTGATTGACGTCACCAACGAATCGACGACTGAATTAGTTGGCAACTAATTTGGTAATCGATTAAGTCGATTAGTTGTTGCACCACACACACACTTTAATCCACCAAAACGTTCATGTCTGTCACATTTACTTATCTGATGTAAGGCAAGGCAAGTTTATTTATATAGCACATTTCAACACAAGGTAATTCAAAGTGCTTTACAAAAATGAAAGACATTAACAGTCGTTAAAAAGCAAAGATAATAAAATAAACATTAAATGAAAAAATACAAGGATAAAAGTTACAGTGCAGTTTAAGATATGAATAGTTCAATTAAAAGCAGCGACAAAAAGCAAAGTCTTCTTGCTGGATTTAAAAGTAGTCAGAGTTGCAGCGGACCTGCAGGTTTCTGGGAGTTTGTTCCAGATATTTGGAGCATAATAACTGAACGCTGCTTTACCATGTTTAGTTCTGACTCTGGGGACAGAAAGCTGACCAGTCCCTGAAGACCTGAGAGATCTGGATGGTTCATCATTTAGCAGGAGGTCAGAAATGTATTTTGGGCCTAAACCATTCAGTGCTTTATAAACCAGCAGCAGTATTTTGAAATCTATTCTTTGACACACAGGAAGCCAGTGTAAAGACTTCAGAACAGGAGTGATGTGATCCACTTTCTTAGTGTTAGTGAGGACTCGAGCAGCGGAGTTCTGAATCAGCTGCAGCTTTCTAATAGATGTTTTAGTGAGACCTGTGAAGACACCATTGCAGTAGTCCAGTCTACTGAAGATAAAAGCATGGACAAGTTTTTCCAAATCCTGCTGTGACATTAGTCTTTTAATCCTAGATATATTCTTTAGGTGATAGTAGGCTGATTTAGTAACTGTTTTAATGTGACTGTTGAAACTCAGGTCAGAGTCCATAGGCACATTCACACCAAGTAATTTTCCCACAAAGGTTCATGAGAACTTAGTTCATGAGAACTCTTTAGTTCTCATGAACTGAGTACAGATCGCGTTCACACCGGAATAAGTTCCTGGGGGAGGATTAGGCAAATGAAGCCGCTGACGTCACTTCTTCTTCTGCTGCTTTGGGTTTACTGGCAGGCCGCAAACAACTTCACCGCGAGTACAGTAGGTGGCGGTATGCACCTTAAAGTTGCAATCCGCCAAAAACCAAGAGAAGAAGAAACTTCCAGTGTATACTGCCAAGCCCACCCGCTGTATATGAGGCGTCTGTTTACCTTCCGACCTCAGACATGATGGAGTTGACTGAAGTTGTGGTTTTTGTGCTCGTGTTATACAGCTTTGTAACTGAGTTATTTAAGCCAAAAATACAGATCGTCGACCGGACAAATGAAATAGCAATGCTGATTCTGAAGCAAAGGCGGTTAAGAAGCCTTAACAAAAGGTTTGAACGACGACATGCACGCGCCATGGCCATATTTGACCGTAGGACGGCTGAGGATGATGAGCGTTATCACGCCCTAAGAACAGCAATGGTAAGTTCAGTAAATCACATGGATACTATCTAATGTAGGATTTGTTTGTGGAGTTATGTAGAGCTAATTTGTGCCTTTGTATGGGTTCCAGATATGCGAATACTACGGAACACGTCGTATCCCGCACTCTCTCTGGGTGAACAATAGAACATCGGCCTGGTGGGAGACGGTGGTGCCAACCTACACCAATGTGCAGTGGATCAAAGATTTCCGAATGGCCCGGCACTCTTTCCCAATACCTCTGTTCTCGCCTGGAAGCAACGTTGGGGAGACGCGACAAACTACCGGGAGTGTGTACCTGTGCGTAAAAAAATCGCCATAGCACTGTGGAAACTTGCGACCAACTCTGAGAACAGGACCATATCTAATTTGTTTGGAGTCGGCATCTCTACGGTGTGTTGCTGTGTGCACGAGTTCTGCTCCTCTGTTGTGACGCTACTCCTTCCTGAGTTTATGCCATGGCCGAACTCTGAGAAGTTAGAGATGGCGTTATTTTTTGAGCGCAGATGGGGTGTGCCAAAGTGTGTAGGTGCAGTAGATGGATCACACATCCCCATTCTGAGACCAGAGGAACACCACAACGAGTATGTCAACCGCAAAGGCTGGCACTCGCTCGTCCTGCAGGGTGTTGTGGATGGTAGGGGCCTCTTTTGGAGTGTTTTTGTTGGCTTACCAGGTAGCGCATGATAGCAGAGTCTTAGGCATGTCATCACGGGGTAGTTTTGTGGATAGGGGTGGTCTACTTCCTCATGTAACAAGGAATATTGGTGGACATGATGTGGGTTACTATATCCTTGGTGACTCAGCCTACACCCTGCAAAGATGGCTGATGAAACCTTTCCAAGACAATGGAAGGCTCACACCCCAGCAACGTGCGTACAACTACAAAACATGCCGAGCACGAGTGGTGGAGGAGAACGCTTTTGGCAGACTGAAGGGCAGGTGGCGGTGCTTGATGAAGCGAAACGACTGCAGGATTGACAAGATCAGAACCCAGGTGGCAGCATGTTGCGTATTGCATAACCTTTGTGAAAGTAATGGTGATGAGTACAGGGAGGAATGGACTGCCTTTTTGCAGGCAATGTGCTGATTCAGGCTGCGGAGATCTATAATGGGTCTGAATTCTCCTGTCTTCTTGGGAACCAGGAAGTACATGGAATAAAGTCCCTTCTCTCTGTGCTGAGGGTGCGCAACAGACACCGCCTGTTTTTGCAACAGGGCCTGGAATCTCTGCCGAAAGGAAACCTATCACCTCCTGGGATGATAGATTTGTCTCTCTAATGGAGGAGGGACGCTGCAAAACTGAAGTGAGTAACCCCATTTCAGTGTCCTGTCCATCCACTTTGTTAATACACAGCTGAGCTTCCATTCCGCATAACATTGTGTCAGGGGACAAGCAATCAGCCGTGGAGCCACAGCTAGGAAACTGTGGTACTCCCTGGTGGCCCAGTCCGCCGTCAAACTCCCCATGAAAAGGAAGTTCGGCCCATGGGGGGCTGACACAGAAAGGGCCAATTTTCTACTGAGGTCCTTGAACGCACCGCGGCGCGCTCTCGTGGGAGCTAGGCGCGGTGTGTCTCCTGACAATAACACGCCGGCCATAATGTCCCTGTACCCGCATAGCGCCTTGATAGCATTTCCTGCGGTTTATTACCCTCACATGCGCATGCCCACTAGCTGCTTCCTTTACTGGAGTTACAACTGGGGCAGCGAGTGGGGAATCAGTACGGTTAACATTATGTCGAAGTGTGGAATTGTGGAGAGAAATGACACTTAGACTGGGATAAATGCAATCAGTTTTATTAAAAGTGTGTGTCACAATTTTTGCATCAAAGAGGGAGAAGGAGGGATTCGAAATGACCAATCTGTCAATCTGTCAATCAATGCTCCAATGACCTCTTTGAGCCATTTCAATCCGGTTTCCGATCAAAACACAGCACAGAAACAGCTCTTCTGAAAATCACAAACGAGCTCCTCCTCTCCTCTGACTCCGGCAACCTGAACATCCTCATCCTCCTCGACTTCACCGCAGCATTCGACACTATCAACCACGCCATCCTGCTGTCCCTCCTCGAATCATCACTCAACATCACCGACACTGCACTCTCCTGGCTGAAATCCTACCTTAACGACAGACATCAGTTTATCAACATCAACAACTGCACCTCCTACACTGCTCCTCTGTCCCAAGGCGTCCCCCAGGGTTCGGTGCTTGGCCCCCTCCTCTTCATCCTCTACATGCTCCCCCTTGGCAAAATCATTTGTCGCCACAACCTTCAATTTCACTGCTACGCCGATGACATCCAACTTTATATCTCAACAAAAACCATCACTCCCACAACACACTCCACTCTCACCAACTGTCTCTCAGAAATAAAAGCATGGATGCAAACAAACTATCTCCAACTGAACAGTGCCAAATCAGACATCCTCATCATCGGCCCCCCATCCTGTATCAAAGACATCCAGAATTTCAACATAACCATTGACAGCCACACTCTATCTCCCCCCCCTCACATCCGCAACCTCGGAGTCATCTTCGACAGTCAGCTCAAATTCAACCACCACATCAATCACATCACCAGGACCGCCTTTTTCCACCTCAAAAACATTGCCCGTTTCCGCCCATCACTCTCCTCCTCTGCTGCTGAGATGTAATTCATGCATTTATCACATCACGACTACTGCAATAGCATCCTCTACGGCAGAGGTGCCCAGTACGTCGAGCAATGGGGCAATGCTGGTAGATCGCGAGTCATTCATAAAAAAAAAAAATCCAGCTCCGTTAAAATAGACAAAACAGGTTTTGATGCCTCCTCCCTTGGCCTCCCTGCCACTTAATTCAGGAGTTTACTTGATTGACAGAAAAAGCGACCCATCGCTTTCCAATCTGTTAACCCAGAATGCAAAGCGATACAAAATCAGTCAAGTGCCGGGAAAACTCAAATTAAGTTAAACAGACAAACAAGAGACAAACAACAAAATGAGTGCGGGACCGAGCAACAAGCTAAAGACATACCACTTCCATCCAGAATGGGAGGAAGAATATTTTGTTGTGATGTTACATTCAAAGGTTATTTGTCTTATTTGTAAAGCAAGCGTCGCTCTGCCAAAGAAAGGTAACGTGGACAGGCATTATCGGAGTGTTCACAAGGCATAGGACAGCGACTTCCCTCCGAGTAGCGAGTTTAGAAAGAGAAAGGTCATGTATTATTGCTACACAAACATTATCTCGCAGTCTTAGAGTCGCCAACTCGTTTCTAACATGCAAAAAGACAAAAAAAAATGCGTCTATGGTCGGTGTATTTTCGATCTTTTCAATCCAGACGAGATCTCTCTCTCCCCGTCTGTGTGCGATGGGGCGGGGCAGTTTACACACGTAGCTGCCAGAGCCCTATCTCTACGATTTGTTAAAACATTGTTGTTTCTTTTGATGTGAAATATTATTTATTTAATTTAAATAAAAAGCAATGTTAATTTTGTAAACAATTTGTTAATTTAATAATATATGTATTTTTGAATCAAGTATTCATCTTTATTGTCTTCATTGCTAGTTTCCACATGCCTAAAACAACCTCAAGCTAAATCTAAAAGTTGATGGCTAAATAAGAGCGTTTGAGAAATTGTGCAAGGCATACAGTAATAGTCCGAATAGTCGATTAATCGTTTCATTAATCGATAGATTAATCGATTATCAAATTATTCGTCTGTTGCAGCCCTATTGTAGTTATCCCATGTATAAATAAAACGTGTTATTCAGCAACCCTTGCAATTTGTGCTAAGTGCGTTAGCATTTTTTCGCTCAGGGCTCATTTAGACGATTCTTGTGAGACTTGTGTTTTGTTTCAGTAAAAATGGTTCATATTGTCAGTTAGCTGAGTTTCTTCCCGTTAAGTGAGTATGACACATTCATAGTGTATTACATTTTAAGAAGCCCTGAGACACAGTTTTGTGAGGAAAAAAACGGGGGCTATGTTAAACAGGTTAATAACAAAATAATAAATATTAATTAAAACTGCGGTCACAGACGTGCACGAAGTTGTGGGCGGGCCTTCGCGTCCGAGCGCCTGTAGGGGAGGGTCATCCCGGAGTCAAGCAGACGAGCGCGAGTCCTCCGAAATGAGCCGTTCGTCATTTCTCAAATGTTCGCGTCCCGGACTCCCAGGTCCTCCGGGCACGCCGCCTCGAAGGAAAACAAATTTCTGTAAAGGAGAACACACGTGACAGCCCACAACCTTTTCCAGACTGTACAAAAAAAATCGTAAGTTTTAGCAAATACGGCTCAGTATTGTGCGGTAGTCACATATAGTTTTTCTAGGGAAATGTTCGGAAAAATTCCAAACCAGGACAAGATCAGCCCACATCCAATGTGATGCTAAATTGCCAATGAATAGTCGACTGTTCAAACGGGGAGCTCGTAAGCTAACGGAGAATGTACCATTTTTGACGATTTAAATGTCACAAAATCGCTAAAATGAGCTTCGGACGCAAAACTTGGAACACACGTCACAGCCCACGACCTTTTCCAGACTGTACAAAAAAATAGTACGTTTTTGAAAACCAGCTCAGCGCCCCCTATTGCGCGATAGTCACATATAGTTTCTCCAAACTACCCGAATCTTGCCACAGACATTCCTCATGGAATTGCGGACATATTTCAAAATGGCTTCCATTAGCCCCGCCCCCCAGAAAGTCGGCCATTTTGAAAAATCGGCGTTATTCATGCATTTTAAGCACACCTCCAATGGAAAAGATCGGAAAAATTCCAGTCCAAGACAAGTTCAGCCCATATCCAATATCATGCTAAATTGCGAATAAAATAGTTGCTAGCTCAATTGGGGCCAATTGGGGTAAGCTAACAGAATATACAATTTTTGACGATTTACATGTAGCAAATTACTCCAAACTACTCGCATATGGTTGTTCCAATATGCACGAGACGTATACACATTGCTCTTATGATTGCGGACATCTTTCAAATTGCCTTCCATTTGGCCCGGCCCTCAGAAAGTCGGCCATTTTGAGAAATATGCAGTTTCCATGCCTTTTCTGCACATTTTTGCAAAGGCCTCCTAGGGAAATGGCCAGAAAATTTCCATTCCAGGACAAGTTCAGCCCATATCCAATGCGATGCTACATTGCGAAGGAATAGTCAGTCGCTGGAACGGGGAGCTCACAGGCTAGAATGCACCATTTTCCAACATTTAGATGTCAGATAAGCTACTCTGCCTTCCACATCATCTGTCACACACACACACACACACACACACACAGCTGGCAATGATGTTGAGTGTTAGTCCAGAAGCTCCCTCTGCTGGCGGCACATGCAATTACAACACACATATACACTCCATAACGCACACATACAGCTGTTAAAGCATATAATATATATCAGGCTACAGACCATGTATATGTTATGATGTGAAGCACTATTTGGTTTCATGAAAAATATCAACTGTTTATTTGTAGATATCTACTAAAGCATACAAATAAAGTGTGTAATGTCGGCCTGTTACTTATATTATTGAGTGATATATATTATACACACTGTTCTGCTTTCTGCACTGGCCTCAGCAGCTGTTCTCACTGTAAATGTCGGCTCACAATTAAAGCAGTTGTATTAAAAACATACATAGCCTGATATGCAGAGGAGATGCGTTTATCGAGTAAACAAACGGTAAAGGGCAGAAAGTCTGCACAACCCACTGCACCACACGCCACTGCTAGATAGCCAGATAGGCTCCGCCATAATCGATCCTCGACGAGCATTTAGAGAAATTCCATTTCCTTCGAGGTGGCGCGCCCACATCCATTTCCGGGTCGCTGCCGGAGGACCTGGGAGTCCGGGACGCCAACATTTGAGAAATGACGAACAGCTCATTTCGGAGGACTCGCTCGCATCTGCTTGACGGCGGGACGACTGGCGACCCTCCCCTACAGGCGCTCGGACGCGAAAGCCCGCCCACAACTGCGTGCACGTCTGTGACCGCAGTTTGAATTCTACCAATTACAATAAGTCTTCGCACACTTCGTGCTCAGGCCCTAATTAACTTGTTAATTTGCAGGCTTTGCCTCTGAATGCATCACCCCTATCTGAAGTACAAGCGTATTGATAACCGTCAGAATATACAGTCAGAAACAGAACGTGGATGTTTGAAGTTTTCATTGAAGTGAACATCAAACAGACTGAAGGAAGAGGCTGGAATAAAAGGAAGAGCATTAGTCCTTAATGATTCACCAACAGGGATAAATCCGCGGCTGTCATTGGTCAGCTCACTGCCTGTGATTGATTGGTGGTGCAAAGTGGACCTGATTGGTTTTACAGGAAGAAGAAGTGGAAAAGCAGAAGTGCATCTCAAGTCTCTAAAGGTGAGACTTGAGATGTCATATATCATTTCAAGAGAAAGAGACACTGAGAAATGATAAAGCTAAAGGAGGGAGAGTGAACAATCCCTTAAAATGCAAGCGTGAAGTGTTCAATCCAATCCCAGGGTGCATTGCAACCTTTAATGAGACTGCAAACACACACACAGCTTTGTATTTGATTGTAAAAACCTTTATCTGCTGGGCTACGATGTATTGGACGCCACAACTGATTTATCTCTACTGCAGTGTGCGCGTGTGTGTCAGAGGTCGCGTTAACCGAATATTTTCCGTCTATGACGGAATTTTTCCAAGAATGACGGAAAAATCTGAAAGCAGTCCGTCATTTTGACAGATTAGAACACAACTCGGAACAGTGCCAAAATGTCCACCAGCGGCCCACATTATATTACATCCTTAGTGGCCAGGTCGACTGAGGGCGATCTACTGTACTCTACTGTAGTCTGTAACTATTATGTAGTCATTCACACCCCTGTCCAGTTGGTGGTGAGTGTGTGCATATTAGTAGCTATTGTCTAGTCTTGTTTTTGACCTCGTTGATTACCTCGTTGTTTAACCGGCTTTAGCAATCGCAAAATGTCACGGCAGCTGATCGTCCGAAGCTTTTTTAATAAGCCCAGTAATTGTGATGGTGGGGATAAACGAGGTGAAAAAAGAGGGATTGATGCGGTGGAGGATGAAGGACAAGCCAGTAAGACTACAACTGACAACGTTCAGCCAGCAGCAGAGGGGCAAGCAAGAGGCAAGGAAAAATAAATAATTCATATTCGTTTTGACATGAAAAGTGACCGCACGGTCGGTGTCTCTGTTCATTTTTTTTTTTCTCCATGCCCTTAAAAGTTCTGTATGAATCATTAAAAAAAAAGGAATGAATGAACATTTGCTGCTCAGTACCAAAACATAAATATTAAATATGGCTCATCATTAAAACATGAAAAATAAAATGACGGGTAATAATGGATTATGACGGAAATGTTACGATCCTGTCCGTCAACATGACGGACAACAAAAAAGTCTAACTCAACCACTGGTGTGTGTGTGTGTGTGTGTGTGTGTGTGTGTGTGTGTGTGTGTGTGTGTGTGTGTGTGTGTGTGTGTGTGTGTGTGTTTAATTAATTAATGTAACTGCAGCCTTTAGTGACTTTTACATTCTCAAAGTAATGTTTAAACGTTTTTTTTGTAGTTCAAATTTCCACTTTGTACTGGTTTTTCAAGGGGACATAACACAGGTGCTGTATGGACTGGATATGCTGTACATCGTTGGGAGGGGTTTGCAGAAATGTGTAGTGATATATAGTCATATAAAAACGCCCATTACATTACATGTTACTTGTTAGACGCTTTTATCCAAAGCGACTTACATACTCAATACTGTGGGCAATCCCCACAGGAGCAATTTGGGGTGAAGTGTCTCAGGGACACAACAACATGTTGACTGCAGTTGGGTTTGAACCTGTGACCCCCTGATCCCAACACCAAGGCTATCCACTGCGCCACGCGCCTCCACTCATAACTGGCATAATACGGTAAATAGAGAAACAGGTAATTAACACAAATACATTTAGACTCTAAAGTGGGTCTCTCCCAGAGGTGGGAGTAAGTCATACATGTGCAAGTCATGAGCAAGTCTCAAGTCTTAACCTATAAGTCTCAAGCAAGTCCCAAGCCACTGTGGTGACTGGTGAGAGTCAAGCAAGTCATGTCAAGTCATTGCTCAGGTCAAGCAAGTCACAAGTCAAGTACGAAATTCTGATGAAAGTTTCCGCATTTAAATCAGTTAAAATACTGTGGTTATGAAAAGTTTAGATTTATTTTCAACATAAACAGCAATGGAGAGTGGGGCGCTGAAATTATAACCCTATAAGTTCTAAAAGGGCTCTAAAGTGATAACAGGAGTATAACAAATATTTTACATCAACATGTTAAGCCTCCTGCCCTGGCTCCCCTTCAGCAGGGTCACAGCATTTCTCCTGTCTAAGGTGCTCCCATATGAACACCAACATATACTGTACATATGGAGTTGGCCAGATGTGTGTAAATTACTGTTCATGGTCATTTGAAAACAAATGCCGTTGTCGGACACACACACACACACACAGAGCAGAGCTCAAACACACACAGATCATGCGCCTTAGTGACCGACATCTCCTTCATAAAACGAGTAAGGGGATTAATCGGGCAGTTCGATGTGTTTAGAGATGTGTGTGGTTAAAAAGTAGCAGCCTGCGGTCGCTCTTTAGCTGTTCTAATGAAAGTAAACACAGTGAAGGCGTTGCGTAAAAGGCACAGCTCTTTGCGCTGGTGCTGCTCTTCTCAGAGGTGGAGTTAGACGTCCCGCTGCCTCCTGGTGCTGTAGCGATTTCATGAAGTGAATGAGAGTCCGAGTTCGAAATATATCTAAAATAATGTATGCACTGCCATTTCCCAACATAAACATTACAGTCTACAATGAAACGGTTGTCTCCTGTGTGCTCCACTTCCTACTTGGCGCTCCGGTAACTTTCTCGTGCGAACGAGATACAGTATATATTTTTTTTTTTCATTGCCCTTTAGAGGCTCGGTACAATACAAAAACAAATGCAAATATTTCATTTTAAAAAGTAAAGTCCTTTCGAGTTATCTGTCTCAAGTAAAGTCTCAACTAGGGTTGCAAAGGGGCGGAACATTTCCGTTAAATTTCCGGAAAGTTAAGCTGGGGAATTTTGGAAATATTCGATGCAAAATTAAACAAAAAACATGACATTTTAACAGTTTTTTTTTTTTTAAGAACAGTAGAACAGAACAAGTTTTAATTATTTTATTGAACAATTATTTGTTTCATTGAAGAACGAAAACAGGAATGTTGAGTTAAATATTACTCATCCCCCACAACCCCACTCAAAAATGCACCCCCCATCCAAAAATCCCCACAAAGTCCCATTCAAAATGTTAAATGAAAAGAGCCCTTCTCCCTCCAAAAAGTCCCATTAAACATGCAAATCTTCCTTCAAGCAATCCTCTGCATTTTTGCTAAACCCTTTCAGTCAATAGACGCTTTCACACAGCAGAACTTTTCCCACAAAGGTTCATCAGAACTTAGTTAATGAGAACTCTTTAGTTCTCAAGGGGGGGCACGCCGGGACATGCTGTGTCCGAGCGGCCCTGCATCCTAAGGATTCCCGCCATACCTGCCACTGGAGCCTTCGTCCACCCAAAGTCCCCGGCCGGAAGTCCCCGGAGTTGGGGACTGGCTTCAGCTCATGTCGACACCTCCTCATCTCCACCGCTCCCATGTTTTCTTTTGTGTTGCCACAAGTTAGTCTCTCTGCGTTTGTGCGCTGGGCTAATGCTAATAATGCTAATGCAAGGATAATAAAATGGCGGCTTCACAAAACGTTTTGGGAGTTTTACGGGGCGTGGTTTGCAATCCGCCCAGCCAATCAGAGATAGGAATCTTTTTCTCCCGCGAAAGTCCCTGCTCTCTAGCAGGGACGGAAAAGGGGGTAAAAAGGTTCTCATGAACTAATTTTTGTTCCGGATTTTTTTGGGGTGAACGCGACATTTCGGAACTAAAGTGGGAAAAGTACTGTGGTGTGAACGCGCCTAAAGGGCTCTTCTTGGGCCTCATCAACATCCAACTCTGAGTCTTCCTCTGCAGTGTCACTGTCCAGCCTTGTTGAGGATGGCTCTGTGTCCGGCTCAGAGAGCCTTAAGTTTGCCCGAATGCCAACCAGTTTTTCCACTCTCACATTTGTGAGCCTGTTGCGAACCTTTGTGTGGTCTCAATAGCCATGCAGTAAGCAGTGTGCTATGGCATGGACATTCAAGTGTACTTGAATGGCATCCGTTTGTTATAGTCAAGATTATGCTAAAATATACTTTCCCCAACTATATTTAAGTTCCCTATCAAGAGCCAAAGAGTTCCCGTTTATTCCAATGGAAAGTTTCTATCTTTGAAAATTCCCGGAATTTTGCAACCCTAGTCTCAACTCATGAATACTAAGTCAAAGTCAAGTCAAGTCCTTTATCAATGTTAGTCAAGCAAGTCTCAAGTCCAAAAATATGCGACTCTAGTCAAGTCATGTGACTCGAGTCCCGCACCTCTGGTCTCTCCTCATACGCTCACTCTGCGTTTCCATCAGCCGTCACACACTTTCATCTGTCCGGAAGGTTTTTCTGCTTACAGTTTTTACAGTTTTCTTACAGTGTCTGAGTGTATGGAAGAAAAAACGTTTTTTTAAAGATAAAATGAAACGAGAAATAAAAAGAGGAATCTGTCTAGTGTGTAAATAATGAGCTAGCATGAAAAGAACAGCAAGATAAAAAGAGGACAAAAACTGTGAGAGTGAGAGAGTGGAACAGCGGGAGTGAGAGACATACTGAAAGAACATAGAGTAACAAGAGAGAGAGGGACACTGACAGAGAGAGAGGGAGAGAGAGAGAGAGAGGGGGAGGGGGAAAGGCAGTGTGAGGGCCAGAAGAGAATACAGAGCGGGGGATCAAAGAGGAGAAAGAGCTGAGCAGCAACACCAGAACTCTGGAATTCAGAGAGACATCTCTCATGGAGAAACACACACACACACACTTTCTCTCGCAACAGTGATTATGTTCTGGGGACTCATTTATAAAGCCTTGCGTAGGATTCACGTGGGAAGGTTGCTTACGTAGGACAAAGCAAATAAATACGCACCAACATTTTCCGATTTATAAAACACGTAGAACGTGCCGCAGTTAATTTCACTTTATAAATCACAATCGACTCGAAATGCGGCGCAGCTTTTGCGGGCTTCACGTAACGCCCATATTTGCCTATAAACAGTCAAAGAAACGCCCATTCATTCATTTTGATTGACTTTATCAAGAAGATCGCAGGAAATGACGACAGAACAGCTAAAAAAGACATATTTTTGTGTCAGATTTTGGTTATTTTGAGGAGGTGGAGATAAATCATATTGTTTGGTGGATGCAGTTTGAACCAGAGTAGCAGCATGGAGGTCGGATCGTCACCAAAATAAATAAACAAGTGGTCTGAAAAAGGTTCATGAAAAAAAAATACACATAGGCTGCAGTCGAATAGTCCATTTAGCTCAGGAACCTTCCTAACGGAGTGAAATGACCCGGAAGTCCCTCAGTGGCAGCCATGATAAGTGCCGTTCCAATTCTCTAGAATGATAGGAAAGGAGGTTTCAAACTTCCTTTATAACCTCCTTTAGCTTAGGAACCACTGGACCTCCCTCACCGAAAGGAGAGGAGAAAATGCTGCCCCACAATGCATTGTGGCCGCAGCATTTGCCGTCACACAACAGTCGGCCGTTCACGGAAACAATCGATTATGACGGAGAAATTATATCATGAAAGTTACGGTGCTTATTAAGCTTTTTAAAACGTATGTGGTAAGTTGCCAAAGTGCTTTGTTTTGAACGTTCATCAGTATTATAATCAAAGAGAGAAATATGAACGTTAGTTTTGACTGAAATGATCAAATAAAGTCAACATTTCACTGAGCTGTGTGGTTTGTTCAACTTTTAAAAGATGTTTGAATGGTGATATACACAGTGATAGATGTTAAGGACTAACGTTTATAATAAATACATTTGTATTGATTTTTTAAGATATTTTCATAGTTCATACAATCATACGTATTGGGATCGTTTGTATTAATGTGGACCGGAGGGAGAGGGTGACGAGCATAAGTTTCACTTTCATTTTTTATTTCAATTCCAACTTTGGTCATGAAGAATATGTTTCTCTGTTGTCCACGTTCATAAAGCAAAGCAACAGCATCAGAGCACGGTGCAGAGTCTCTAGATGAGTTTACAGTAGTCCCTCCTTCTTATTAAACATCCATGTTGTAGTCCGCTGTATAGAAAACTGTAGTTTCCATAGTTTCCCCACAGCAGCAGACGCACATTCATGACGTCCGCTGGCGCATCATAAACACGTCGGATAGTGAAAGTGCATTCGGATTCTCTAAAGCACCGCAGTCTCTTCTCCTAAGTCCTTTTGAATTCTCCTATCCACTATCCCTTAACCCTCAAGGAATAGGAGATAGGGTTAGAACTTAGGAGCTGATTTTTAAACTATCCGAACGCAACCATAGCCTTCCTCAGGCAGTGTGTTTGCACCGGGGACAGGAGACACCCCTTGATTAGAAACTGTAAGAAATGATCGAGGAATCCCTCCGGAGTGGAGTCATGACGACTGGGTCTGAATTATTTGTTTGTATTTGGTGGTTTGTGTTCCAGCTTTCGATCGTCGAAAAAGCGTCTCCACTGCAGCCTGTGCATCTCAACCCCCCCCCCCCCCACATATGGTGTTCTTAGTTTCCATACCTCCTGTGTTTTACGAGCGACTTATCAAGTAGGCTATTGGCGAAGGCATAACACACGATTAAACATGATGGTATATAAAACCATGCTCGTATCTACAACCTATAGAAATGCAAAACGGCGTCAGTTTAAAGTAATTCTGTCCTCCTGCTTACCGCATCATTTATGAAAATACATTTCTTAACAAGAGAACATCATCGAGGGGTGATCAATAACATTTCTGTATTTATTTATTTCTCCAAGTTATGTGTTTGTGTGCACTGAGGAGTCTCAAACAGGCAGTATTCCCTTTACACAGTAGCAGTTAAAATATTTATTGTAAATTTCAACTTAAACCTTAATTAATATAATCAAATGTGAAACCAAAGCTATTTGCCACTGCCAGGGATTTAACGTGTTATCTGGTTTGTTATAGAAGTTCCCCTCAAAGTGTGAGATAACCAAACTTTGCAGTGGTTAAAATAACTGTTATATCAACTCCTCCGTCTGAAGAGACGTAAAATGTCCATGTCAGAGTTCTGTACCTTCCTCCATGTTTCTGTCCCTGCCACTTCTTTCTGTTTCTGTTCATGAGAGCGCTGCAGCAGTCTTAGGCCCGCCCCCTATGCTCTCATTGGTTGAGACGCGTGATGACGCCCATCCTGAGCCAATCCTGATCAACACCCACCCCCCCCCTCCTGTGACCATGGTTTGTCTGTATGTCTATTCAGAGCAAGTGAGAAACAGACTTTCCAAATAATATGAATACAAAAAACTGTTAATGCGAGATAAAATAATGTTCCGTGTTAATTAATTAATGCGTTAAGACGATACTAACTTGTTAACTTGCCCAGCCCTAACTACTAATCAGCCTTGAAAATCCAACCTTTGTTCAAAGCAATGAACAGTGTGATGCATCACATGTTTAAAATCTCCACGCGTAAAACAAATAATACAATTTAATCCACAAATCGGACAAATTAAACTATTGTAGGCAGCAGAAATCTATGTAGTTAGTAGGAAACCATGGGATGGAAGGCAGCCCCTCTGCTGTCTGAGGAACACTGAGGGCTGTCCCATCACTGTTAGGCCTGTGTATGTGCAAATACATAATGTGGCAATATCCACACACACAAAGGCATGCATAAGAAATGCATAGCAAACCTTCTTAGTGGCACAGTAACCCCCCCCCCTCCACACACACACACACACACACACACACCGGTGTGCTGGAGGGGGTTGGGATGTCTGTCTCCATCCTACCAGCTGTCAGATTCCGCCCCTCCTCATCCCCTAAATATATTGCCATGGCAACCCCATACATAATGGAGGCTGCAGTGCATGCTGGGAGCCATCAGGCAGAATCTCATCACAGCCAGCTTCCATAGTGTGAAACACTGTGGTTTCCACACACACACACACACACACACACACACACACACACACACACACACACACTCACTCCCAAGCAGCTCAGGAGTCCGCCCTGCGAGGCTACCGGAGCGGACAGTGTGAGGTGGATTTCCCGCTGTATTTCCCTGGATGCTGGATATAGACTAAGTGCCATGCTGGCATGGCACGCAGACCCCACGCAGAAACCAGGAAGTGACACCAGTAATCCAGCTCACACTGTCCGCTCCTCGAGCCTCAAAGGGCGGAGCAGCGAGCCCCGTAACGTCCCGCCAACACGGCCCCCAGACCCCACGCAGCATTCTCATCTGTTTCTCATTACTGGTGTCATTTTCTGGTTGCTAACAAACGCCATTGTAAAACATAAACACTGATGTTCCGCTGTAACGGTGGTGGACTCATCAGAACGATGTGGGCGAGCTGACCAATCAGAGCACAGTGGGCTCATAGGGAGGGGGGGCAGGAGCTCCAACAAGCCGTTTAGGACAGAGAGTGAATACACATGCTATACCGAGATGCTGTTTGAGAAACCAATGTGAGTTTGGAACATTGAACAATGTAAATATATTCTAGTAGACCTCAACAATGGAAGTATGATCAGTAGAAATGGCCATGACATGGGACCTTTAACTAAAAAAGGCACTTATTTTGTGACAGTACATTAATACAATTATTGTTGATGACATAGCTTTCATATAATACAGAGCGTGTATTGACAGCTGGAGAGGTGCCCTTGAGCAAGGCACCGAACCCCAAACTGCTCCCTGGGGCACCGACTGACTGCCTCTCTGCTCTGGACCTCTCCAAAATGCATGTGCATGTGAACACTTGTACTGCGTGTGTGTATAAAAACAGAGTGGAAATGAGTTTCCCCCTATGGGGGTTCTTTTTCTTCTTATATACTCAGACAAAATGCAAACAGACTAGCTGACAGTACTTCCTGTGCTGTTAGCAATTTAGACCCTTAATCGAATCCCATTTTTATTGTCCTGCAGTAAACCGAGTCAAAGAAGAAGGGCGTTTCTGTGACAACACTAAGGCCCCGTCCAAACGGAGACGATATCAGTTGTATCCGCTAACGTTCTCTATCATATAGACCAGGGGTGGGGAACCTTTTTCCTCTCAAGGGCCATTTCAATTTTTTCAACATCCTCCGAGGGCCGTTCAAATGATTGACCTCTGCTTAAAAATGCTAAAATTCATTCATTTGGCCTTTCCAGATATCTTACCATGACTCGCGCATAGACACACAAGATGTGTGCAAATGTATTTAGTTTCCTATCCATGTGCACATGATTTCAGTTGGGGGGGGGCCTAACCTCCTCTAGGGGGGTCCGGGGGCATGCTTCCCCGGGAAGATTTTTTTTTTTTAAATGTTGAAATTAAAAGCATCAATCTGGTGCACTTTGAGAGCAACATTAGGAGCTCTATGGATACATCTCTCAACATCCATATGAAACACAACTGCAAGCAGATTTATTTTTCTTTATGGATATTTTACAAATCACTCCCCTTTCAAACTGTATTCTGGTTTATTAATAACAACTTTTTGTTACTGTCATATAGTATTTTATACCTGTTTACTTTATTCTCTTATTTTTTTATAACTATAATGATCATATAAAGATGTGCCTTTACCTCACTGGTAGTAGAAAAAGCTTCTTATATTCGTTAGCATAGCTAGCTAACCAGATGCTAATAACAACAAAGTTATTGACTGTATGATCAGTATGACAGATGAACAGATCGCCACTGGGCTACAACTAAAGACACAGCCACGCAAAAACTGCGGCATGTGTACGGCTCCTTATGGGTACTGCAATTTGTGAAGTCCCGGCCCGGAGCCGTTCTGGTGCTCTCCGTCAGAACTGCACCCCTGTCAGACAAGACATATACCACGTGATGACACGTTAGGCTCGTGTTGTGTTCAAGGACCCTGACCTTGGCCAGGAAAAACAGGCACTCGCTTGTTTAATTTTTTTGCGGTCTAGATTTCTTACACATTTTTATTTTTTGCGTGTGTTTATAAATTACCTCGAGGGCCGTACCAAATGGTCTCGCGGGCCGTATACGGCCCGGGGGCCGGAGGTTCCCCACCCCTGATATAGACGGTTCGTCCACACGAAGCTGAAATGGAGCCGCGGCTTCGGAGCCCGAATCGATACACTTTGAAAACAGCTCCCAAAGTGGGTAGGTCTGTGGACGAAATGCTTGCGGCTCCGTGTGTACGCCCTATACGATCGTTTCCTGAATCGATGACGCCATATCCCCGCCTCTCCCCACCTCTGCTGCTCACCCCCGCGTCATTGCTGATGCATTTCGCCAACAACAACAACAATGGCGGATCACAGGCTTGCGTTTGTGCTCCAGACGCTACTGACCATGATACAGATGTTCGTGCAACATCTACAGCTCCTCGACCACAACCATCAGCAACAAGTGGACATGGAGAACTACATGAACTACATGTTGCTAAATCCACCGCAGAGAATAACCAGAAGGGCAACCAGGCAACCATGCTCGGGGGGTCTTATTCACTGCTTTTGCTTCGAAATCGGTTTCGTCTGTGTGGACGGGGCCTTACATTTCACTTTGAGTACTTTGATACTGTACTTCTTACAGAGACACTGTTAGAAGCATGTGTGTTGGTGAAAAGTCATTTACTGTGTTTTCCTTTTTGCGCAATACTTGTTTTACAAATTACCCAATTTGGGATCCATGAAGTATATCTTATCTTATGCACTAACTTTAAAGAGTCACTGTTTCACTGCTTACATTTAGGCATATGGAGTGCCCTTAATGTTTTTAAATATTTAAAGTATTTATATATACCACCCTCCATCTGACCTTCATCAGCAGGTAACACTTATCTTTACAATGTTTCTAACAAGCAAAGACTTTCTGTTGAGATTTGCGGTCAAAAAAGGTTTACATTGCGATGTAGAAGAAATTCTACACACAGCGCTAAATATGTCAAACTTTTTGGTGGAACAGAGTGAAGAAAGAAATCAGAGTTCAGAGTGAAAGGCAACATGTGTGAAAGGATCCCATTTAAAGTGTTTAATTACATTCAAGCTGACAGACAAACAGTGTGATAGTGAGGAGGAAGATGTTTGTGTGTTGAGAGTGTGTTGGTCTGTTTGTGTGTACACAGTGTGTTAGTGTCATTGGGGGTTCAGACGGAGGAAGGTTAGAGAGAAAGACAGGGAGCACAGACAGGAGGAGGGGAGTGTGACAGCCCTGCAGCTGAACACACACTCACACCTTACTGTGAACACACACACACACACATCACTTCAGGGGACATTGAAGGGCATTTCCTGGAGACTTATCCTAACCTTAACCATAACCAACACATGCCTAACCCTTATCCTAACCAAGTCTTCACCCTAAAACTAATGATTCCCATCATCCTCCCTTATGTCCCCATAAGGGAGGAGAGTCCCCACACGTCACTGTGTAAACAGATTTAGGTCCCCACAAGCATAGTTATGCTAGAGCCGCGTTCACACCGCAGTACTTTTCCCACTTTAGTTCCGATATAGTTCCGAAATGTCGCGTTCACACCAAAAAGAGCCGGGACTAAAATTAGTTTATCGGAACCTTTTTGTACCCTAGAGAGCAGGTACTTTTGTGGGAGAAAAAGGTTCCTATCTCGGATTGGCTGGGCGGATTGCAAACCACACCCCGTAAAACTCCCAAAAAGTTTTGTGAAGCCGCCATTTTATTATCCTCGCATTAGCATTATCCCAGCGCACAAACGCAGAGAGACTAACTTATGGCAACACAAAAGAAAACATGGGAGCGGTGGAGATGAGGAGGTGTCGGCGTTCTGGCAATTTACTCGAGAGGCTTCAGTAAAACTGCTGGGAAGACTCCCAGCAGCTTCTACTGAAGCCAGTCCCCAACTCCGGGGACTTCGGGTGGCAGCATACGCCATGAAGTTGTTTGCGGCCTGCCAGTAAACCCAAAGCAGAAGAAGAAGTGACGTCAGCGGCTGTCACCGATCTGCAGCACTGCCCTATCTGCAGTGCGCATGTGCGAGATGGTCCGCCATATTTGACAACTATATACGGCAACCCAAGGACACTTGACACAGTGGCTTTTGGCAAAGCACAAAAAGAAAACTCGAGAGAGATGAGTTATTGTTATTACAACGTGACTTCACTATTATTTAACAACTCTTTTTATTGGGTTCTTTTATTTGGGGTTAAGTACATTGTCAGAATAAGTGAGAAATAAATGTAACTTCTGTTAGACAGCTATCATACTGAATACATATTTACTGTGAATGTATGCACAAATGTATGGCATATAGCTGTCTAACAGAAGTTAAATCCATTTCTCACTTAATCTGACAATGTACTTAACCCCAAATAAAAGAACCCAATAAAAAGAGCTGTTAAATAACGTCACGTTGTAATAACGTGAAGAATCAGCTTCCAGTTTGTGTTCGGGCGGCAGACACCCTATCCGTTTTTAAGAGTGCGCTTAACCTGTTCTACACCGCCCCCCCGATACCGGGAGGAAAAACGCGTCATCTGCAGGAAACAGCGTCTGAGGGCATCTTAATATTCAATAAACTATGAATGTTTTATATCCATGTAACGGGAAGAAACTCAGCTTTTACTTCTATGGCATTACAATGATAAAAACGCTGCTGAAGTTAATCCAATGTGTCTGTGTCCCTTTGAATGATTTCTGATAAACCATGAGCAATAAACCTGCTTTTCCATTTCCAGATGTCAGAGCGAGAGATGCTCTCATGCAAAACTGCATCCGCATAGCTCTCATTTCTCAATGGTAAGGTGTGTGTGTATGTGGAAATTCCCCTTCGATTATATTGGCTCTAACGGTCAAAAAGAGATGTCAATTAGCTAAATCGACCAATGGGTTCCAGAGAAACGGTAAAAACGGCAATTTCCACCCAAATCACCTCAGGTGTTTTTTTTGCTAAATCTGTCTAAAAAGGTCAAATGTCACTTGTTTTGCATCAATCTTGATACAGGGTACTTACATGTTGTATTTTGGATTCCTAAAGCTTTTAGCCTACCTTACCATCATCCAAGGGTAGTTTTCACTATAAGTCAAAAAGAATTTTTGGACGGACACTATCATTTACAGTTTACCATGTTCAATCTGAATTTTCTTTAAAATAAAAAACATCTATATTGATTCTGACTTTTCTACATCCAACTCACAGGTTTATCATTACTTTGAGAGAAAAGATTATTAATTTACCCCTTTTAGAAGGGAAGATATGGTCATTTGTTCTGGGAATGTCATTTTCGAGCCTGAAACCTGAAAAACAGGCTCAGTGCTTAACAGGTTAAGACCTTCCTTTTTGATAAAGCTTATAGTTAGGGCTGATTAGATTCAGCCCCTAGTTTTGCTGATATAGGCTTAGTTTGTCGGGGGACATCTTACTTCTTCCTTCTCTCTGTCTGTACCTGTGTACTCTCATGTTCCGAATAACCCAGCTTCCCCAAATTTCTTTTTGGTGTCTATATACGTCGGATCCTGAGTCATGGCTGATCGTGTTGCTGTGGTCCTGAGTCCTGGATCGCGAGCCCTGGATCTTGAGTCGTGGCTGTGCCTGTGGTCCTGGATCATGAGTCCTGGATGGATATCCTCGTGGATTCATCTTCTTATTATAGACACATGCATTTCCAAACATTTGGACTACCTATGTTGCAAATGTATTATTGTCCGTCCTGGGAGAGGGATCCCTCCTCTGTTGCTCTCCCTGAGGTTTCTCCCATTTTTCCCTTTAAAACTGTGGGTTTTCTCCGGAAGTTTTTCCTTGTACGATGTGAGGGTCTAAGGACAGAGGGTGTCGTATTGTCAGACTCATATTCTGTACAAACTGTGAAGTCCACTGAGACAAATGTAACATTTGTGATATTGGGCTATATAAATAAACATTGATTGACCTATCATGCTATATTTGAAAAATATATTGTAGGGCCATACCTATATAAAACATGTCTGTGAAGTTTTTTTTTCAAAATACCAAAGAGATCACCCATTGTAGCCATGCCTCATACTGCTCAAACCCCTCTTTTGCAGCCCTGTTGGAGAAATGCCGATTTTGGGTCCTTAGCTTGAAATAAATAAATAAGAGGAGGCGGAGCTAATGCCTGATCAGAATTCTACCGGAGATAAAGTTACATTCGGTTGTGATAAAACGCCATCCTGTTTAAACCACGTCAAGGATTATCTCTGAAACAGTACGGAGCTCAAATGCTTTTTCTCTTGCTGGTTTATCACAAGGTGAGTTCTTTTTTTATTTCCTGCTTTTTAAAACACATGTGCTCTCCAGTACAGGTTAGCTCTGAGTGTTAGCGAGGCTTGCTAATGTAAACAAAGACGTCCAAAACACATCAGGCATTGTTTCTGATGGCAACTTTCTGTGGGTCCGCTGCCGATTTGACGTCAGTTTGGATGGAAATCTGTGTCCGCTTGGTGTACACCCGTTTTTAAAAGATTTGGGTAAGGAGGAAAAGAGAGGGTTTTCTTTTCTGACGCTGTATGAGTTCCCCGACGCACCGGGGACACATTTATGTATAAAAGACATCAAAAAGTGCATTTTGCATGATAGGTCCCCTTTAAACAATAGTGCATAAATGGCAACTTCACTGATCAATCAATCAATCAATTGAATCACCTAACACTTTGACAGTGGATTTATCAAGCAATAATCCATTAATTTTTTTTAAAGCAATAATCCCAAACCTCATCTCGGGGTAAAATCATCCAATGAGAGGATTTGCTGATTTACTGTAAACTGATCATCTTCGGGTTTGGGACAGTTGGTCTGGAGACCACACCTCAGATTGTGGGGAAATGTGAGTTCTGATGTTTAATTGAGCCAATAATTAGTGACATGATGAATTGAGATTGTTAAATGTTAATAAAAATGTTTGGCAGTTAAAGCTAATATAAAATATTGATGACCATCGCAATAAAGCATGTATTTGGAAAGGCATTTGAAATGATGCAGCTGATGTTCAAACAAACAGATAGTTTTCTCGGAGTTACTCATTTGAGCAACAGAAATGTCTCTTTAAATGATAAAGAATGAGGTTAATGTTTAACTGTTACCTCGCCACATTCTGCTGTGATTATTAACAGGTTTATTATTCACAATGAAACAGCTTTGAGTTGGACTAGTGCCAGACATTCAGCGTCATTGGTATCCTTGTTGTTCTTGTCTCTGTAAAGCGGAGGTGAGAACATGAAACATCTCCCCGGAGAGAGAGAGGGATCCTGGCCTGAGAGCCATGAGGAGAGAGGACGAGAGACTCTGGAAACAACTGAGCAGATCTATTCCTCTCCAGTAAAGAGAATAAGACTCATCAGCCTAATGTTTGTTATGTGCACATTTCAATCCTTAAGATGTTAAACCATCTTCTGAGAAGCCATTTATTATTTTTCCTTTATAGTAGGATTTATTGTCAGTGGCGTCGTACATCATTGCAGTGCTGGACTGAGAAACCTTCAAACATGCGATACATGGAGAGGAAGCGATGAAGCGCGTTATCCTGTGTCGCCGTTTGTAATGTGATCTCCCTGATATCATGCTCAATGTTAGCTTCTGCTGATCATCGGAGCTGATGTAGGAGACGCTAATGCTAACCAAACATTTCCTACTGCTGCTGCTTCACATTAAAATAATCCAGCGAGCCAGACAGGTCTTTCTTTGTAAAGAAGTCACCACAACGTATGTTACCCAGGTAAGTACTGACCATGGCTACTTCCACAGTTGCTCACTCATTCACATTCACTCATCTAGAGAGTTGTGTTTAGAGGACTATAGTGAGCTTATCGCTACAGAGAAAACACACCGACACTTTTTTTTTTCTGCGCTGTTACATCATTCGTGATACATAATTAAATCAGGTCAATCAATGACAGCGGGTGGTCCATCTATATTGTGTTTTGTGATAAATGAATGACATTGTACTAAGCATTCTGATCTAAATGTATTCACTACTTTGTCACCATTCATGTTGTGAGGCACCCCTCTAATCACATTCTTTTCTGCTCATGTTTTTGTGTCCATACTTACCTGATCTCTCACAATTTTGTCTGTCTGCCATTTTTTCTTCAGCACATTACATAATGTCATATGATGCTGGGTTAGCGATCATCGCTTGTACCCTACTTTCAGGATGCATTGTGGGATACTTTTGTGGGATGCACTAGGTATACAATTATTCACTATACGTTCAGACAGCACTACAAATAGGAAGGGAATGATTATAGACACATTTGACATTTTTGTCAGTGGATTATCTTTAAATGTCATGGAGTTAGAGTCAAACATTCAAACTGAGCTGGGGCTGCAATAATTAATGGCATGTTTATTAAAAGAACCCTTTCTTTCCTTAGACAAATAAGAAATCTTATTTTGCACACTGTCTAGATTACTATGATTGGTCTTCAATTATCCAGCATGTTTGCAACAGCATTAGTTGTATTTACTGAACATGCAGCTGAAGCTTCCTCGCTTTCAACATGCACATTAACTGTACACCTTCATTGGATTTTGAGAGACTGTGATTCTCACAGTGTTTCCAACGCCAACATGCAAACTTCATTCAATTTGAATGACTTTCCTTCTGGCTAACACAGCACAGAGAAGAAAGTCTAACAGATATTATAAATAAAGGATAGAAGGAAGTAGATGAGAGCAAAGAGAGGCTTCTGTTGTCTGACAGCACGAGGAATGATGGGGTATTTATAGATAATAGTATTATTGCTGCTTCACTGGTTACGTCAGATAGACTCGAGGAGAGGAGTGAAGAAGGGATGAAAAGTTGAGGAAGACTATGAAAATAGGCCATGCAGACATGTGGGTCAGAGGAAGGAAAGACTGAAGCAGAGATAACTTAAAAGAGAGTGAAGAGGAGGATGGCTGTAAGGAAAGATAGGGAGAAGAAGAAGGAAAGGGAGCAAGAGGAGGAAGGCAAAAGGACAGAAAGAAGAGGAGAGGAAAGAAGAGGACATACAAGAGAGACAGAGTAGAGTTCCTGCTTTGCTATCTTCAAATATATAAGTGTTGCATTCACTGTCGGCTGTGTTATCTGTAAAAATGATATGATGTTGGCCTGTGAGAACGTCATGATAGGTCAGTACACTGTTGGAAATCCCCTTCTTCCAAATCATAAAATGTAACATTAAAGTGTGTTTGTGTGTGTGTGTGTGTGTGTCACTGGAGACCATTATCTAACGCTGCAGCTACCATCATTTATATTACCGATTCAGCTGCAGATTACCTGGTCCATAAACTTCACAACATACTCAGAGTCCTTGTGTTGTCTTCAAGTTTCCAGTATTCAAAAGAAGATCATTTTCCATTTAAAATCAGATGTAAAAGACAACACACACACTTTATGAAACCATTCACCCTTCCCATGTGTGTGTGTGAAATCACTCATGTTTTCATCTCCCTGCAGACACACACTCTCCAACTAAAACAATATGTGATCATGTAATGATGTAATAACACACAGTTTCTCTCTATGGGAGCAAGGCTTCAGGGTGTGAACACAATACACACACGCACTTCCTCTATGTTAGACTTATCTCTTAATGGTGATTTATCTATGTCTCTCACCTGTACACACTGAGTTGTGTGTGTTTGAAGGTGTGCGGTGTGGTGCCCCCACAAATAGAATCAAATTGTGGGAAACACTGAAGTTAGCAATATTGTTATTGCGCTCAACGTAGCAGTACAGTGTGTGTACGGTTTATTTCTCATTAAACACATTCTACAACTCCACAAGAACCAGGCCAAGTTACCGTGTGTTGTGACCACCAGCTGGTTAAAGCGGTCACAAAGCTAGAGAAAACTTAAGCCCAGGTTAACTGCAGGTGGACTGAGTTTGTGAACATGAAATCAATAAATACCTTTGTGTGCTAAGACACTGTCATTAGATCAACTGCACTTATTTCCTGGGTAAAAATAGGATGGAGCACCAACCCCATTCCAGGAAGAGGTCCAGTCTGCCCCGGGTCAGAACCACTTCTATAGGTAAACGATGTTGACCGTTGCATCGTGACACAGTTGTTTGGTGTGTATCTTTATTTTTAAATTTGTTTGTTTGTATAGCCTCCAATCACAGTGTAACATTGACAGGAAGCAGAACAATTATACTTTCATACATTTCCAAATGACACCCACAACATCTGACCTCTTAGTGAAGACGATACAAAAAACACCCACAAATATTTTTCAAAGATCAGATATTGTTTCTTGCATCCATTTCAAATGTTTACAAGGATTGTGCGGGAGTATACGGTGGCCCTGAAGTGCAAGACACCACAGCATTTCAGAAAACACCACAGCATTTCACATTGGACGGAAAGGGTATTCCTTAGGGAGAACACTTCTTGTTTGTGATTGGACAGAGCCAGCCAGAGAAGCACTGCTGTGATTGGTTGTTTTTGCTGCCAGTCAAGCAATGACGCTTCGTGATTGGCCCAACACATCAGCCGTTAGCTGTGAGCACACACTCAGAGCTCACAGCTCCTCATATCTGTTCAGAAACTGGACACAAGTTAAACATATACAAAACACAGACTGCCTGTGTCATGGTGAATACAGTCGCTGGTTTATTTATGTCTGTATGACGTTGTTGTGAGTGTGGACGGAGCAGCTACAGGTTAGTTTAGCCTGATGGGTCCGATTCCATTCAGAAAACACGCATTTTAAAAGCTTTTCACCTGCCGTCTTATTTGCAGACTTGTCAAAGCGTTAATTCATTGTTTTTACTAACCGGTATCAGTAGTTACTTCGGCATCACGTTGAAACGTGTATTACAATTAAATCACGGTCAAATATGTTCATTTTGTTGTAGTTGGTATCTCCCATAGGATTTACATGGAGATACGCCCCGCCCCCTCTCCAGTGCCTCTTGTTTGAATGACAGGAGCAAACACAGCTGACAGCAGCGGTGAAACTCGAGCGATTAGAGCGATGCGAATATTGGGGAGTCTACCATAGTATTTACATGGAGATAAGCCCCTTAAAAAACATGAATTAATAAAGCATTAATTCTGTGTTTACTCCTGTCATTCAAACAAGACGCTGGAGAGGGGGCGGGGCGTATGTCCATGAATCGGATCGATCGGGCTAAACTAACCTGTAGCTGCTCCGTCCACACTCACAACGTCATACAGACATAAATAAAGCAGCGACTGTATTCACCATGACAGACAGTCTGTGTTTTGTATATGTTTAACTTTTGTCCAGTTTCTGAACAGATATGAGGAGCTGTGAGCTCTGAGTGTGTGCTCACAGCTAACGGCTGATGTGTTGGGTCAATTACGAAGCGTCATTTCTTGACTGGCAGCAAAAACAACCAATCACAGCAGTGCTTCTCTGGCTGGCTCTGTCCAATCACAAACAAGAAGTGTTCTCCTAAAGGAATACCCTTTCCGTCCAATGTGAAATGCTGTGGTGTTTTCTGAAATGCTGTGGTGTTTTCTGAAATGCTGTAGTGTCTTGCACTTCAGGGCCACCGTAGGAGTATGACAAAAGTGCTGTTGCCAGTTTAGAACCCAATGTATTGAAGAAAAAAAAACAGGAAGAGGATCGACATCCTTTTGTAAATATGACTGTCATGCATTATGTATTTGAAAGTCATTATTCAACTGTCTTCTCACTGCAGCAACTACACAACTGTGTATGCACCTATCATTATTGATAGCCAGTCTGAGCCAGAAGACAAAATGGAGCAAAGGTATTCATTGTTACTATTACCACTTAATTGTTCTATACTGTATATCTTATTCATCAATCTTCATCATTTAATATCACAATACATCACTTTGTCTTTCCCAGCACAGCATACCTGACTGCGGAGGACATTGTTGCAGAACTCTCTGCAAAAATAACAAATACATCTTGCAGCAGGTTCAATATGAATAGAGCCAATGTGTGGGATGGAGCAATCCGCGGCTTCAAAGGTGCCTCATTCGACCCCTCTCATTCGACGTCAGTTAAGTTCACTGATGATGAGGGACACACTGAGGATGGAGGGGACACTGGTGGTCCCAAGCGTGAGTTCCTGACCCTCCTTATGGAATGCCTGAGAATGAAGAAAACATCACGTCAGCAACTGTTTGTGCCCCATGGCGGTGTGACTTTCCAGCCGCTCACAGTCTCAAAATCTGATTCTAAATGTATAATTTTCTCTATAAAGATAGAACTAATACACAATTATTCATGTATAATATAAGCTGTTTTGTGTATTTAATCATGCATTGGTCTACAATTTAATGATGGCTTCTACATATTTCACATAAACAGACAATGAAAAAATGTGTCCTTCATGCTGATAACTAGTGTATGCATCTGCCAATTAGTATTCTAAACAGAGTAGTGTGTTGAATCCTTATTTCGTATTTGAAACAGATACAATAAAAAAAGTGAACTTACTGTTGTGTTCAACTTCTGCCACAAACTGTACATGTTTGCCACAGGAGCCACAGAACACTTGAACTGTCCCCAGATGTTGGCCACAGAAAGGACAAAACATGGCAGCCTGAAAATACATACATTGATGTAGTAAATCCATTTAATCAAGTCAATCAAAAACACAGTCTAAATTAGGGATGGGAACGATTAATCGAATATTCGAAATTATTCAGGTATTCGAATAATTATTCAGGTATTCGAATAAGAGTTATTAATTTTTGTATTTGTTTTATTTTTTGGGAGGAATGCCTAAGTTGATTACATATTATCAAATTGAATAATTCAATGTATACGACAGTGCCATAGCTAAATGTGTTAGGTGACGTCTAAAGGTGTGTTTTGCTCCGCTCACCCGTCCCTGGGCAGAGCTGCAGGTGCTGATCTCTCTCTCTCGCATCCGGTTAGACTTCACTCGCGTTTATGTCCAAATCCATCAGATCTAGCTAGTTCTAGCTAATGATATGGCTGCTGCCCCTCCCTACACGCAGATCACGCAGACTCAAACCTCATCTTAGGCACAAATGTGGCGCAAATGAGCTCCGCAGCCGTTGCGAGGTTCCGGCGCTAACAGTTCATGAGCGTGCTCCCCCGCCCCCTGTCAACACTCGCGATACATGAGTGGCCAGCCTAAACAACAATAAGCGCTGCTTGGCAACCGTGTGTGGCGGCAAAGTGCAGAGACATTTTGACTGGAGAGATTTAGGTTTGCCGGTATTCAACATATTTTACCAGTCATAGTCCGGTAATTATTTACACTCTAAGAAGAGTCATACATACAACAGACATGGCGTCAAAAAGGAGTAATGTGTGGAAATATTTCGACTAGGTTAGTGAGTGCGGTGTAGAGGTCAAACTATGCCAAATTAAACTTATATACATACTATACCTTGCTACACCCGCAACCTCCGTTCCAGCTGAGAGGGTCTTCTCTACAGCTGGGCTGATTGTGAATCGCCTCCACACATGAAAGCTGTAGGCATAGCTGTCAAACTGTGATCACCAGTTCAATACATTTGACTAATTTGACTTGGTTTCTATACTTATTTGAACATGTATTTGTTTTTTTCCAAAAGTTATTGAAAAACATTTTTGGGAAAAAACTTTTTTTAATTTTTGCCAATTTTTTTTTTTATAGGATATGTACATTTCGGTTAACCGGTTAACCGTTTTTTGGGAGGTCGAATATTCGAATATACATTTTCTTTCAAATTCCCATCCCTAGTCTAAATAGTGGTTAGCTAAATAAATAAGATACATCATGTTTACAGTTGAATCTGTGTTCTGTCTCTCTCTCTCCTTGAATGTCTTCTCTCTATTTGTTCTTGAGCATGTCTAATGCACACTACTCTCCTGTCATTACTTTGTCCCTCTTCACATGTCGTCACTTCTCTCTCTCTCTATTCAATAGCTTTATTAGCATGACCATAGTTACAGGCAATTGCTAAAGCTCTGTATAGTTGCAACATCTATACACAAATACATACATATAAACAAACTGCTAAGAATTCAAATGTCCTTTTTCCGCGGTACTCACTATGGCCCGTGTGATTTGTCTGCACTTGATTTGTCATCTCTTTTAACAATGTTCTTCCCTCACTGTATCTTCTCTTCACGTGAAGCTCTCCTCAGCTGGTGTAGTGGTTAGGCACGCTAACGCTAGCTATATAAATATGACGCTCTATGTATCAAAACAAAACTTACCTTCTTATATCTTTCTCCACTTAAATGAACTTTCTTTCCTCCCGATTTCCATCACTCTTGTTCGTTCTCTCTATGTCTGGTCAGACATCAATCTGTTCCACGTAGCGCGCCCCCTAGAGGCCTGGAGCACTTCCGGAATGTTTTTTTTTTGTATGTGTTTTGGGATTTGTACGTGCTTTGGACTTTGTATATCGTGCAGCGTTTTTTTGTTGCGTTTGTTTTTGGGGTTTGTGTGTTGTATTTAGTTTGCATCATTTCTGTAAATGCAGCGTTTTTCTGTTGTATTTGTTTTCAGGGTTTGTTTGTTTTTCATTTCATTATTTGCAGGTGTTTCCTGCTAATGTATGCGTTTTGGGCCGTTGTTCCGCGTTTGCACCTGCTGGCCACCGTAACCACGGCTGACATTTTTTTATGTATTTATTGTCAAAGCATTTAATATATTCATTGCTATCAGGATGTTTAGAGCATTCCATGGAATATAACAAAGTGTTTCTGAAGTGAATTACCTACCCTACCTTTAAGTAAACACAGAAAGAAAAACAATTGAATAATCTGTAAATTGGACTTTTCGGTGTCACGGAGGCCTAAGGCTCACGTTACAGTACGTCACTATAACAAAGAGTCCTACACAAGCAAACATGGCGAATAGCGGAGTAATGTGTGGAAGTATTTCAACCAGGTTGGTGAGAGGGGTGTAGAGTGCAAACTATGCAAAGATGAACTTGTGTATCATAAGTCAACTAGCTCAATGCATAACCACATTAAATTAAAACAAGCCGAGTGTGGAGCATGAGAGTGACCGACAACAGCCACGCTTCACCTCCTCTACCAGCACTGTGACCCCGCAAGAAGGAGGAAATCACAGCCCTCATTACCCCAAAGATAACCAGGGACATGCTGCCACTGAGCACCGTCGAGGGAGAGGGGGTCCGAGAACTCATGGGGATGACTATTTCACCGCAGACGCAGAATACAACGAGGAACTCTCTTTCAGTGAGCCGTGCATCCCACCACAGGAAAACCCACTACAGTGGTGGAGGAAAAACTAAGAACGATAGAAAAAACTCAGTCTCCCGGTGAAGGAATATCCGCAACCGCCGTTCCAGCTGAGGGTCTTCTCTACCGCTGGCCTGATGTAAATCGTCTCAGCACCGCCTCTCCCCGAGCAGGTAGACATGATTTTTTTTTTTAACAACAATGAGTCTGAAAATAGCTGCTTAGGCCCCGTTATATTTTGTTGATCTCTGTTCTGTTTTAATAATCTAGCCTTTGCAAGCCATTCATATAATTTGCCATTGTGCCTAATTTGATATGTACGCAAGAATGAGCAATAGGACGTCAGCGTCTACGTAGTATGATGATGGGAATTATTGTATTATTATTTTGTAGGCTACGTCAATTCCGTTAACCGTTTTATGGGGTCATATATTTCAATATAACATTTGCCTTCAAATTCCCATCCCTAACAATTAGTAAAGCAAGTTTTGATCACTTGCATCGTAAACATTGTTTATTGTTCCAGACCAGGTAAACAAGTGTTGAGAACAGTCAACAACATTGATGTGTATTTGTGAAGAGAAGATGTGTATTTCAGGGAACTGAGACACCTTTAAAGTCAGTTCCTGTATTGTTTACCTCCCTGTAGTTTCTGTTTAATAATAATAATAATAATAATAATAATAATAATAAAAAAGCTTCTCTCCTGACTCCTGAATGAAACGCAGCTGAAATCAGAACTAGTCAAGGGGAATATTTCAATCCTCTCTCCAGGACCGATCATCATATTAACCAGGACACTATTGGCTCTATTTTTGTGATCTGAACCCTACTGTTAGCAGCTTGGAGACGTACCATCACCCCCCGTTCCATCTGCCTCCACTCCAATGGGGGGGATAAAATACAAGTTTTCAGCCTGTTTGCTGGAGGCAGAGGGTGTTTCTCAATCTCGAGGATGCTGGCTTGGTAGTCGCGTACTTCCAAGTCACTTCCTTCAGAAACGAAGCAAGTATGCTTCCAAGGCTTCGGAAAACGAAGAAGAATGGAACAGGCTAACAAGTGTGCCACTCTAACTGTTTCAACAAACTGTACCGAAAATAAATACCTCACGATGTCTATCTAATTATGAACTTGCTTTACTTTCACTGAACACATTTTTGGTGATAACAAATGTAACAAAGTAACATATTTACCAACACATGTTTTTGAAATTGGTCCGTGCGCAAAGCATTGTGGGGATTTTAAGGACGCGAAGTCTACCCATGTGCAGCCTCGAAATTTCCCCCAAACCAAGGACGCGGCCTCGGTGGAATTCCACGTATGCTGGACATTGGAACAGTACTTCGGCGGCACTCGATGACGTAGCATCCTTGAAATATTGGCTTGGAAGCCAGAATCCTCGAGATTGAGAAACGGCCAGAGAGTGTGTGGAGTGTGTGTGGGTCTAGACACAGGATTCATTATTCAGCTGCTGGCAGGCTGCTGCTGCTCCACAGCCAATATCAATATTTCTGTTGATACCGAGTGTGAGGGTCTCCACTGCTCAGAGAAATATTCCTCTGAACGAATAATTCATTAAAGAATTCTGATATCTGTAGTCAATTGTATTTCATACATTCTTTAATAATTCCATCCTTGAGGCACTGCCCGCCTCTGCCCCCACCACAACACTGCTGAACCTGCACCAACTTAAAGAAATAGTTTGACATTTCGGATACAATTAAAAAAATATGAGTACCACTCTTAGGTCTGCAGCGTATGGATATGAAGCCACTGTCAGCAGCAGCAAGATGCCAGCTGGATACAATTATATAACATATAAATGGAATTTGTTGAGCTGATTTGCAGTTCAAAGTGTGATTGCAAAGAAAACTAAATGTAACAAAGATTAGCAGTACGACAAATGGCAAATGTACACGCTGCCAGTATTATACACACAGTAATGGTAAAGTGATATTCCAAAATACACACTGTGCCAAATTAGCTTTGCTTGATAATACCAGGCAAACATGGGCTGAGTACTGTATGTAAATGTAAGTATGTGTTAGTTTGCGTGTTATCTTTGGAATGTGTTTTCTTTTTATGACAATCTCTTTGGGCTCTGTCTCACCTGTCATTGAAGTTATATTTAACCCCCCACCCCAAACACACACCCTTTTTTTCTCCTGAAGTAGCCAAGCCCAAAGCCACAGGAGCCAAATGGGTCATTAACCCTTCACGCCCCCCCTCCCCTCTCTTCTCATGCTGTCGAGGTGTCAAAGCGACAACTGGGTGAACTCATGCCTCACGTGGGGTCATCAAACACTCTGGTAGCCACACCCAGGTCTCCATGGAAACAGCTGTGCCGCCACTGCCCTTAAACCATAACCCAATCTGAGGACTGTGACTGCTGTGAAACCAGGAAGTGAGAGAGCAGGAGGACAGGTTCAGATAGGACAGGGTCCCATTATTCTGCAGTCATAAAACTTTTTTTTTTAATACATTTGATTTATTAATCTCAATCTTTATATAGCACATTTAAAACAACCTTCAGTTGACCAAGTGCTGTACAGGCAATAACTACAATATTAAATAACACAATGGGAGTACAGTAATAAAACACATGATAAAAAGCACAATAACTAGAAACATATATAAAATAAATAATAAAAAACACATACAAATATAAAAATGTAATGTTCAATTAGTATTAAAAGCCAGTGCAAAGAGGTGAGTTTTTAGCTGAGATTTAAAAAGTTCAATAGACTAAGTGCTTTATCAAGGTCTCCAAGACATTTAACAGAGGTAAGAAAAAATGATGTCATGGGTTTGATTATTTTTGATAGGTTTAACGATCATAAAGGCTAGCTTCATAGTTAAGTTTAGGAAGATAAAGACAAAATATTACCTTAAAGAAATTCAGTTGTTAATTAAATTATAAAACAAAAGATTCCAAAATTTGAGAAAATGTTTGTCACAATTTTGCTTGAAAAGCAACACAGGATTAATCTAGAATCACTTTTCTTGCCGGTTTATGTTCTTCAATGAATCAATATATTAATTGGCTAATTCATCCTGGTGTAAGATGAGGGAAATTAGGACATCGACATTCCATTTTCTTCAGGACTATGAATCCATGCCATAAATTAATTTATCCGTGTACACCGTCACAGATTTAATAATTAACCTAAAATATACACGACTATCTTGCTTGAGTAGGGGGGGTACCCGATCAGTTAAAGTATTCATCATTCAAATTCACCCGTGAGCTCACAGAGGTTTTCAGTCGGAGCTGTGGGACCTCTCAAGGTCCATGGTGGGAGTTAACAACAAGCCCCTAAATATCACAGAGCTCTAACAGAGAGGAAGTAACCCAGGTTTAAGTGAGTGCTCTGCTCACTCCCTCCCCTGTCAACTACACTCACACAGGTGTGATACTAAAAAGAGCAACGAGTCCGGGTTCTGGAGATCTGTCTGTTTCTAGGAGGAATCACCAGCCTATTAACCTGCTTTCTACTGTCCAGGAAACTGGTCTCTCAGATGAAGGGAACACTTTATAGCAAGGACCAACGTGCATCATCAATCCAATTCAGCGTGACAGAAAGAATGAGAGGCAAAGACGTTTTCATATCCATGTTTAAATGAGGCTGAAGGGCAGAAATGAGGAGGGAACCAACTCCTCATGCTGATAAAACAGATAAATGAGAGTTAGAGTAACCTTGTTATTCTGTCCAAAATCAATAGCCTCTTCCACACCAAGTACTTTGCCGTACTTAGTTCCCAGCACTTAGTTCCCCCATGGAATGAAAGAGCAGATCGCGTTCACACCGGAATAAGTTCCCTGAGGGAGGATTAGGCAAATGAAGCCGCTGACGTCACTTCTTCTTCTTCTGCTGCTGCTTTGGATTTACTGGCAGGCCACAAACAACTTCACGGCGTATACTGCCACCCGGAGTCCCCGGCCGGAAGTCCCCGGAGTTGGGGACTGGCTTCAGTAGAAGCAGCTGGGACTCCCAGCAGCTTCTACTGAAGCCTTCTGATTAAATCGCCAGAACGCCGACACCTCCTCATCTCCACCGCTCCCATGTTTTCTTTTGTGTTGCCATAAATTAATCTCTCTCCGTTGGTGCACTGGGCTAATGCTAATAATGCTAATGCCAGCAAATACAATGGCGGCTTCACAAGAGTTTTACAGGGTGTGGTTTGAAATTCGCCCAGCCCATCACAAATTGGAACTTTTTTCTCCTCAGGAAAGTACCTGCTCTGCAGGGACTGAAAAGGGGGGAAAAGTTCTCATGAACTAAATTCTCTTTTTGGTGCGAATGCAAAATCCCAGGAACTATCGCAACTAAAAAGGAAAAGTACGGGGAAAAGTACTAATTTTCCCAGGAATAGTTCCGATAGTTCCTGGGATTTTGCGTTCACACCAAAAAGATCTGGAACTAAAACTTTTTTCTGCGAACCTTTTCACCCCTTTTTAGTCCCTACTAGAGAGCAGGTACTTTCCTGGGAAGAAAAAGGTTAACATTTCTGATTGGCTGGGCGAATTGCAAACCACACCCGGTAAAACTCTGAAAAGGTTTTGTGAAGCCGCCATTTTATTTGCTCGCATTACCATTATTAGCATTAGCCCAGCGCACCAACGGAGAGAGACCAACTTATGGCAACATAAAAGAAAACATGGGAGCGGTGGAGTGATGAGGAGGTGTACTTTAATGTTGCTCCTATGGAACAACTAGTAATAACTGTAAGCTGGGCAATGTCAGTTTACAATAATTATGCCAAATTATGGAACAGTTATTTTATGTTTCCACTATGTCAGAGGTGGGGGCTGGATTTATGAGAGCATAATTAAATAAATGAAATGAAGAATCCCACAATATCTGCCTCTTAGATTTGGGCTGCTTGAGTGGGATTTTGGAATAGCGGAACATTTAAATGATCAAGTACCTGAACATTGTACCCGAGCACAACACTAAATGTGCCGATTCCATTCTACCACTGAATATTCAAATAATATAACATTTACGATGAGTGGATTACTAGTGGCCATAACTTGATAACTTGTCTACTCAAAACAGCAGAAAAGAGTTCCCGAATAAACTTCCAATCCGACTGTTCGGGGTCTGCAGGGAGAGGAGGGCAGGCTATTCCTGGAGAGGCTTCAGGCACGGCATGGACTTTCTGATGAATCATGTCTGAGCTATCCTTTGAGGTGGGCTACATTTAAAAATAAAAAAGTGGTTTTCTTTCATTCATTCATTCATTCATTTAGCTATGTGATATTTGCCCTGCGCTGTTATCAGTTGGCCATCAGAAAGTCTCATGTGATCACAGCCAGTCTGTAAACTGGGAGGGAACCTGCGTGATAAAACAATCACACATCTCCCCGGATGTGAACACCTCATCGTGCCGGACTTCAGGTCCCTCTGTGCGGGCTGACGGGCCTCAGGGTCCGGTAATACATGGATGTAGATGAAGAGTAAGAGGATAGCGGTGTGGTCCCAGCCTAACGTTACAGTAACCGTTAACCCCTTCCTATTCACAGGCAAATTAGCCTCTCATTCACAGCCGCACCATGCACGCGCGGCTGAGCATGGAGATGAACGGCCACATTAGACGTTTGGAAATAAAGTCGAAAGGCTCACTCACCACTTGTCTGGTTGCAAATGTAAATCCCAGAATGAGGTGTGATAATTTCCGACACCGGGACACACCGTCTCATGTACTCGGCAAACTGTGCTCTCCTCTCGGCTGCGCTCCGCTCAGTCGCCCTGCTGGCTGCTCTTCTTCCACAGTAAACTTGCAGAGCTATTGTTAGCTACCGAGAAGCCTACTGCACAGAAACACCCGCCCCTTACAAGCCACTCCGGACACGCTATTGGTTAATATTAGGCTCACCTGTCGCCAATTGGCTGATGCTTTCTGAGTTTGGGGCGGGTCGCACCTCGTAGGAAGAAAGCGAGCAGTGGTGTGTTCACGCCCCTATAGAAAAGTCCTACATTTCATTCAACTCCAAACTATGGTTAACAGTATAAAGCCGACAATCTAACAGCGTAGAAATAGGAAAATGTACCTAAGTGAAAAGAGCATTAGCATAAAAAAATATTCAAATTACCATAAGTAAGGCGTTATGCAGAATATCTGATGTCAGCATAATGTGTATTTTATTATTGGAATTGTAATAATTGAGAAATTAATGTAGCCTATGTATCACTTTAATTTATAAAACTGTGGAGCATTGCTATTGTACTTTATACTGCCAAGCAGCTCAATCTGTAATCTTTTTTAGCACTAAAATTAACAATATTTATTTCAGAAATGTAGTGTATGAATAACGGAAACACTCAAGCTAAGCAAAAGTGAAAACTCATGTAAAAATGTGTAACAAGGTTCAGTACTTGATCCTATTTAGTTTGTTAGCAGCTTTCCAATACTGGTCAAAAACTAGAAATAATTTGGAATTTATATCAAATCAAATCAGTAATTGCAGATTTTCTTTGAAAAACCATACTGAGGTAGAAAAACTGACTGGCAATCATTCAAAATGTGTAAAAAGTTATTTAACTTCTCTCCATATGATATTTATACTTATGTCAATATAAAAGTAAATCTAGTTGTAAGTAAACCAAACGTTACCTGGACATAGTTGAAACCTTGAAGGCACCATACACTGTTTCCTCATAGCACACAGTACTGTATTACTGTTCATGTTCATTATGAGGGTACAGTGCCTAATGGCGTGAGAAATAAGGAGACAGCGACCTCTAGCGGTACGAGTGAATAACTGCATGACTTATTCAGGATAAGAAAATATGCTCACTGTAAAACAAAGCCAAAAAAACAAAACATAAATCCCAGGTGATGTATTATTGGCAAAGAAATGCAAGCGCACCTATTTTCTTAATTGTGTAACTGACATTTCTCCCCTTTCTAAAGAGCTGTAGGAAGGTTCTTGTCACACCTAAACCCATAAGACTACTCTTTCAAGTTAAAGGGGACCTATCATGCAAAATGCACTTTTGTACGTCTTTTATACATGAATATGTGTCCCCGGTGTCTCAGGGAACTCACCAAGTGTCAGAAAACACAACCCTCTCTCTTTTCCTCCATACCCAAATCTCTAAAAACGGGGCTGCAACGGAGCTGATACAGATTTTAATTTGTTGACGTCAGAAAAGGGGTGCTCCGCCTATATGGGCAACTCTCCACCTATCAGGGGAATGAGAGACCGCTCGAAAGCGCTGGAGACGCTGTAGTACATATGCCAGGCCTGTAAGTGGCGCTGTAGTCTACCACAAAAGCAGCGAAGAAGACTTCCTGCGCATGGTTGCCATGGTTGCCCTTCTGTTTATTCTCCGCTGTGGACGCTCTGGCTCTTTTTCTCCCTCCCCGAGGCAAGCGTTTGCTCCTGCTGCTGTAATTCTCTCCGGTTTGCCACCAGCAGATGACAAACACCCACCTCTTCACCTCTTCCAAGGGACGAGGGGACCGTGCGGCAGAGTTTCAGTTAGATTTGTTTTGTTATTTATTGAGCTTTAAAACAAATGAATAACGACTCTATATAATCATATAAGAATAATACACGGACGACGGAGCCTCTCTTTTCCTCCCCCTCTTCTGACAGCCCAGCAGCTGATCTCAGAGCACGCTCCCCTCTCCTGCAGGGGGGCGTGCTCTGATCAGCTGCAGCTCATTTGCCACAGAATCAGCCTTTGCAAAAACAGGGCTGGAAAAGAGCAAATATAGCTAAATGATCTGTTTGGTATTTTGAAAAAAAAACTTGACAGACATGTTTTATATAGGTATGGCCCTACAATATATTGTTCAAATATAGCATGATAGCTCCACTTTAAGCTAAAGGCACAGGGGAATAACATGCACAGAAATGTGAGCTCTGCCCTGATGTTGTGTTTAACTTGTCACCGACAGCTGCCCAAAGGGCCACACCTGGTGAGAGTTGTCTTTTGAAAAATGGACAGGCCACTCCTTTAAATACAGATCCCTAGATAATGGACTAATGGATGTTAGAACTTAAACCGTGATTGGAAACAGGAAATATGATAAACAGTATGAATGCGTGACTATAAAATATATATTGATACAAACGTTTTTGAAAAACGTATAAGGTTGGAAGTAATGTTTTGATCATGGCAAGATGCAGAATGGAAACAAATGATAAAAAGTCACAACTCACAATCACATTTATCAGAGGAAAAAGTTACACATGAACTGTGTTGCCCTTTGTTGTAAGATAAATCATGTATACATATGATGGACAGTATATGGAGAATGGAATATTCCATGCAAAAAATGTCAGACTGGAAATCTCCATCAGGAATCTCACCCTGCCCTCTGGTGCTGAGGCAGGCCCGGCTCCAGGATGAAATGACCGGGGGGGCTGTTAAAAAAATCAGAGGGGCCGATTTTTTTTCCAGAACAACGAAAAATACTGGCATTGTAATTAATTGACACACCAAGCTTTTTTCATTCTCACTGCTCTACAATCTCTTTGCTTCTTTATTTTTATTCCGGATTGATCCTTCTCATTCTGTTCTTTTCCTCTGATCTTTAGCAATAGATAGTACATTATTACATGGCTGCACTTTGGTTAACAGTAGGGGTGTAACGGTATCCGTATTCGTCCCGTACCGTCACGGTTCGGACGTCACGGTTCGTCACACGGCGTATACGCCTTTTTTTACGAGTGGGAAAAAAGTCTGTCACTCAGGGCAGTATTACACTATATATAATCCAGGGGGCGGTATTGCGCCTAAAAGCCAGCCGCCCGTAAATAACAAATGAAGAATAAGAACAAAACACAACAAAACGAACACAATACATGAAGAAGAAAAGTTAGTAGCTATGGCGAGTTCACACAACACACAGGAGCTAGAAGACCCACCTGCTTCTTTTAAATCAGCTGTGTGGGAACATTTCGGGTTCCCTGTGGACTACAACAATGATGGGGTGGACTACAACAATGATGGGGTGCGAGTTGTGGATCGGACGAGGACGGTGTGTCGGCGTTGTTCGACAGCGACATGCTGGTGGTAACACGTCAAACATGCTCAATCACATCCGAGTCAGTCTCAGTCCCCAGCGAGAGGGTTTTCTCGACGGCAGGTGACATAGTTACCGCCAACAGATCTGCCCTCACTACTGACAACGTAGACAAACTCATCTTTCTGAAGAACAACTTGAAAATAGAGTAAAGCTTGAGTACCTTTATTTAGGCATAATGGCCTCACACACTCACAAGTTAATTACACATGTTAGACATTGCTCCTAAAGGTACAGATTTTATTTTATATTTATCATTGTATTTATTTTTATATTTTGACATCAGGAGATGTTATACAGTTTTTTTATTTTAATATTTTCAAGACATTCTTTTTAGTTGTACAGCTTATTTAACCTTTTTGTTTGACATCAGCCATTATAAATAATATGGCCATCTGAGTGTGTATGTTACTGTTTGTGGTTTGTTTTTAACTGTGTAATACAGTTAATGATTCCAAATGTTAGAGTTCCTTATTTTCATACCAAAACTTGCACTACTGTTAAAAATAAATAACAGCAAAAAAAAATATGCATTTGGGACTTTTTTTCCCGTGACTTCTATTAACCGTTACACCCCTAGTTTACAGACTAACATTGATTTTCCTCAATTTATAAATCCTGCAGGCTCTGTAATTATACCATAACCTTTTGACCCTTGGTGTTTTCTACACGGACCACTATTGCGGTAAGCATGTTGTAACTTCCGGTTGTTGTTGTTGTCATCTCCGGGTATCCCGTGTGCCTGTTCTGTTGCTGATAGCTTATTATCTTAACTTAATCGATCGTTTTAAAACTCTTGATCACGGCAACTGCCTGACGTTGTAATCACACGTTACTACAACTTAAGCACTCACAACTCTCCTTCTCTTAGCGACTGTAACTCCACAGTTACTTTAGCTTGATAGCTAGCCATGGCTCTTTCCCCACCCTCGGGTGCTATTTCCTGCTCTAACTGTCTCATGTTTGGTTACTTCCCTACCTCCTTTACTGGTACGTGTAAACATGTACCAAAACATGAACGAAACACGTTCACATGTACGTGGTACATGTGTTAAATGTAGTATAGCTGTTCGGTTGGAGGCGGGAATCATTAGAAAATAACTTAGCTACAGTAAAGCCCATGTTAGCCGGTGCGGACCGGCAAAAGGTAGCTCCTCTTAGCCGTCCCCCGGCAACTCCCGAGCAGCAGGGAGACTGGGTGACTGTTCAGAAGGGGCATAACGCGAAACCCGCAGGTCCCCACCAACCCGTTCACGTATCTAACAGATATTCCCACTCAGCGAGAAACCCGCTGAGAAGCCAACTCTGGTTATTGGTAGCTCTATTATGAGACACGTGAATTTAGAGACCGAAGCCTCCACAGTCACATGCATTCCGGGGGCCAGAGCGGGCGACGTTGAGGCGCATCTTAAACTGCTGGCTAAAAATAAACGTAAATACAGTAGGATTGTTATTCACGTCGGTGGTAATGATGTTCGTTTACGCCAATCAGAATGCACCAAACTTAATGTGGAGTCGGTGTGTAGTTATGCTAAAACAATGTCGGACAGCGTAATCTTCTCTGGTCCCCTCCCCAATCTGATCAATGATGACATGTATAGCCGCATGTCATCATTTCAGCGCTGGTTGTCTTGGTGGTGCCCAGCAAACAATGTGGGCTTCGTAAATAATTGGACAGCCTTCTGGGGAAAACCTGGTCTGATTAAGAGAGACGGCATTCATCCTACTTTGGAAGGTGCAAATCTCATTTCGGCAAACATTTCAGGGCTTTGTGGACTTAATCCATGACAAACTGGAGTTGAGACCAGGAGGCGGAGTCGCAGTCTTACACGCTTCTCTGCGCTCTCTCCTAGGCAGTCATCCATAGGAATCCCGAACCCATTAAAATACCCAATATTAACGGTGTGTGTGTCTGCCCAAGGACAATTTAAGGTAAAACCTAATAGAGGTGTCATACATAATAACCTAATAAAAGTAAATGTAACAACTACTACAGTGCAACAAAACAGGAATATTAAATGTGGTCTCTTAAACATAAGATCTCTAGCATCTAAAGCAATATTGGTAAATGATTTAATATCAGATTATGATATTGATATATGCTGTCTCACTGAAACTTGGTTGAGACATGAAGAATATGTCAGCATAAATGAGGCCACTCCACCCAGCCATATCAATACTCATATTGCCCGAGGCGTGGGCCGAGGAGGTGGAGTTGCAGCAATCTTTGACTCAAGTTTACTTATCAATACTAAACCAAAATTAAATTATACCTCCTTTGAAAGCCTCGTTTTTAGTCTTACGCATCCGACCTGGAAAACTTTGCAGCCAATCTTATTTGTTACAGTGTACCGTGCACCAGGTCCTTATTCAGAATTCTTATCAGAATTCTCTGAGTTTTTATCAACTTTGGTACTTAAAACAGATAAAGTAATTATCGTAGGTGACTTTAATATTCATGTTGACGATGATAAAAATAGCCTTACTGTTGCATTTAACTCTATATTAGATTCTGTTGGTTTCTGTCAGAGTGTAAATAAACCAACCCACTGCTATAATCACACTCTCGACCTTGTTCTGACTTATGGTATTGAAATTGAGCAACTATTAGTCGAACCGCATAATCCTGCTTTATCCGACCATTTCTTAGTAACTTTTGAAGTACTGTTACGAGACTACAAAGCATTAGTCCTTATTAGTGCTCCTGCAGCAGAAACCTATCTGTTAGTGCTATAGCCACATTTAAGGAAGAGATTCCACCAATACTTAACTCGATAGCATGTCTGCATGTAGGGGAGGAAACTTATACAAAATGTACACCACCCCAAATTGATCATGTTGTTGATAGTGCTACAGATGTGCTGCGAATAAAATTAGACTCTGTTGCTCCTTTGAAAAAGAAGAAAATAAAACATAGATTAGCTCCATGGCATAATGCCGAAACCCGCAAAATAAAGCAAAAGTCGAGACAACTTGAAAGGATATGGCGTTCCACTAAACTTGAAGAATCTCGTTTAATTTGGCATATTACTCTCAATGAATATAAGAAAGCACTGCGTAAAGCGAGAGCAGCCTACTACTCTTCATTAATAGATGAGAATAAGAATAATGCAAGATTTCTTTTCAGCACTGTAGCCAGGCTGACAGAGAGCCACAGCTCGATTGAGCCTTCTATTCCCATAGCACTCAGTAGTAATGATTTTATGTGCTTTTTTAACGATAAAATTGTTACTCTTAGAAACAAAATCAATGACCTCTTGCCTTTGACCAGTATAGTGTTATCAACAGCTCCCGAAAACGTAAGTTCTAATATTACACTAGATAGTAAACTAGAATGCTTTTCATCCATAAACCTTGAACAATTAAATTCAATGATTCTCTCTTCTAAACCATCAACGTGTATGTTAGACCCAATTCCAACTAAGCTGTTGAAGGAAGTTTTTCCATTAATTAGCACTTTTTTATTAAATATTATGAATATGTCTTTATTATCAGGCTATGTTCCACAATCATTCAAAGTAGCAGTGATAAAACCGCTTCTTAAAAAGCACAACCTCGATCCAGAGGTTTTAGCCAACTATAGACCTATTTCTAATCTTCCGTTCCTCTCAAAAATTCTTGAGAAAGCGGTCGCAAAACAGCTGTGTGATCACTTAAAAAACAATGATTTATTTGAAGATTTACAGTCTGGCTTTAGAACACATCATAGCACAGAGACAGCTCTGGTTAAAGTCACAAATGACATTCTAATAGCCTCAGACAAGGGACTTGTCTCTATTCTTGTTTTGCTCGATCTCAGTGCCGCATTTGATACTATCGACCATGATATCCTATTGCAAAGACTCGTTGGCATACAGGGAACTGCTTTAGGCTGGTTTAGGTCCTATCTATCTGAACGCTCTCAGTTTGTACGTGTTAACGATGAATCTTCCACGCAAACCAAAGTTAGCCATGGAGTGCCACAGGGCTCAGTGCTCGGACCTATTTTGTTCGCATTATATATGCTTCCGTTAGGAAATATTATAAGGAATCATTCTGTAAACTTTAATTGTTATGCGGATGATACTCAACTATATTTATCAATCAAGCCTGATGAAATTAATCATCTAAAAAAAAATCAAGACTGCCTCAAGGACTTAAAAACGTGGATGACCTTACATTTTTTGATGTTAAACACGACCAAAACTGAAGTTATTGTACTTGGCCCGAAGAATCTACGAAACAAGTTATCTAAAGATATACTAACTATGGATGATATTAATTTGGCCTCCAGTGAGACTGTAAGGAATCTTGGTGTTATATTTGATCAGGATTTATCCTTTAACGCCCACATAAAATCAATTTCAAGGACCGCCTACTTCCATCTACGTAACATTGCAAAAATCAGGCATATCTTGCCTCAAAACGATGCAGAGAAACTAGTCCATGCATTTGTTACTTCAAGGCTGGATTATTGTAACTCCTTATTATCAGGGTGTACCAAGAAGTCAGTCAAGTCGCTTCAGCAGATTCAAAATGCTGCAGCTCGTGTACCTAACCAGAGTTAGGAAAAGGGACCACATTACTCCTGTTCTGGCTGCCTTACACTGGCTCCCTATAGAACACAGGATAGAATTTAAAATTCTTCTTCTCGCCTACAAAGCCCTTAATGGGCAGGCGCCATCTTACCTTAAAGAACTCATTATACCCTACTGTCCTACTAGGGCATTGCGTTCCAAGAATGCAGGGTTGTTGGTTGTTCCTAGAGTCTCTAAAAGTACAATGGGAGCCAGAGCCTTTTCTTATCAAGCTCCACATTTGTGGAATCAGCTTCCAGTTTGTGTTCGGGCGGCAGACACCCTATCCGTTTTTAAGAGTGCGCTTAAGACCTTCCTTTTTGATAAAGCTTATAGTTAGGGCTGATTAGATTCAGCCCCTAGTTTTGCTGATATAGGCTTAGTTTGTCGGGGGACATCTTACTTCTTCCTTCTCTCTGTCTATACCTGTGTACTCTCATGTTCCGATTAACCCAGCTTCCCCAAATTTCTTTCTTTTTGGTGTCTATATACGCTGGGATCCGGAGTCATGGATGATCCTGCGGTCCTGTGTCCTGCATCGCGAGCCCTGGATCTTGAGTCGTGGATGTGGTCCTGGATCATAGGTCCTGGATGGATATCCTCGTGGATTCATCTTCCTATTATACACACATGCATTTCCAAACATTTGGACTACCTATGTTGCAAATGTATTATCTTTTCAATTTACACACGGCATCTATTGCACGTCTGTCCGTCCTGGGAGAGGGATCCCTCCTCTGTTGCTCTCCCTGAGGTTTCTCCCATTTTTCCCTTTAAAACTGTGGGTTTTCTTCGGAAGTTTTTCCTTGTACGATGTGAGGGTCTAAGGACGGAGGGTGTCGTATTGTCATACTGATATTTTGTACAAACTGTGAAGTCCACTGAGACAAATGTAACATTTGTGATATTGGGCTATATAAATAAACATTGATTGATTGATTGATTGATTGATTGATTGATTGATATACAAACCAAATGTAATATTGGATAAAATACTACACCAAATGGACGGACACAGATTAAAAATAAAAATAAAGTCCCCTGGTTTGTCTATAGAGTCTAACTGCCATGAGAAAAATCAAATCAATGTTCCAAAATCCGTCACTAGATGTCGCTCATTGTACCAATACGGTTTATATAATACATAGGCCTAACATATTATTATTATTATTATAGTAAAAGGGCTAGCTTTGGCAAAAACCTGATCCATACAGGCATTGCAGCCCTAAATAATAACAAGTAACCATCATGTGTGGTGTACGCAGGGTTGGGTTGTAACGGAATACATATAACGGTGTTACGTAATCAGAATACAAAAATCAAGTAACTGTATTCAGATCGCGTTACATTTGAAAAACGAGTAATCTGATTACAGTTACTTTCGTAAACCTGAAGTGAATACATTTTGGATTACTTATTGGAATTATTGGTGGAAAGATTTCCTCACAACATTTAATATTCATGACTAAAGGTACAGCCGAATCATCACAGCGATGTTCCAAAAAAGGAAGCGTTTGAAAAAAAAGGGGCGGCTCCGCTCAATGAAACGATAACAACGAAACATGGAGGAACACAAGTCTGCATTTAAATCGCGCGTCTGTGTGTGTGTGTAGAGGTGTGTGTGGTTAAAACACATCAGCCACACCACTCTTTAGCCTTTCTAATGATTCTGAAGGTAAACACAGTGAAGGCGGTGCGTGAAAGGCACTGCTCGCTCCTCTTCTCAGAGGCTGAGTTAACCCTCCCGCTGCCTCCTGGTGCTGCAGAGATTTCATGAAGTGAAGGAGGTGTTCCTTCTATAAAACAGCTGCGGGCAGCAGATACTGTGAGAGTCACAGACATGAATTCATAGATCAAGGCAGATTGGTGCACACACTCTCCTGTTTTGCCAATCCGGTGCTTAAACAAATATACACCCCTGGCCGAAATGTCCTTAAAATGAAGTCCGAGTTCGACATTTTAATTCATGTCCTGCCAACACTGGCAGGACAGAAGGCGACACGCCCGTTCTAAGCCGTGTCCCTCACTCCTCACATCCCAAGCTGCATCCCCAACAAGTTTATTATGTTGCTACATCGTTTCAGATGTTATGTTTCAGTTGTGCTCTTGATAAGCCATTAAAACAGTAAAAACACGTTCAGTTTCCTTTTGGTTTTTGTGTCTCCTGTTCAGGAGGCACAATCACGCAGGCTGCATGGGGCCCCGCCTTGCGCAGGGGGCCCCGCCCAGAGGGCCTCAGCTGCTGTGCGCAGTTCTCCGCGCAACCCCCGCGAGAGTGAGAGGTGACAAGGGGAGCACGTCTGTAACCCGACACCGTTGCAATGAATCGACATCTGACCAATCACGGCTTTGATACGGCCACTAGTGCAGGTGAAGATATGTCGTTGAAAAGACAGTTTCAGTCCGGAGCAAGCAAGAGGGGAAAAAAAAGAAAACATGAAGAAACTAGAGCATCACTCGAAGGTGGGTTATTGTATGAGTCAAATGTACAACTTGCGAATGTTGTATAAGTCAAATTGCCAATTGCCATATTAAAACATCAGCTGCAATTCACGACATGAAGAAGGCAGTCTCTGCAGAGCATATAGGCGAATGGAGATGCAGTTATTTCCAGCATTTTTTATTTAACATTCATTCAAGTATGTGATGCCTTTTATCTGCTAATGTACAGGAGGAAGAGAGATACACTGTCTGTCTAGTTGGCTTAGATAACAGTTAAAGTTTACAGCCTAAAAAACATGGAGCATTTTTTCCCCTTTTATTCATTTTTATGTCAATTTGCACAATTCATGGTGATGCTCAGCCTCTCCCCTTAACTCCTAACAGTCATCATCATGGTGACGCTCAGCCTCTCCCCTTAACTCCTAACGGCCCGTCCACACAGTGGCGTTGGAAGCTTCTTCCAACGCTTCTGCCCATTCACTTTGAATTGGGTGACGTCACTTTTCGCCGAACTGCATTGTGGGAAGCAGAGCGGCGCTTTCCTGGCGTTTCAGGCTGCAAAAGTTGAGCAATGTTCAACTTTTTAAGCTTCTGAAGCTTTCGGTGGAAGCGTCAGCCAATCAAATCATATGCCAGTACAAGCTCTAGCCAATCAAACCGCTGCTTGTGTGTCCGGGGCGGGAGATTCATGCGATTGGTTGTTGGTCGAGCTTCAGACACGCCCGCCGGCAAGCTTTTTCCAAAGCCGCTGTGTGGACGGGCCGTAACAGTCATCGTCATGTCAACCACAACACAGAGAAATACTGATAGAAATGTGTGTGTAGTTGTTGATACATTGCTGACAGAGGGAACTACGTTTGAATACAGATTTAAGAAATATCAGTTTTTGAGCATGTCATAAGCATGTTTTGTCTTGACTATATTACAACTATATTATAATAAAATATAGTATTTATATTATTGAATTGATTATGATTATTATTATTCGTAGAAGTAGTTCATTTGCATTAATTATATTTTAATCTTTTTGAGGCTAGTATTTGGCAGGAAATGCAGACGTATTCACCTGTAAACGCACACTGAACGACATAAATGCACATTTACCATTTACCTCACTGTATACAAAGTAACTGTGTTGATAATAATAATAAATTTGCAAAGTAACCTACTTTGTTTCCAAAAAAAATGTTTTCACTCCTGTCGGTTGGGGGGGGGGGGGCCTCATCTCACAATGTCGCTTGGGGCCCCAAGTTGGCCAGGGGCGGCCCTGCTCCTGTTCACCAAAACATACCCATCTGTGATGGAAAAAGAAAGTAATCCAAAAGTAATCTAAAAGTAATCTGATTACGTTACTTTTTTAAGACACGTAACTGTAACTGTATTCGGATTACTTTCAGAGCCATGTATTCAGTAATCAGTAACTGATTACATTTACAAAGTAACCCTCCCAACCCTGGGTGTACGGAGCCCCTAAAGGGGCATGGCAAAAAAAAAAAAAAAAAGAGAGAGAAAAAAAAAAGTCAGGATAACGAGTTTGTATCTAGTGCGCACGTGAAAGTTTTGCGTGCGCACGAGATACTAACGTGTGCGCACGAGATACTTTCTCGTGAGCACTAGAAACATTCTCGTGCACACGAGAAACTAACCCGTTATCCTAACTCTTTTTTTTTGAGAAAGTTACCAGTGCGCCAAGGAGGAAGTGGAGCGCACAGGAGACAACCATTTCATTGAAATGACAGTGCATACATTATATATTTCGTACTCAGACTTCACTTTAAGGACATTTCGGCCAGGGGTGTGTGGTCACTCCAGGAGGCAGCGGGACGTGTAGCTCAGAGCAGACCCGGCGCCAGAACAAATCTAAAGGGAGAGCATATGATTTTCATGGGAGGGCACACAAAACCGTCATGTGCTGCGGGCCTGAGGCACAATATATATCAAACAGCAAGGCCAACAGCGTTGCGTAAAGACGCACACTTATCGCAAACATACACAAATAAAGGGCAACATAGCAACCACTTTTGAAACATTGTGTGCGTGGCAGCACAAACACTGGTAAATCACGAGCAAGGCACACTGGTTAAGGATGGCAGCTTCCTCATCGTTGCGCTCGGAGAGAAATAGTAGAGACGGAGACGATGAACTGTTTAGCCCGCCTTGGGCATGGTTTATGTTCCTATGCACTGCACTCGGACATGCTGTGGAGTGAATCGAGTCACCTCTGAGAGGGAGTTGGTTGACAGCTAAAAAAGCTATAATATCAACGACAGCTGACACGTAATAACGGCTCCGTGCCAGCTGATCTGCACCAAAGTACTCATTTCCTTAATTGTTTCCTCGCGTATCTCTCTCTCTCTCCACAAACTCTCACATGAAATGTGTTCTTTTGATGCGGCATGCCTTAGCAGTCCTTTATCAGTCTGTAATGCGTGTTTCCAGTCGCAAAAACCTTTGACAGTAAAAGCCGCATCAGATGAAAACGTATTTACTTTAAACTGTCTACAGCGGAAATAAAAGGCTGCGTCTGCTTTTAACGAATCTTCAAGCCATGGTCTGTTGTTGTACCATGCAGCGGCAAAAGTGCGCTTCTTTCCTGAAAACAATCTCCTAACGATCCAGTTTCACCTGGTTGGGTTTATTAACCCCAAGATCATCGCTAACTCAGCCCCGGGGTTTGCCGAGGTCAAGCTTGTGACATTAAGGCGTGCTGCTGCAACGGCAGGTGCAGGGTCGCCAGCAGCACCATCGGCTGCAGTTCTTTCATCGCCATTTCGTTTTAATAAATCCTTAGACTTTTTAAGCCAATTTTGGGGGCCTGGCCTGGCCCTCCCTGGCCCCTCCCACGGCGCCGGGCATGACTCAGAGAAGAGCAGCACCAGTGCTCAAAGAGCTTTTACGCACCGCCTACTCTGTGTTTACGTTCATTGCACAGCTATAAAGAGTGACCACAGGCTGTTACGTCTTAACCGCACACACCTCTACACACATCGAACAGTCCCATTACTCCCTCTTTTATTAGTTTTATGAAGGAGATGTCCGGTCACCAGGGCGCATGATGGGCGGACTGGGACTAAAAATCATCCCGGGAATCTCACCCAGCCCAGGGGGGGGGGGGGGGGGGGGGGGGGGTAGTGAACTGTCAACGGGGGGAGCCTCGCTGCGAGTACCGGCCCAGCACGTTCTCTGAGAGTCACGGACATTAATTCATAGATCAAAGCAGACTGGTTTACAGACTCTCCTGTTTTGCCAATCCGGTGCTTAAACTCTCTCTTTTTTTCCCATGTCCCTTTAGGGGCTCCGTAGTGTAGTATAGTTGTCTGTCTTATTTTTTGTTGATTTCATATTGTTTTCACAGAGCTGTGCAAATACATTTCACCCAGTCCATGAAGATGGTCCTGACGTCCACTAGAATGGACATTTATAAAAGGGCTGTTATTTGAAAACTTGAATTATTTAATTGCTTTCAGAACTAATTATATCGTTCCTCACATGTTAATAAACAAGAACATATATGATTTTCATGGTAAAAATTACAATTATTCAACAATATTTGACTTCTCCTCCTGCTGCTTCTAACCTTTTGTTTTTGGTATGGCAGCCATTTTGGATGAAAAGAAAGAGGAACTTCCCAGCATGCAATCTTAACCAATGACATATCACTGGAAAGACCAGGATGTCCTCTATACAGCACATCAGGGACTGATAGAGTAGCTCAAAAGAGTAAAAGGAGATGCATGTTAACAAAATGTCCACTACAGGTACATTGAATTAGAAGAAGACTTTTTTTTTTTTGACTTTTGCAAAAACACTTTATATACATACGATCAATTATACATTCTTCAAATAAAGTGCTTCATTGTGCAATAAAAAAAACGAATCACTTAAAATAATACATTAAAACCTATTTCTTAAAAACTTGTGCAAAGTGCAAATCCTCATCCACAACAGAACACACAATATCAGCATAACACCAACGCTGTTTAAAAGCGTCCAAGTCTCCAATATGTTTATAAAAACGATGCTCCAGCCAGAGTCTGGCTCTGATGTTGCACAGCCAGATCGCTTTTGCCTCTTCCCCTTTCTTATTTTCAACCCTGTTTTTCCTGCTTAAATAAATGGCCATTTTTGCTTCGCCAGAGAGGTAATTCAGGAGCTGCCACTTTTCCTTGCTCGTCTTTTTATATGGAGCCCCCATGATAAAAACACTCGGTAAAAGCTATACTAAAAAGACTAAAAACCAATGTTAAAAGAGAGAAGAAACCCGTGAGTCTCTTGCACTCTGCGAGAACATGGAAAACAGTCTCTCTAAAACCACAAAATGGACACTTGTTAAAAACAGCAGGATTAATAATGGAGATAAAAGAATTACAGGCGATGTCACCCTGTAAAATTCTCCACTGGAGGTCGGCAGTACGTTTTTTAATGGGAGGTTTGTATAAAACCCTCCACTGTGGGCCTGGTCCGCCTCCTGCACCCAGTATGGTGCTCCACACAGTGGAGGCCCTGTCCTTCAGTGCATTTTTGTTGGTCGTCTCTACAATGTTCATGTATATTGTTTTCTTGTCAACTTTGTGGATGGTCATTTGTCCTTGGTTTGCGACCTTGAGCAGGGGGCCGGTCAGTTCTCCGAGCCCTGGGCTCAGGTAGATCTCCGGGAAAGGGTCTGCTGGGTCCGGCTTGGCTCTTCCCTGTCCGTAGCTTCTTAACAGTCTTTTTTCATCAGGGGAGAGGATCCGGCTCCAGAGATGCAGGATCCTCTCGGCCACCCGGACAGAGTGCAGACCCAGCAGAGAGCCCAAGGCCCGGGCATCGCTCAGCTCCGGCCCCACTGCATCTACCAGCTGCTGAAGGCACAGGGTCTTGGATCGACACAGCGCCACCGTCAGGCCGGGTGTTTCGCTGCTACTGACGTCCAACCTGGCTTTGTGAATCAGAGGCTCTTTCAACAACCAGTACAGAGAGTCAGCATTTGGACACCTTTTATCGTTAAAAAGGGCCCAAGATTTAAAAACACCCTGATAAAAAGGAGGTAGCCCATTTAACTTTAAAATGTTTAAATCAGTTAAAAACAGAGCAGCATCCAGCCCCAGGTTACTCACGCGTCGGAGAATGCAGCTGCTCACATCTCTCCACACCAAATCAGCCGGGCCGGTCAGATACCTCTGTAAAAACTGTATCCTAAAAGTGGCTGTTCGGCTGGCCAGGTGGATAAGGCCCTGTCCCCCCTCCTCTCTAGATAAAAACAGCACCCCCTGTGGCACGCAGTGTAGACCCTCCCAAAAGAAATCTACCAACTTCTTTTGTATTTGGGCTAGTAAGCCTGAGGGAGGGTCCACACAGGTAAGCCTGAGGGAGGGTCCACACAGGTAAGGCGGTGCCACAGTTGGGATGCCACAAGGTTGTTTAAAACCAACACTCTACCTTTAAAAGACATCTGAGGGAGCAGCCACTTCCACTTGGACAGCTTTCGCTCTATCTTTCCTATGACGTCCTCCCAGTTCCTCAGGACTATGCTTTTATTACCCAGGAACACACCCAGGTACTTTAGCCCATCTTTCTTCCATACCATGTTCTGGGGAAGAACTGGGAGACCGCCACTCCACTCACCGACAGCGAGGGCCTCACTTTTCCTCCAATTCACCCTCGCTGCCGATGCTGAACTAAAATCCCTCACGATGTTAACTAAAATGTCTGTATCTTTTTGGTCTCTAATAAAAACAATGATATCATCTGCATATGCTGATAAAACCATGCCTCCACCAAAACCAGGTAAAAACAGCCCTTGCAGTTTGGAGCGTATTTTGTTGAGGAGGGGTTCTAGGGAGAGTGCATAGAGCATGCCAGACAGAGCACAGCCCTGCCGGACCCCTCTACACACTCTAAAAGGAGCACACAGCCCACCGTTGAACTTCAGCACAATCTTATTATACAACACCTTGATCTTGGCTATGAAACCAGCGCTCAACCCAAACTTCTCCATTACTTTCCAGAGGAAGCTGTGCAAAACGCGGTCGAAAGCCTTTTCCTGATCTAGAGAAATCAGACCAGTATTAATGCCCAATGAGCTGGAGACCTCCAAAACATCTCGAATTAGGTGGACATTGTCCACCATGGACCTGCCGGGTACACAGTAGGTCTGGTCCCGGTGGATGACCTGCTCCACAGCCCTCCCAGCCTGGTGGCCAAAGCCTTGGACAGAAGTTTGTAATCCACACACAGCAGAGACACAGGGCGCCAGTTTTTGATGTCCTTCAGGTTTCCTTTTTTTGGTAGCAGCGTGATCACCGCTCTCCTGCAGGACATCGGCATCGAGCCAGAGGCCAGACTTTCATTCAAAACGTCTAAAAGGTCATGTGACAAGACGTCCCAATAGGCTTTATAAAACTCTACGGAGAGGCCATCGATACCAGGAGCCCGCCGTCCCTGCATGCCTTGCGGTCTGCAACTCCTGGATCGTTAACGGCCCTTCGAGCTGTGAGTTGGTCTCCTCGGAGACTTGAGGTAGTTCGTTGCAGAACCCCTCGGACAGAGTTTCCCCCTCCTCATACTCGCTTGTGTAGAGGGTGGAATAAAAGCTCACAGCTCGCCTCCTGATCTGGCTTAGCTCTGTTATTTCCTGCCCTGTGTCTGACAGCAGTGAGTGGATCACTCGCCTCTGCCCATTCTTTTTCTCCAGGCCGAAGACGAAGCTAGTGGGAGCATCCATCTCATTAGTGTTGAGGAACCGGGACCTGACTAGTGCACCCTGAACTTTAACGTCCAGCAGTTTGGCTAAAGCCATTTTTTTTCTCTTTGAGGATTTCAATATATCCTCGATCTCCTGTGGTCTCACTTATTGTTTCTAGTTCCACTATATCACTCTCCAGGTCTTTCATAGATCTAATGATGTCTTGTGTGACATTGAGGGTGTGCTGTTGGCAGAGCAATCTTATCTCAGTCTTACCATGGTCCCACCACTGCCTAAGACTGCTAAAATCTCCCTTCCTCTGCCTAAAAACACTCCAGAAATAAATAAGGGCCTCTTTAAAATGTTTATCAAATATTAAAACCGAGTTGAAATGCCAATATGCACTTCTGGGTAAAACATTTCTAATAAAAACATTACATAAAAGCAAAGAGTGGAGTTCCGGTTGACCGCGGGAACGGAATGGCTGCGTAAGTCTTGAGCTCCCCGACAACATCCCACTATTATTACACATTAAGTCATTTCACGCCGAATTATCTGTTGGAAAGCTATAAGAATGCCGGAGGCAAAGGGAACATCGACTAAAACGTTGAAAGATGAAGATATTAAATCCATCGCAGAAGTGGTGAGGACCTTGCTACGTGAGGAGCTAGATGCTAGCCTCGATCGAGTAGCTAACAAGATTGATGCTATGCACTCAGAGCTAGCAACTGTAACGACAAGGATTACTTCAGCTGAAGGAGAGCTGGATGCTTTGAAAAATAGCTCTAAGAAAGATTCTACCGTCCTTTCCACCGTTCAAGAAAATATGCTAGGTTTCGAACAGAAGATAGCGGATCTTGAGGACCGTAATAGGAGGTACAACATTCGGGTTTATGGTCTACGCGAGGACGCGGAGGGTGACGCCCCGGTGCAGTTTCTGGAACGCATGATACCCACTTGGTTCCCCGCTCTGAAGCAACTTAAACCTGAAATAGAGCGTGCCCACAGAATCTTCCGCGGCGGTCCCCCTACGGAGGGAGAACGGCCCCGGGCTTTTATCTACTGCTGTCTCAACCCAGTCTCATGGCATTTCGTGTTCACCAACACGATTTTTAATCTATTGATTCGTGTTCAACAACACGATTTCCCCCTTTTTTTCGTGTTGCACAGCACGATTTTAAAAGCAATGTATTTCTACTGGTAATGACGCTCATGGAAGCACGGCATTCGTTTGTGTCGGCTGCCCTTAAAGGCAATGTGAGCGTCCATTCTCATTGGATAACGGAGAATTGTACACCCGGAAGTAAGTATTCCCCTTACTGTCGATTGATTTTACAGTGATATCTGCACTACTCATCGACTAAAAAACACCAGATTATCCTTGTTAATTACACAACATTGATTGGTTTAAATTGTGTGCAATGCTTTTGTATTTTTCCCCTTCGATTCGGAGAAACAAATATTTTTTCGGAGTAAAGGATGGCAGAAGACACTACACTACCCATAATCCCCACCTATCGTTTGGACTACACCATGTGCTCTGTTTGACAAACCCCGTTTTTTTTCACCATTAATTCCAATGGCTGGTGTCTATGTCACGTGATCTTCAAATTTCTCCCTGCAGAAAAAAAAAACATGGCCGAATTTTATTCTCGGTGGAAAATGCCTATTTTAAAGTTAGTTTGGCCATTAAAATGCGTTTTAATGTCATTTGATGCGAGAAATATGAGTTGTTATTTCAGATTATGTGTGCAGTGGATGTACATGATCTTTAGTTTGCTAGTTATTACGAAGATTACTTCAGGAAATTGCGTCCATAGAACGTTTTCATTGTTACCAAGGTGGTTGCTAGGGACGCTGCTATCGATATTATTTCTGTTATGTTGTGTAACTGTTTAATGGTGTTATCTTTATTGCTACCCCCTTCCCCGTCAATGTATAGTGTTGGTCCACAGCGCAAACATATTAGTTTAACAAAATCCGCATCTAAAGATACGTTATTTTCCCCTGTGCAATTCCAGTCTCTATCTCACAGCACATCGTCATTAACAAATACCGGAAACAGACCGAAAACATTTAAAAAAATAATAATAATACTTTATTCCGAGTGTGCTTGCTTTTCTCTTTGAAAGTCATCACATAACGGCATTGTAATACACGGTTCGGCTGCATTAAATATCTGCCGTAGTTCTGTATTTATAGAGCCCTGATGAGAAGACTTCTAGACAAACATGAGGAACTGAAAACGTGACGTGGATCATAAATATATCAGCCATTAAACAACATCTTACATTTCTTTTCACACAATACGTCTGCTTGCAGTATCAACACAAATTCGGCTGACTTTTATATTTGATCCAATTGGTAGATAGGCTGTATTTACACCATAACGGTGCACAGCTTATATAAAGGGACACCTAGTGGTTAAAGCATGTTATTGAATTTCATTATTTTTATTATTAGATATTAATAGGATCCCTATAAAGTATATTCATTACTCGTTTTTCTCTACTAATAGTTAATTAAAGACTGTATATAATGACTATTTTGCACATCCCTTTCAAGATTTCAAGATTTTCTAAGGTTTATTGACATATCATATAGGCCTACACAACTATGGTGTAGTTATGCATTGAATGAAAAACTTGGGTCGCAGGTTCCTCAATAGTGCATTACAAGACATCTATCAATATTTGTGCATACCTCCAGCAATGTTAACTATGTTGAAGCACTTATTTTAACTGATATTATACATATGTATTATACTCTTATAAGATCTCTGAAGAACCAGCACCTTACCGTGGTAGAGAGGTTTGTGTGCCCTGATGAACCTGGGGGCTGTGTTGTCTGGAACCTTGTGTTCCTGGTAGGGTCTCCCATGGCAAATTGGTCTCAGGCAAGGGGCCAGACTAAGATTGGTTCAAAAGACCTCATGAAAAAAACGACAACAAGAAGTGAGGATACCCGGCCCGGAGGAAGCCCGGGGTCCCTTTCTGGAGCCAGGCCCAGAAGGAGGACTCGACGGCGAGCGTCTGGTGGCCGGGCTTGCCACGGAGCCCGGCCGGGCCCAGCCCGAAAAGGCAACGTGTGCAACACCTCCGCTTCTCCGTCCCGCGGGCCCACCACCTACGGGAAACAGCGATGGGGTCGGGTGCGCTGCCAGAAGGGTGGCAGTGAAAGCGGAGGGTCTCGACGGACCAGACCCGGGCGACAGAAGCTGGCTTTGGGGACGTGGAACGTCACCTCTCTGGGGGGGAAGGAGCCGGAGCTTGTGCGGGAGGTGGAGCGTTACCAGTTGGATCTGGTTGGGCTCACCTCTACGCACAGCGTCGGCTCTGGAACCTTACTTCTGGATAGGGGTTGGACTCTATTCTTCTCCGGAGTTGCTCAAGGTGTGAGGTGCCGGGCGGGTGTGGGGATACTCACAAGTCCCCGGTTGGGTGCTTCGTTGTTGGAGTTTACCCCAGTGGACGAGAGGGTCGCCTCCCTACGCCTGCGGGTTATGGGGGGGAAAACTCTGACTGTTGTGTGTGCTTATGCACCCAACAGCAGTTCAGAGTATACGGCCTTCTTGGAGACCCTGGAAAGAGTCCTGTATGGGGCTCCTGAAGGGGACTCTTTAATCTTGCTGGGAGACTTCAACGCACATGTGGGCAATGATGGAGACACTTGGAGGGGCGTGATTGGGAGGAACGGCCCCCCTGATCTGAACCGGAGTGGTGGTTTGTTACTGGACTTCTGTGCTAGTCATGGATTGGCCATAACAAACACCATGTTCGAACATAAGGATGCTCATAAGTGTACGTGGTACCAGAGCACCCTAGGCAGAAGGTCCATGATCGATTTCGTTATCGTATCATCGGACCTGAGGCCGTATGTTTTGGACACTCGGGTAAAGAGAGGGGCGGAGTTGTCAACTGATCACCATCTGGTGGTGAGTTGGGTCGAGTGGCGGGGGAAGCCTCTGGATAGACCTGGTAAGCCCAAACGTGTAGTTCGGGTGAACTGGGAACGTCTGGAGGAGGCCCAAGTTCAGGAGGCCTTCAACTCACACCTCCGGCGGAGCTTTTCAGGCATTCCTGTGGAGGTTGGGGACATTGAACCAGAGTGGTCGGTGTTCAAAGCCTCTATTGCCGAAGCCGCGGCGGGGAGCTGTGGTCTCAAGGTCCTAGGTGCCTCAAGGGGCGGTAACCCTCGAACCTCCTGGTGGACACCGGTGGTCAGGGAAGCCGTCCGACTGAAGAAGGAGGCCTTCAGGGATTTGTTATCCCGGGGGACTCCCGAGGCAGTTGCAAGGTACCGACAGGCCCGAAGGGCAGCAGCCTCATCCGTGGCCGAGGCAAAGCAGCGGGTGTGGGAGAAGTTCGGAGAGGACATGGAGAAGGACTTTCGGGCGGCACCAAAGTTGTTCTGGAAAACTCTCCGACACCTCAGGAGGGGGAAGCAGGGAACCATCCAAGCTGTGTACAGTAAGGATGGGACGTTGTTGACCTCAACTGATGGAGTGTCGGGGCGTTGGAAGGAACACTTTGAGGAACTCCTGAACCCGACAACTCCGCCCTCTATGTTAGAGGCAGAGCTGGAGTATGACGGGGGATCGGCGCCCATCTCCCGGGGGGAGGTCACTGAGGTTGTTAAACAACTCCACAGTGGCAAAGCCCCGGGGGTGGATGAGATCCGCCCAGAAATGCTGAAGGCTCTGGGTGTTGAGGGACTGTCATGGTTGACACGTCTCATCAACATTGCGTGGAAGTCGGAAACAGTACCGAAGGAGTGGCAGACCGGGGTGGTGGTTCCCATTTTTAAAAAGGGGGATCAGAGGGTGTGTGCCAATTACAGAGGCATCACACTACTCAGCCTCCCCGGGAAAGTTTACTCTAAGGTACTCGAAAGGAGGGTCAGGCCGATTGTCGAACCTCAGATTGAGGAGGAACAATGCGGATTCCGTCCTGGTCGTGGAACGACGGATCAGCTTTTTACTCTCGCAAGGATCCTGGAGGGGGCCTGGGAGTACGCTTATCCGGTCTACATGTGTTTTGTGGACTTGGAGAAGGCGTATGACCGGGTTCCCAGGGAGTTACTGTGGGAGGTGCTGCGGGAGTATGGGGTGAGGGGGTCTCTACTCAGGGCCATCCAATCTCTGTACTCCCAAAGCGAGAGCTGTGTCCGGGTCCTCGGCAGTAAGTCGGACCCATTTCCGGTGAGGGTTGGCCTCCGCCAGTGCTGCGCTTTGTCACCAATCCTGTTTGTAATATACATGGATCGGATTTCGAGGCGTAGTCGTGGGGGAGGGGGTCTGCAGTTCGGTGGACTAAGGATTGCACCACTGCTTTTTGCAGATGATGTGGTTCTGATGGCTTCATCGGTCTGCGACCTTCAGCACTCATTGGATCGGTTCGCAACCGAGTGTGAAGCGGCTGGGATGAGGATCAGCACCTCCAAATCTGAGGCCATGGTTCTCAGCAGGAAACCGATGGACTGTCCACTCCAAGTAGGGAATGAGTCCTTACCCCAAGTGAAGGAGTTCAAGTATCTCGGGGTCTTGTTCTCGAGTGAGGGAACAATGGAGCGTGAGATGGGCCGGAGAATCGGAGCAGCGGGAGCGGTACTGCAGTCGCTTTACCGCACCGTTGTGACGAAAAGGGAGCTAAGCCAGAAGGCAAAGCTCTCTGTCTACCGGGCCATTTTCGTTCCTACCCTCACCTATGGTCATGAAGGATGGGTCATGACCGAAAGAACGAGATCGCGGATACAAGCGGCCGAGATGGGTTTTCTCCGCAGGGTGGCTCCCTTAGGGATAAGGTGAGAAGTTCGGTCATCAGGGAGGGACTCGGAGTTGAGCCGCTCCTCCTTCGCGTCGAAAGGAGCCAGTTGAGGTGGTTCGGGCACCTAGTTAGGATGCCACCTGGGCGCCTCCCTAGGGAGGTGTTCCAGGCACGTCCAGCTGGGAAGAGACCAAGGGGTAGACCTAGGACCAGGTGGAGGGATTATATCTCTTCGCTGGCCTGGGAGCGCCTTGGGATCCCCCAGTCAGAGCTGGTTGATGTCGCCAGGGAAAAGGAAGTTTGGGGCTCTCTGCTGGAACTGCTACCCCCGCGACCCGACCACGGATAAGCGGAAGAAGATGGATGGATGGAAGATGTATGTAGATATTTCATCTCCGGCCTTGTCAGGTATTGAACAATCAATAAATAAAGAACACAGAATTGTTAAATATAAAACACAGAATTTGTGTGATTATACTAAATGATTTACAAATAAACACCACTGCATATTTACAACTGTTACACATGCTGATGTAACGCAACTGTTCCAACTTGGGATCAATAAAGTATATCTTATCTTAAGCTGATCGATGGCTACTGCCATATTTGCAAAATGTGCCTCTGAACCTTGACAAGTGCATGTTTCAGGCTTATCAATTAATGTAATGTAATATTATGTAATGTTATCAATTAACAACAGAAGGGGTCACAAACATAAGACCAGCTGTTAAATAAAGCTCTTCTGACCTTAGCTGGCATGTGTGTATATATATTAATGCTGCCCATTATGGGCACAAGCAATTTTCACCCATTTATTAATGATATGTTTTAAATTTGATTGTTTCCTATCCCCTAAACCTCCAGGGATGTACACAGTTTAATACTGGCAACTTCTTATTATGGGAAATACGAAAACGTCTTTTAAAACTACAACTCCCAGTAGAGACGTGCCATAGATAGAGAACATGTTGCGAAACAGAATAGCCAGCATGTGTAGTTCTGGGGACGGGGTGGGGGAGGGGGGGATGCGGTGGACCCGTTCAAATACAGTTTTGGACAGTCTGCCGTGGTTCCATCCCATTTCAAGTGCTGTTCGACGCTCGGCGTAACCCTCGCAGCACACTCTCCAATCACAGAGCTTGAGGACTATCACGGGGTTTGTCAAACAGAGCACATGGTGTAGTCCAAACGATAGCTGGGGATTCTGGGTGTAGTGTCTTCTGCCATCCTTTACTCCGAAAAAATATTTGTTTCTCCGAATCGAAGGGGAAAAATACAAAAGCATTGCACACAATTTAAACCAATCAATGTTGTGTAATTAACAAGGATAATCTGGTGTTTTTTAGTCGATGACTAGTGCAGATATCACTGTAAAATCAATCGACAGTAAGGGGAATACTTACTTCCGGGTGTACAATTCTCCATTATCCAATGAGAATGGACGCTCACATTGCCTTTAAGGGCAGCCGACACAAACGAATGCCGTGCTTCCATGAGTGTCAAATCCCGCCGCAGATGGGAATACATTGCAATCAGTTGAAAGCTATTTGTGTCCCTTTATGAAGCTGAAGGAGCCTAGGAGCGTCACAACTGCACGCCACGGACACTGACCAAACGTCGCTCCTGGACGATTATGGAGTGAGAGTGTGTTGGGTTCCATGGTGTCGTAGCATCTGATCTTATGCGTATCCTCTCTTTAACAGTTGCAGTTGAGCCTGGCTCTGCGTCTGGTCTCAACTTAGTGTCTTTCGGTGACATGTTCTTTAACTACTTGAATGGAATTATGAAGTTATCAAAGATGGAGCACTAATCCTCTGACTAGCACTTTCGTTCCTGATAAATAATATCCTATGTCATCCGAACTTAACTTTAAAATCTGGGAATCTTTTTTTTTTTTTAAGGTTTTATATATTTTTTAAAGTTTAAACGTTTTTTTAAAGTTTAAGCTTTTTTTTTAAAAGTTAAAGTAAATTTAGAAAATTTAAAAATTTAAATTGTACAGTGTATGTTTTGACTTTGAAATATGAAAATAGAAATATGGTGAAAATCTAAATCTGCAGTGTACTGTATATGTGACCTACTCTATCGAAATCAGTCGCATTGACCCGAAGACACATTTTGAGTTGTATACACTGCTGGAAAGAGGAGATTCCTAGCTTTCTAATGATATCAGGATTGTTTTTATACTCCAAATATTAAGCGAAATATGTCACATTATATAATGACTGTCACCGAGTCATCATTTTGAGAAAAAGGCCTTCAAAGTTTTCTCTTCTCTGGAATCCATCGATCTGATTGATTATTTGAGGAGCAAATGATCAAAGTAGTACGGAGGGAAGATATTTTCGTTTGGATTACTGGTCTGGGGGAAGCTCGCGAGTGTGTGTGTGTGTGTGTGTGTGTGTGTGTGTGTATGTGTGTGTGTGTGTGTGTGTGTATACGTGTGTGTGTATACGTGTGTGTGTGTTTGTGTAATTTTGCGTTTGTGTGTATTGTGTTTGTTTCCCGGGGAAAACCCTCACGAGAAACACCGGCTGTTGTTATGCCTGCTGTGACGTTAAGTTACTCCGTTCTCCGCTTGTAATTATGCCGAAGCTTCAAAGTTGTATTTATCATCTGAATTTGCTGAAATAAGTTTAATATTCTGAAAGCCAAGACTTTGTTTATTTGAAATCAGATGAAAACAAACTGTAACGGACCCTGCCGTGTTATTTATGATTACTCTACGCTTACATTCATAATGTCAGCCGGAGGGAGGGGGGGGCGGCGCTGCGGAAGAGCAGATTGCCTGTCATCTTCCCTTTACAAGCTTTAAGAATGTATTTATCGTGTGAGTTTGGAAATAAAAGTTTCATATTCTGAAAGCCAAGACTTTGTTTGTTTAAAATCAAACAAAACACCCAAACCCCGAAAAAATAGTTTTTTACGCAAATCCACGTTTATTTTGAAATGAGCCGTTGCGACTTCCGACTGATTTCGATAGAGCCGGTCACATATACTCAAGTGTATGAAATTATGAAAATGTCAGAAGCTGTGTTAAACTCAATAATATGGTGTTTGAATATTCTACAGTCTAGGTTGGACGACTATTGTATAAAGTTTCTTATCTTACATTTAGAAACCACATGTAATCTTATCTGTGTATGATGAAGTATGTGTCCATCTATAACACTTGAAATTAAACTTAATCATATCCTAAAATGCGCTATTCTTGTATTTATAAGTCTTTTCTGTTCTGTGGACCAATTTTGTACGACCAGCAGAGTGCGCTGTTGTAATTTTCCAGATTCATCCACTAGGGATAGCTGTTGCAAAACTGACCTCTATTTAACAAGAAGAAGCTTATTTTCCTTAAAAATATCTTAGAAATGGGAAGAAAATTACAATATGGTTAAACAATATAGCACAAAACCGCCAAAACACATTTGCAAACAGGAATACTTCAAAAACTGCCAATACACATTTGCCAGCAGAAATACTTCAAAAATGTGTTGTTTGTTTGTCAACATGAGGTCAAAACAAGATGGCAACTGATTTTTCAACCCCTAACCTGAAGAACAAAGAGATTTGAAAATACACCATGTGGCTCTCACGGAGGAGTTTAAATAATGGCGGGGTGATCTTTAGACGAACCGTAACAAAGGGAACCACTGGTGTGGTAAGTTATAGTTTAGAAAATACAACACAAAACAACACTGTAGTTTAAAATAATAACATTTCTATCTAGTTTACTATGAAAATGGGCCTTTAACCCCTTACGTTATAGGCCTTGAACCGAATTACGTAATAATTGACTAAGAGTCACTATGATAATCTGTTGCTGTTTAAACACGCTATAACGGGACAAAGTGGGACGCTATCCAAACACAATTAGAAGAATATCGTCTATCTAACACACGAATGTCGCATTTCCTGTCGTAATCCACACGCAATGCTTGTTTAAAAACAAAACCGCTGATAAAGCCTCAAACTTTAATCAGGCCTATTCACACCAAGGATTTTTTTTAAATAGCCTTAAACTGTTGTCAGACTAACACTCACTTCAATTACTCACTCTTAAACTGTCTCGCTATGTCTCCTTTATCTTAACAGCCTTAAACCATTTAATGGCCTTCAACCACTTACGTTATAGGCGTTAAACCTAAGAACGTAACAAGAGAGACCTACTTGAAGTAAAATCAGCCTTTAACTGACTACACACCTTAATATTTCCGGCATAAAAAACACACACAGATTAATAGCATGCAGCATTAGTGAAAGAGCAAAAAGGAAATGTGAACTCACCCTGCTTGCGACAAAACAACGCCACAAGTTATAGGATGCCTATGTTTATACATTTAGGTTGTTTTAACATTAAATGCACAGCTATTTTCAGGATCCGCTGGCCGCTGTCAAACACACAAATCTAATATGTCCTACATAAACTATTGAAGAATTCGATATAACAGGCTTCTCCTTACCCATTGGTTTTGAGCTCTTTTGTGTGTCGATGGCGGTCGAGTCTCCAGTGAATAGCTGGCGTTGTTTGTCCTCCTGGCACAGCGAAATCACGTCGGGCTCACCAGTTATTCGCGTATTCGTTATTCTCGTGTCCAGGAGAGAAGCTTTAAAAGTCTGGCTGTCTTCGTAGCCGGCAGCTCTATCCGCTCTATCCGCTGCGAACGACACCCTCCCACCTAAGAGTGCCGAGTCACATGTAGCGTCCTCCAACCTCCATTCACAGTTCTCCACTGCCTTTTCTCTCTCAGCTGTCAGTCCCCCAGCTGCGAGTCCCTCCACTGATTAACACACCTGTTTCAGTTCAGTTAATCAGTGCCCATGCAGGCGCATTCACATCACAATATGTAGAAAATAAACGTATTTGAGATACGTTCATAACAAACGTAACGTGGGAGAAAATACGTTTCTAGCTAAACGTAATTGAGAATGCAGTTTAGTTCTGTGGGAAAGTAATTTTTAGGAGACAGGGTTGGACTTTTTTTTTATGAATTTGTTTCATCCAATCACAGAGCTTGTTGACTTATTACGAGGTTTGTCAAAGCGGACAGGCGTCGTCACAACAATAGCTGGGGATTGTGGATAGTGTAGTCTCTTTGGCACTCCACATTTCAGAGAAAACAAGTTGTTTCTCAGAATTGAAGGGGAAAACACAAAAGCATTGTACACAATTTAAACCTATCAATTTCGTTTAATTAACAAAGATAATCTGGTGTTTTTGAGTTGATGAGTAGTGCAGATATCACTGTCAAATCAATCGACAGTAAAGAGAATACTTACTTCCGGGTGTTGTTGGAGCAAGGAGTGGTCTGAAACCCACCTCGGCTCCGCACGTCCTTTGATGAGCTAGTCAAATTTATAAAAGAAGGAATTCAAAGCACCAGGATAAAGATTAAACAATAATCTGTTTTAATGGTAAAAGAACACCAATACAAGTTAAAAGGGGGTACCCCCTGGTCTGGTCCGAGTGCTGTTAGATCTTATTATCTTGGCAGTAGGAGTAAAAAAGAGACCGGACAAAGCACACAACAGGATACATGTAAGAACAACGGGGAGGAGTTGTGTTGGATGCTCCTCCCATAGGGCCCATCTATTGGGAGATATAAAAACGATAGCCTGTCGCAGCGAATCAGCGCGAGCCAGCCAGGAGGCAGCCCCGAAAAAAGAGTCTCTTCAGTTTGAGGCAAAACAAACACATCTGATGTCCGTGGTTCCACATTCCTGCGCCCTGCATACACACACATTTTCTGCATAGACTTCCCTCTCTCCGGCCCCCTCCCCCATCAGTTCAATACACACACAGCTTCACATACTTTTGGTATCTTAAAGATATGTTTACGACCTAGCTGTTTATAGTTGGCCAATACAAGTAATACATATCAGTTACTTTAGATCCCACACCTATTTTAGACATGTAGCCTTCCAGATACTTGCCCTGTGTCTAAATAAGGATGTCTCCTCTCCCACATCTCTAGTCTCCTGTCATGCAAAACTGCTCCTACTTCATACAGAGTAATTAAGCACATTTAAGCCAACTACTTCACAATGTTGTGGCAATTTAGTACTCACAGCATGAAAGAATAAAACAGAGAGAAATCAATAAAACACAAACACAGGTATAGTAGAACAGTAATTGTACAGTATATAGCCACTGCAATGAACACACACCCCTCTTACTCTGCTGCCTTCCAGATGTTTGCCACGCTGTGTCCAAATAAGGATATCTCATCTCTCTCATCCCCACTACTCTCAATACAAATGTTTCACTTCTCATATTTCCAGCTTCTTGTTATACAGACTGCTACTATTTAATACAAAGTAATTAAGTACACACAAGAGTATATTAAAAACACACATATATTAGGGATAACATAATTCAACACACTTCTTATATATCAGGTGACATAATAAAATGAATATACCAGAAATACGCTGTATTAAACTTTCTGCTATAACACGTTACTTTAATTCCCCCTTTTGATCTCTTTCTCAAGAGATCAACTTACACAAGGCATTTGAAACATAACTACTGTCATTCTTTTCCACTGTGTCTGTCCCCCAACATTTTACAAATCCATCAGAAGCTGGGATTTAGAGCCCTTTAAACATTTGGGAACAGCCCATCATAACAATTTCTTATGACAGTGGAGAGAGACCAAAATATGTTAAAAAACTGCGTCCTTGTCTGCTGAGCCATCATACTCATCCTCTCCCTCCGCATAAGCCAACAGGGGCATTTGGTACTGAGGGGGAGGAGCAGCTTTTCCTTCAATGGTGGAACTGATTAGTCTGACACATAATGAGCGGATGCACGGCACACAACAACAACCACATGTTATTAAAATGGCCATAAAGGAGGACTTCTGGTCGGCGAAGGTGATGGCTGCGTAAAACTTCTCTCCGATAGCTAGCTTAAAACTAACTCCCCATAATTCATAAAAACACACGTTACAGTAAAGTCTGATGAGTGGGGGAGTTGTTACTAGAGGTAAGGAAAGACGAGACCAACAGAAAGGACACCATTCTAAAACAATGGAGCAGAACCACAACGAAGAACAGGTGCAACCTGCTGAAGCTAACTCGCTAACCTCGACAATGCGGTTGGGGCTCGAGGCAATTAGCAAAGAGATACGCGACCTCAAAACCTAAATGAAAAGGGACTTAACCACGCTTAAGGAGCAAGTCACGGGGGACGTTAAATCAGAAATCAGCGAGCTTAAGCGAGAAATGTACCAACAACTCTCTGCCAACACTACAACTTTACAAGCACAAGGATCTCGAATCGCCGAGGCAAAGCGTCGGATCGCAGAAACAGAGACGTGGAATATGGAGGTGAAGGAGGCGCTCTGTAAGTCCCTAAAACAACAGCAGATTTTGCAGGATAAGTTGACAGATATTGAAGGGAGGAATAGGAGAAATAACATTTGTATCTTTGGAATACCCAAGGATAAAGAAGGAGACTGTGCCCCCGAATATCTACACCAACTGCTCACAACGGAGCTCTCATTGCCTCCAAATGTCAATCTGCAAATCCAACGGGCACACAGGCCGCTGGCCCAAAAACCGAACTGCAACTCGCCACCGCGATCTATGATCGTACATTTTTTGAAATTCACAGTTAAAGAGATGGTCCTGAAGAAAGCTTGGCAAAAGAAAATCGTGGTGGAGGGGCGGCCGCTGATATTTGACCATGATTATGCAACAGAAGTGGTTCAGAAACGCAAAGCTTACAGCGGAATTAAGAAGCTTCTGAAGGAGAGAGGGATCCGCTTTCAAACTCCTCTCACTAAAATGAGAATCCACTGGAACGACGGACCGAAGCTCTATGGATCCGCACAAGAAGCAGCATGTGACATGAGGAAACGGGGATTCTCCGTGGGACCAACCGGGTCCGCCGCCCCGGTCCACGAAGCAACGTGGGAGAGGTTGCATCAGGAGCTGACATGGCAACGCGTCGGAGAGAGAAGGGACGGAACAGCGCGGCGTGCAAAGGAAAAGTTACAGGAGTTCGAGCGGATAACGCAGGTCTCAGAGTAACCTGCAATTTTCAACGGAGGTATTATTTCAACAGTTTCCCAGACAGTTTATTTTTTTGTATTCTCAATAGCGCTCACAAAGAGTCTTTCTGAAAGGTTTAGTCCGGAGTATTGGCATCTACCTTACCATAATAATACAGTCTGTCTATCGGGCAAGTTTTTGCCTAGAAGTATAAAAAGTTGGACAAATAGCTACGTGTGAAATGTTGACTCACCACTGCTGAGGGGCCCTTACGCCTATTGAGGAATCCCCCTCCACCCACCAACAGGGATCTGGGGTGGCACCATAGCACCCCCTTTTTGAAGTTTTCACCTTCTGTTCTTTTGCTGTGTGTTTGTAGGCCATATGTTCCGGCCTCTTCTGTTTGTTATTTTCAGGGGCTACATTTTGTGACATTGAGCATTGATGATAGCATTTAACAGCGTGAAAGTGGTATTACTTAAGCTAAACGGTCCGAATAACAAAAGTGTGGCAGCAATACTCATACCTTACTCAGTACAATTTGAGGGCTGCCAAGACATAAGCAATAAGGAAATAATGTTTATTTTGGTTAAGGGAATTTGTATGACTTTATACAGGTCAGATGGCTGAACAAAACATTTAAATAGCTACTTACAACATAAATGGGGTGCTTAATCCAATCAAGAGGAGCAAGATATTGAATAAATTGAAAAAAGATAAGGTAGATATAGGATTATTACAAGAGACACATCTCACAGAATTGTAGCATGGTAAGCTAAACAGATTGGGGTTTAAACATGTATTCTCATCTTCATATGGGTCAGGGCACAGGAGGGGGGTAGCGACACTGATCTCAGGTAGGATGAATTACGAACACATATTAGAAATGAAGGATAAAGAGGGAAGGTACAGCCTGATTCGAGGAAAACTAGATGGGATGCTTATCACGATATTGAATATTTATGCCCCTCCAGGCTCACAGTGGCAGTTCTATAAACAATTGTTTGATCTGATGGCTACAGAAACACAGGGCATTCTGATAGGGGGGGGGGGATTTAAACATGAGACTGGACCCAAAATTGGACGCAACAGGATCAAATCCAATTCGCAATAAATCTCTAATTCGGAAATTAAAGGGCCTAATGACGGAAATGGGACTGATAGATGTATGGCGGGAGTTGAACCCAAAAGCTAGAGATTGCACACATTACTCATCCCCACATTTAGTCTATTCAAGGATTGACTACTTGCTGATGTATAACAAAGACAGACATAGAATTAGAAACTGTGACATTGGTATAATGGATCTCTCAGACCATAGCCCTGTGCCCTTTGAATCTGAACAATAGAAAGAGAAACACCCTATGGAGACTAAACTCAGGTATCCTGACTGAACAAGTGAAGGGAGACTTTAAAAAAGAAATTGAACTGTTCTTGATGGAAAATGACAATGGTGAGGTGGATGCGGCTGTGCTATGGGACGCATGCAAGGCAGTAATGAGAGGGAAAATTATAGCCAAATCAGCCTTTGTCAAGAAGGCAAAGCAGGAGAGGCTGAGGAATTTGGAAAGTGAATATAAACAGGTAGAAGCAAACCATAAGGAATCAGGTGACCCTACCATAAAACGTGAACTTATGACAATAAAGAATAAAATAGATGAAATCCACACACAAGAGGTACGGAAAAAATTGTTATTCCTCAAACTAAAATATTATGAAGTAGGGGGTAAATCAGCCAAACTTTTAGCTTATAAACTTAAAAAACAACAAGCAGAGAATACCATAACCAAGATCCGAAATCCAAGAAACTAAAATAATTCAGGATAAATTGGAGGACATACAAAGCTGTTTTGAGACATACTATAAAGAATTATATACACAACCAAGTATAGACAATGAGGATCAGATTGGAGGTTTCCTTGGGTCCCTCCAATTGCCGATGGTAAATGCTGACCAAAACAGAAGGCTTATCAGCCCAATCAAACAGGAAGAGTTAAATGCAGCTATAGGTAGACTGTTCCAACTTTAGGCCAATTAGTGTTCTGAATCAAGATGATAAATTATTCACATCAATTATAGCCAAAAGAATAGAGAACATTCTACCAGTGATTATCAATACGGACCAAACAGGGTTTATAACGCAAAGACAGACACAGGATAGCGTCAGGAGAACACTGCACATTATAAGACACATACAATTGAGAAATATTAAATCATTATTGGTAGGGATAGATGCAGAAAAGGCGTTCGACTCTGTCAGATGGACATTTTTATATAAGGTGTTGGAAAGATTTGGATTTCACAAAATTATAATTAGGACCATTCAGACGTTATATGACAAACCATCAGCAAGGGTAAAGATTAATGGGGACCAATCAAATTCTTTCATACTACAGAGGGGCTGTCGCCAAGGTTGCCCGGTGAGCCCATTGCTCTTTGCCATTTTCATAGAACCACTAAGCCAGTGGATAAGACAGAATAACGACATTAAAGGAGTGGACATGGCAGGAGGCGAACAGAAAATATCCTTATTTGCAGACGACGTCCTGATATATCTGACCCAACCAGAGCAATCTTTCCCTGAGCTGATGAAGAGTCTGGAGTCATATGGCTCATTATCAGGTTATAAATTAAATGTTAAAAAGACACAGGCCCTAACATTCAATTATAACCCCTCTCAAGAAACAAGAGAAAAATACAACATTAAATGGGATTCGGATTTCATGAGGTACCTAGGGGTAGATATTCCAAGAGATCTGGAAAAGCTGTCAGAAACTAACTACAAGCCTTTGATTTCAAGAATTAAAGCAGACATAGCAAGGTGGAACCTGTTGCCTTTTCTGGGCCTAAGCTCTAGAATAGACTATGTGAAAATGAATGTCCTACCAAGGCTCCTGTATCTATTCCAGACACTTCCTGTAGCAGTCACTGAGAAACAATTCATAGAGTGGGACAGAATGATCTCTAGATTTGTGTGGCAGGGGAAAAGGCCCAGAATCAGACTCAAAACACTAAAACTACCGAAAGAGAAAGGGGGAATGGCTCTCCCCTGCCTCAAAGACTACTACAATGCAGCTCAATTAAGACCCTTAGTATGCTGGTGCAACCCCGACTACAATGCAAAATGGAAGGACATAGAGAGTGACTTGGTTGAAGGAGTACCGTTGCAGGCTTTGATTGGAGATGGGAAGATGGGGAACTTGACTGACATAGACAATCCATGGATCAGGTTGCCACTACAGATATGGAACGAAATGTTAAAGGTAAAAGACTTAAAAGAGGCGGCTAGGTTGTTGAGGTGGTGCGCACATGACTCAGACTTTATCCCAAATAGAGTAGAGGAGGGATTTGAGGGATGGAAGCAGAAGAGACTCACATTTTACTACACATTGTATACCAAGGGGACTATAGAATGCTTTGAAAAGCTCAAATTAAAATATGGACTGGAAAAGCATGATTTCTACAGGTATCTCCAAATACGGCATTATTTGAACCAGAAAATCACAAAACTACATGTAAAAATCATAGAACAAGGCGTGTTGAGGGTATTTGTAGATGCATACAATTCGGAACAGTGTAGAAGGTTAATAGCAAAAATATATAATGGTTTACAGAACTCGAAATTGACAGATACATCCTACATCAAGGAAAAGTGGGAGCGAGAAGCAAATGTTACTATTACGACAGAAGAATGGGGACAAATATGTAAACAACAATGGAAAACAACCAATTCCCAGGCCTGGAGGGAGTTTGAATGGAAGAACACGGTCAGGTTCTTCATCACGCCTGCTCAAAAAAAGTATAGGGAAACTGGGGCGGACTGCTGGAGGAAATGCGGTAATGTGAATGCCTACCACTTTCACCTGTTCTGGGAATGTCCATCCATAATCCCTCTTTGGACTCAGGCCCACAATTATATGGTAAAAATGCTTAATGCAAAAGTACCACTGAAATTTGAAGTAATGTACCTGGGGAAAGTAGACTTCGATATAATGGATAACGACAATAAGTACATTTTTAACATTTTAAGGGTGGCAACCAAAAAATCTATAACAAGGAAGTGGATGAGCCACGAGGTCCCGACGGAGGGAGAGTGGATGGACGTGATTCATCAGATATATATAATGGAAAAATTGACATATGCACTGAGACTACAGAGTGGAACATTTGAGAAGAGGTGGAAGTGATGGCGTGACCTGGTGAGGCCCACAAGGCCAGATTTTGTTTAGCTTAAAAAAAAAGGAGGATTGCTTAATGACTGTTAAAGAGCTCTTGCCTGCAAGCAAGGGATAAATAGCCCTGTTGTGATGTCTTTTGTCTTTTTATTTGTCTTTTTTTTTCTTGTCTACGTATATGTCTGTTTGTTAACCTGTAAGGAATGAAAAATAAAAAGATAATTACATTAAAAAAATAAAAAAAATGGCCATAAAAGTAGCTACAGAAATAAAAAGAGACATTATTAAACCTTTCCATTGACCAAACATGTTAGTAAACCACTCTTCAAGGGGATTGTGTATCCCTGATTGTTCATGCATAGTTTTGGATAGGGTACTAAGGCCTTCTAAAGCCTTTGTGGCGGAACCGTCCGGAGCCGTGTTGTTGGGAATAAACGTGCAGCACATATCACTGAACATTGCGCAAACACCCCCTTTCTCCGCCAGAAGCATATCCAACGCCATCCTATTCTGCACAGCCATAAGGGACGTTGGACCCAATTGTTCAGCCAGGCCTTCTACCGCGTCCCTAGTGAGATTGGCCAATCGGAGTATATTGTAATGTACATAGTTGATCCTGTCTACATTTTTGATAGGGGTCACAGGGAAGATGGCAGAGATAACTGGCATACTTTCAAACCCTGCAGCTATTTGGTCAGCTAGTTTGTATTCGTTTGGGACCCCTCGTGGGCATCCTATGGAATCGATGTAGGTGGGAGAATTGAGGGATAAATCAAACGTGTTTCTGGTGTCCCTTTTTAGCCAGTACATGTCTTCTATGGCGGGTAATTAGGTTGGTGTTGAGGGAGGCTTTAGGGTCCGTGGGCACCAGTTTTTCGCCTAGTAACATTAGGGGTGCATGGAGGCGCACCATAGCACACAACCCTACAGATAGTTCGGGGATACGGGTGAACAGGCGGTGGCCCCCACAATAATAGTAGAGACCAGCCCTGGCCCAATGTCCTATACTAGTGCGAGACACGGTGTGGTTACACCAATCCGTAGAGACATTTCCTAGGTCAAAACGTGGAGATTTTTGGACCATGGTGAAACATATGTACCCACCGGCGCCTTTGTTAGGCGTAAATAGGCCTGTCCTAGTATCATTGTCAATTGGAGGGAAAACTTCGGCTAGGGTGGCGCAGTTAGGAGGACTAGCCATCTTGGTCAGTTGTAACATACAGTCGTAACCCCAGGTATCTGTGGGAAACAGGGGCGCAGGGTCAGTGACTAATTGCGGGCGGGCCGTAGCACAGGCTAGGCAATCCCCTGCCATTTGTTCTTGGGCTGTTCGGGCAACCCATTTTAACCATAGATTGTCATCTGTGTATCCTGTGGCCATTTGGATGATGTCTAGAGGTTAAAGTTGGCTATAATCCCCCGTACATTTATCCGTACATGTGACTCTAGACAGGTATTTAACATTAGATGCTGCATGAGGAAGGTTTTGCTCTACCTTTGGTGTAACTTTAATTTCGAAGAGGCCTTGTGGCGAACCCTTCCCTGCATGTACCACGAGGACATAAAGTCCAGCGTCGGAGAGCACGACGTTCTTTAGCGTTATGCGTACCGGATTACAAAACATGGCGGAGCACGGGACGTCTGGGTTTCTCCTGACCACGTTCATTCTATATTTGAGGGATCTAACAATTTTCACCGATCGACCGATCGGCGTGTATCCCCAGTCACGAGGACCCGAATTTGCCAGGACACCGAACCAGGACTCGCAGGAGCAACCATAGGTGTATGAGACGGCCACATAGGGTTCGTCTTCGTGAAAGTAAGAACTGCCTCTCTTACTATCTTTGCTTCTTTTGTCACATACCGCAGGGGCTAGGCAGACGTATTTGGCTAGGTAGGAGTAGGTCCCATCGAGTTTTCCGCAGGGGGCAATATTGCACAGGTCGATTTCTACTATTCCATCACTACCTGCTTGGAAAGTGAAGGTGGTTTGTTTAGGGGACATTGTGGTAACTACTACCTTATTTGGGGCCCGTTTGACCCTAGTTACGAATTCATCTGGCGGGGGAGTGGAGTCTGGGTGGTCAATGGAATCACATAAGATAAAAATAATGGCAACAGTCACAGTAGAAAACAGGACTAATGACCTGTGAAACATTTCTCATACATAGTTATGCTGTTAGCTCCAATTCTTCTGGTATCAGTAAAACGTCTATGCTAATGTATGGTATTAAAACCCAAGTTTTTAAGAGTGCTGTGGACCAATGGGTCATTTAACCATGACTTTTTAAGGGTTACAATGTACCTACAGTAGGGCGAACAAATAGACTATTCCTCCTAATACTAGTAGCAACCAACAGGTTATCAAGAAATTCAGGGCTCCTTCAGACCTTTCTATTCTTCTCTGAAATGTTTTGGTCTCTGTGTCAGCATTACACAAGGTCATTAAAACGTAAAAAATCCCTCAATATGAGTTTTTAGAAAACAACTCCCTAAATGTGGGCTTATTTCCTCAAAAATAGGTTAATACGTGACTTAAACTGTGGGATAAGATACCACTTCCCTCAAAAAATGGTTTAATAAATTACTTAAACTGTGGGATAAGATACCACTTCCCTCAAAAAATGGGTTAATAAATGAGGTGCCATGTGTAGCTTATAGCAACCTGATCAGAGGGAAGTAGGTTCCTCTGCTTCCCCGTAGAGTCTGTAGGTGTCTTTGTCCCCCAGCCCGCTGACGGCGACTTCTGGGCCGTCTGCTGTAGGGATGTCCTCGAGGTCCTTCTCCTCCGGTCCGCTGATGGCAGCCTCCGAGTCGACCTCCTTGACGAGAGCCAGGTCCGTCCTGATGTCGTCTAGGGTCCTTCCAAGTGGTTTCCCCGCAGCACACTGGCTCCAGTGGAACCAGTTGTCCCCCTTTCCTTCTAGGCGGACGGCATGGGATGTCCTCTGGGTCACTCTGTAGGGGCCGGAGAACCTGGGGTTGAGCCACTTGGGCCTGATGACCTTCAACCAGACGAACTCCGCTGTGTTGGCCTCGTGCCTCTCGGGTCCCCCTTTGGCGTCAGCGACCTGTGTGGAAAAGCCTGACACCAATCCCTTAAGTTGCTGGAAATAGGGTTTCGAACTCATGACCTCTACTTCCTTTCCTACGCTCAGGGCTCCTGTGCCCGGGAACTGATGGCCATGGGTCAGCTCAAATGGGGAGAAACCTGTCCCTCGGTTAATACAGCTCCTGATTGACATAAGGGCCAGAGGCAAGGCGTCTCACCATTTCATGCCTGTCTCCTCACATGCTTTGCTGAGTTTCTGTTTGATGTTCTGGTTCATTCTTTCTACCTTTCCCTGATATTGGGGGTGATAGACGGCTCCGAAACTGTGTCTTAGTCCTAAGGACTGTTCTACTGTGCGTAGGTCATGGTTCTTGAAATGGCTGCCATTGTCTGACCTCACTTTCCTAGGAAACCCATGTCGTGGAATGTAATGCGTGACTAAGAACTTGATCACTGAGTCTGCATCTTTTTTATATCCCTGTTATTATTCAATCAATATTTAGAAACAGGTCAACATTCATCAAACAGTATCTTATAGACATGGAGCAGGTTAATTCTAAAACTGTCAATCAATGGTCAGATTGAACATCCGAGTTGGGGCGGCAGGTTTCTTTCAGTCCCTAAATGAAAAATGTAGATTGTGAATTTTACAGCCATGTTGATTTAATACATCATACCCACACTTCCCCTTTTTACACATGAACTCATGTGTAACAAAATCCTGTATGGGAAGAAAACCTTCAGGTAATTGATTATAAGAAAATACCAAACATTATTCACAAATGTACATCCATCATTTTCCACAGTAAACACTTCAGTGAAATGAAGTGTTTCTCTCCATCTTTCAGTCCTAAAAGAAACAGAATCTTCATTTTTTAGTTTGAGCTTCACATTTTGCAAACCACCACCTCCTGTGGGAGTGAAATATCATCAAGTAGATTAGAAACGGGTCACAAGTGCGGTTTTCCAATTTTGTGGAATTTTAGGAAACCTCTCATTTCCCACAGAGCCCCAGAATAATGTGTTAGTCCAAAAACATGCTTGATTAGTCATTGTTTTAAATCATGCAGTTGCACTGATCACATGCAGACATACACTCACATTCACATTCACACTGTCAGGTTGTAAAGTCAAGTTTGGTCAGGTTCACCCCAGAGTCAGTCATTGACAGTGCTTCTCTCAAGTAACACTGTCAGTCAGGGTCAAAGGTCATTTGGTCTCAGTCTTTTTGGCCATGTGTCGTGCTCTGCAGAGACTTTGATATGTCAGCATAGGCCAGTATCCTTTGTCTACAAAAATCTGTCATATATGGAGCGCCATCATTTATTAATTCACGATTACAACTATAATTTTCCAGATATCTCTAACTTTTCATTGGGACAGCTGTTTCCCCCATTCCCTGAAATGTGTTAGCCAAAAAATGTCACTTCCTCATAGTACTACTACTGCAGTTTATTAACACCTAATCTATATTAAAATGTCTAATAGATCTATTTCAGAAACTTGTGCATATAATTATTATCTTGAGTCAAAACATTATTAGGATCTGTAAAGTTCTGCTATGTATTTCATAACTCATATTCATTTATCTTCAATTCTGGTCCACTTAAAGAACAATGTTAACCTCCCTAACAGTGCGTGGAACCTTGGGTGTCCGAATATGTAACAATCACTCCTTCCTTTATCAAGGATATAAAAACAGAAGTCATTTCATCAATGGTTTGTAGTTGAATTTAGGAATGATCACTTATGCTAGGTATGTTTTTACTTTTTAACATCTCTAAATGTCAGTTAATTACTAATTAAATGGATGTCCATTAGGAGGTGGTGACACTTTGTCTTTTAACTCATAATCTGGTGCCGTGCGCTCCCTGTGAAGCTGCAACTAAGATTTTAAAAACCACAGCAGGGTGGGTCGAGTGACCCCTTCTCCCTATTGGTCGTCAACAATATGCACCATGACAATGGGTGATTGAAGGCCCCACATTATTTCCAATGAGATTGCTTTTTCAAAATTAAATGTGCTGTTTTCATTTTTAATTTTTTTTAAACTATACATTTTGGACGACAAACAACAGTTGTTTCCCATAAAAAGTTCTCCTGTAGTAATATATGCTACAATGGTGAAACCAATACCAAAAATATTATTTTGCTTAGAACTAGCTTTCCCTTCAACATGACCTATATAAATAAATATTAGTCTGATTTTATAGAGTGGTTACTAAAACTCTCCCTTTAACCTGTAGATTAATACTGTAACAAATTAAATCTCTACCAAATTCACACATGAATAAAAACTCTAAAAGAATAATTTGTAAACATGATGAAAAGATTGAAGAATCTGTTCTACTCTGTACTCCTAACTCCAAAACACCCACTGCTTAAAGTGTAGTGAATATTTCCATCATGTGTCCTCCTTTATCCCACAGTACCCTCAGTGTTTTAGGGTTATTTCCTCATTTTAATAGTTTCCTCTTTACTGCTATTTTTAATACAACTTTTTATCTTTACTTATTTATCAAGTCAATTCAATTTCTTTAAATGTGGTTCTTTTTATTTGAATAAGTGTGTTTATGTGCAAACTCACTCATTCCAATTGATTCCCTTCCCGTCTCCTCTGGTTTATCTCGAGCCGTGACCCCGGCCTCCTCACATTCTGCTCGACCAACTCCTCTGACTCCTCCCCCTTTGTCCATCAGCTCTTGAATCCATTCGCTGTAACTCTTTGAGGCAGCCATCTGCCCAGTTACATCTGCAGCCCCCATCATGCCACTGTTCTTGTACTGCTTTGCATTTCATCTCCTCCTTTACAGTCTCTCTGCTGCTTTATGGAGCTTTGGTTTCTGGCTGCCACAGGTGGAGATTGTTCTGGATGCAGTTGTTGTTGTTGTTGTTGTTGTTGTTGTTGTTGTTGTTGTTGTTGGTTCAGCTCTGGTTCTCTGTCTGGTCTATTGAGAAGGAGCAGTCTCCTGCTTGGGATAGGTCTTTGTTTGCTTAGGCGGATCTGGGTCTTAGCCGTCTGACAGGCAGAGAGAGAGAGTCCAGGTCTCCGGACGCATTACCTATAGAAATTCTAACACACTGAGGTTGAATAAATCCAACCCTTTCCACTCTGTCTTTTTCTAATCATACTATCTGTCTTGGTTGTTACATGCCAAAATGAATGTCTCCTAATGATATTACGAAAACTCCCTCTAAAAATTGTTTCATCCATTGCTACATATTTACCCAACATAACTCTTTCAGGAAACCATTTTCTCCTATAAATTGAAATACCTACATGTTTCAAGCATCACATATTTCACACACTATGAAAGAACTCCATATTTTCTCCAATATTCTAAATCCCACTATTACTTAGAACAATAGTAAACCTGCAGAGCACACTAATCAGATCACAGTAATAACATTTGACTCAAGTGTAGGCCTATGTCTACTTTCTATTATAATTATTAATATTATCACTTTTTAGTGAACACTTAAAGGAATTATTGGTGGAAAAGTTTCCTCACAAAATGTAATCGTCATTACTAAAGCTAAAACCTAAAGAAATCATCACGGAACAGTTTTCTTTCCTTATCACCTAATTGTTTCAATAAAAACTAAAAAGCATTGTGAAAACTCCCACTCTTGAGAACATCTCAACACTTTATTCCATCTAAGCACGAATGTTTATGACAGACACGCCCTATTAATCCAAAACGGTCTTTAATGGTATCAATTGTGAACTTTCTTAATATTGATTGTAAATGCAAAATATAATTAAGTACAATTCTTAGTTAATAACAAATACCATGAAATTCACAACGCAATGCAATGGTAACAATCAGTTCTCAAAACTTCTCATAAAAACCACAATGTGACGTAACTGTATCCTACAAAAACCATGCTAAAAACAACAAATTATAGTTTCTTATTTATTTCAATATATCTACTACTTCAAATCACACATTGATCGATTAATTTTCAATGTATTCACTCCAACTTCAGATCACTCGTTGATCTTTCAACGCTCAGCAGCCTTCTTCCAGGCATTAGATGAAAGAACAAGCAGTCATACTCCGGGCTGCTGCTCGACAATTAGAGCAGAATGGGGAGAAGGGGGGGAGATACTTTCACAGACAAAGACAGACACACCCCGGCTGGAGCTCTCAGCCTTTTCAGGAGAAGGGGGGCTTCTTTGATATGGAATGCCATTTAAGCCAAAATTAAATAAATAAATACATAAATAATTAAATAAATACATATATATATAAATATGCCTATGAAATAAATTCTGAAATAAATAAATGAGGCAATAAATATGTATACATGTACATTTAAATACACATTTATTTATTTCATGGGACTTTTATTTCATAATGACACATTTATTTATTTCAAGAGACTCGTATTTCATAATGACATATTTATTTATTTCAAGAGACTTTTATTTCATAATCCATCCATCCATCCATCTTCTTCCGCTTATCCGTGGTCGGGTCGCGGGGGTAGCAGTTCCAGCAGAGAGCCCCAAACTTCCTTTTCCCTGGCGACATCAACCAGCTCTGACTGGGGGATCCCAAGGCGCTCCCAGGCCAGCGAAGAGATATAATCCCTCCACCTGGTCCTAGGTCTACCCCTTGGTCTCTTCCCAGCTGGACGTGCCTGGAACACCTCCCTAGGGAGGCGCCCAGGTGGCATCCTAACTAGGTGCCCGAACCACCTCAACTGGCTCCTTTCGACGCGAAGGAGGAGCGGCTCAACTCCGAGTCCCTCCCTGATGACCGAACTTCTCACCTTATCCCTAAGGGAGACACCAGCCACCCTGCGGAGAAAACCCATCTCGGCCGCTTGTATCCGCAATCTCGTTCTTTCGGTCATGACCCATCCTTCATGACCATAGGTGAGGGTAGGAACGAAAATGGCCCGGTAGACAGAGAGCTTTGCCTTCTGGCTCAGCTCCCTTTTCGTCACAACGGTGCGGTAAAGCGACTGCAGTAACGCTCCCGCTGCTCCGATTCTCCGGCCCATCTCACGCTCCATTGTTCCCTCACTCGAGAACAAGACCCCGAGATACTTGAACTCCTTCACTTGGAGTAAGGACTCATTCCCTACTTGGAGTGGACAGTCCATCGGTTTCCTGCTGAGAACCATGGCCTCAGATTTGGAGGTGCTGATCCTCATCCCAGCCGCTTCACACTCGGTTGCGAACCGATCCAGTGAGTGCTGAAGGTCGCAGACCGATGAAGCCATCAGAACCACATCATCTGCAAAAAGCAGTGGTGCAATCCTTAGTCCACCGAACTGCAGACCCCCTCCCCCATGACTACGCCTCGAAATCCGATCCATGTATATTACAAACAGGATTGGTGACGAAGCGCAGCCCTGGCGGAGGCCAACCCTCACCGGAAATGGGTCCGACTTACTGCCGAGGACCCGGACACAGCTCTCGCTTTGGGAGTACAGAGATTGGATGGCCCTGAGTAGAGACCCCCTCACCCCATACTCCCGCAGCACCTCCCACAGTAACTCCCTGGGAACCCGGTCATACACCTTCTCCAAGTCCACAAAACACATGTAGACCGGATAAGCGTACTCCCAGGCCCCCTCCAGGATCCTTGCGAGAGTAAAAAGCTGATCCGTCGTTCCACGACCAGGACGGAATCCGCATTGTTCCTCCTCAATCTGAGGTTCGACAATCGGCCTGACCCTCCTTTCGAGTACCTTAGAGTAAACTTTCCCGGGGAGGCTGAGTAGTGTGATGCCTCTGTAATTGGCACACACCCTCTGATCCCCCTTTTTAAAAATGGGAACCACCACCCCGGTCTGCCACTCCTTCGGTACTGTTTCCGACTTCCACGCAATGTTGATGAGACGTGTCAACCATGACAGTCCCTCAACACCCAGAGCCTTCAGCATTTCTGGGCGGATCTCATCCACCCCCGGGGCTTTGCCACTGTGGAGTTGTTTAACAACCTCAGTGACCTCCCCCCGGGAGATTGGCGCCGATCCCCCGTCATACTCCAGCTCTGCCTCTAACATAGAGGGCGGAGTTGTCGGGTTCAGGAGTTCCTCAAAGTGTTCCTTCCAACGCCCCAACACTCCATCAGTTGAGGTCAACAACGTCCCATCCTTACTGTACACAGCTTGGATGGTTCCCTGCTTCCCCCTCCTGAGGTGTCGGAGAGTTTTCCAGAACAACTTTGGTGCCGCCCGAAAGTCCTTCTCCATGTCCTCTCTGAACTTCTCCCACACCCGCTGCTTTGCCTCGGCCACGGATGAGGCTGCTGCCCTTCGGGCCTGTCGGTACCTTGCAACTGTCTCGGGAGTCCCCCGGGATAACAAATCCCTGAAGGCCTCCTTCTTCAGTCGGACGGCTTCCCTGACCACCGGTGTCCACCAGGAGGTTCGAGGGTTACCGCCCCTTGAGGCACCTAGGACCTTGAGACCACAGCTCCCCGCCGCGGCTTCGGCAATAGAGGCTTTGAACACCGACCACTCTGGTTCAATGTCCCCAACCTCCACAGGAATGCCTGAAAAGCTCCGCCGGAGGTGTGAGTTGAAGGCCTCCTGAACTTGGGCCTCCTCCAGACGTTCCCAGTTCACCCGAACTACACGTTTGGGCTTACCAGGTCTATCCAGAGGCTTCCCCCGCCACTCGACCCAACTCACCACCAGATGGTGATCAGTTGACAACTCCGCCCCTCTCTTTACCCGAGTGTCCAAAACATACGGCCTCAGGTCCGATGATACGATAACGAAATCGATCATGGACCTTCTGCCTAGGGTGCTCTGGTACCACGTACACTTATGAGCATCCTTATGTTCGAACATGGTGTTTGTTATGGCCAATCCATGACGAGCACAGAAGTCCAGTAACAAACCACCACTCCGGTTCAGATCAGGGGGGCCGTTCCTCCCAATCACGCCCCTCCAAGTGTCTCCATCATTGCCCACATGTGCGTTGAAGTCTCCCAGCAAGATTAAAGAGTCCCCTTCAGGAGCCCCATACAGGACTCTTTCCAGGGTCTCCAAGAAGGCCGTATACTCTGAACTGCTGTTGGGTGCATAAGCACACACAACAGTCAGAGTTTTCCCCCCCATAACCCGCAGGCGTAGGGAGGCGACCCTCTCGTCCACTGGGGTAAACTCCAACAACGAAGCACCCAACCGGGGACTTGTGAGTATCCCCACACCCGCCCGGCGCCTCACACCTTGAGCAACTCCGGAGAAGAATAGAGTCCAACCCCTATCCAGAAGTAAGGTTCCAGAGCCGACGCTGTGCGTAGAGGTGAGCCCAACCAGATCCAACTGGTAACGCTCCACCTCCCGCACAAGCTCCGGCTCCTTCCCCCCCAGAGAGGTGACGTTCCACGTCCCCAAAGCCAGCTTCTGTCGCCCGGGTCTGGTCCGTCGAGACCCTCCGCTTTCACTGCCACCCTTCTGGCAGCGCACCCGACCCCATCGCTGTTTCACGTAGGTGGTGGGCCCGCGGGACGGAGAAGCGGAGGTGTTGCCCACGTTGCCTTTTCGGGCTGGGCCCGGCCGGGCTCCGTGGCAAGCCCGGCCACCAGACGCTCGCCGTCGAGTCCTCCTTCTGGGCCTGGCTCCAGAAAGGGACCCCGGGCTTCCTCCGGGCCGGGTATCCTCACTTCTTGTTGTCGTTTTTTTCATGAGGTCTTTTGAACCAATCTTAGTCTGGCCCCTTGCCTGAGACCAATTTGCCATGGGAGACCCTACCAGGAACACAAGGTTCCAGACAACACAGCCCCCAGGTTCATCAGGGCACACAAACCTCTCTACCACGGTAAGGTGCTGGTTCTTTCATAATGACATATTTATTTATTTCAGATGACTTGTATTTCATAATGACGCATTTATTTATTTCAGATGACTTGTATTTCATAATGAAGCATTTATTTATTTCAGGTGACTTGTATTTCATAATGACTTGTATTTCATGATGAGACATTTCCATTCCTTATATGCAAATGACGGGGCGTGGTTAGCTCACAGATCCAGACCAAAGCAACAGCACCACAACACTGACTCAATAGCATTTGTTTCACACTCCAGTACTCTTAAGTGGTTTGCAAACTGCCAATAAACCAAACCGGTTCAAGAACCATTCTTGTGCTTAACTGGTTCTTCTCTTGTCTTATCTGGTCCGCCCAATGCTGCTCTTCTGAGAGCAACCGCTCTGACAGCTCTCTCTAGTCTCTACTGGGAAACAGCTAAAAGTCCTTCTGGAGGTAAGCAACGCTACATAATTACACCCAGTCTGAGAGTAAAAGATTTCTCGAAGGTTCGTTTTGCTTTCTTACAACGTTAAGTTAATGTTCGTAACCTTAAGTTTGCTAGGAGGCCATTGTTACGAGCTAGCTGTCTTAGCTAACAACAGTTAGCAGCTAACGTTTTCTGCAGTTTGTGTTGCCCCTGAAAAACGTGATGTAGTTATTTAAGGGTATGTTAAATTAACGTTATTTTACAAGTTGAGAGAGTTAAGTTGTGTTTAAAATCGTCAATGTAATGCACGCTAGAGGTTTTTAGTTGGACATGAAGTCAGCTAACGTTAGCTAACTACCAGGTTAGCATGTTAAGCTGTGGCAGCTAGCTTAATACAAAGAGGGGTTTTGTGCTTCATTGCAAACTTTTCTTTGTTAATCTACCTGAAACTGTAGGGACAGTTTGTTTCTACTCAACTATACAGACCATTGTTGAGGAGATGCAAAACATACTGTACATGAGTTAGGTCCAACATATACCTTGAGTAATGTTACTTTGCTGCTAAAAATGAAACATCATTATCAGATGAGGACATCACCAAAGTGTGTGAGCCTGTCAGGGGATTTGATCTGTTCTCTGCATGTCCTAAACACTGCTCTGGTATTACTTATCTTGTAAAATGTAAGTCTCCCGCTCTTGTCATCGTTCAGGCTTTGCATTTGAACTCCTATGACTGGTTGCGGACTTGAAGAGAACGCCTTCCTGACATCCAGGAAAAAGGCGAGATTCTAATACATTTGAATGCTAAAAGCAAGTTATTGTTTTTAACTTTTTAAATATGATTGTTTTGGGGCATTTCAGTTTTATTGGACAGAGGCAGTAGATATCTACTGGAAACAGTGGAGAGGGAGGAGATGATATGCAGCAAAAGGCCCAGCCGGATGGTTGCTGCTCCGTGTGGAATGTGTTCTATCAGGTAAAGCACTTTGGTACCCAGTTATTTATGGTATTGAGTTTGAATTTAGCCTTTGGAATGTAATTTCCAACAGTGCGTTGTAAAGACTGAAAGATGTAAAGCTTGACATGATTTCGTCTTTTACTTAAGAAGATGTTTGTCCTCCTGTGTTGTCTTATTTCCTTATCTTTCTTTCAGTTGTAACATCTACCAATGGTTGTACATGACAGAGCCCTCCTCCACCTCTTTGCTGTCTTACTAGTCAATCCTTCTGATCAGGTCCTTTCCTAAATAGTGGTAAGTTTTACAGTTCAGTGTACGTTAATTTAGCAACTTAATGCTTTACCGCTGTTGAATAAATCCTATATTGCTAGTCATTTTATTAAAACTACGATTTGTAAACTTTTTGATTCCAATTACAATAATCTTTTTGTTATACTTGTAAAACATATCTTAACATCCATCAGCAAGCAATACAACAAATCATCCAACACTAAATAGAAGAAATCTGGACCTATTTCTTTTTATACAGCAGCATGTTTTGGGACTGCTCATTGATGTCATCAAGAGCCATTGAGTCTACCTTTTGTAGTCGGCCTCTGAGCATGTTTATCATTTCTTTGTATCTTAACATTCCTATAATCATTAGTTTTTTTATTGTTGATATTGTTTTGTTCTTTATTTTTGTTGTGAGAATCACTTTGCAATTATTGTGTAAGTGCTATATAAATAGTTATACTAATATTATTGTTGTTACCATCATTACTATTATTAATAATGTCTTCTTTGTTTTCTTTCTTTATCGCTGCAGAAAGGATCATGCCAGCCCACATCAAACACCTGATCAAGAGCTTGTGAACCTCACTGCTGCGGACACCTGTGTGATATTCCACTCTGACTGGAACCCTCAAAGTGACCTGCAGGTACGATATATATATCTGCTCTGTCTGTCCTAAAGATAGTTCAATAGGGCTACAACAACAGTCTTTCCGTTTATTCCCTCGGTTCTTTAAGTGTATATTATTTTCCCATTTAATGCTTAAAAACGTTAAACAGCAGCTGCACATGATGCTCTTTTGACCCCTCTTTTCATTTTTTATTTCAGGCTCAAGCTCGGTGTCATCGTTTTGGCCAGTCTAAGGCGGTGAAGGTGTACCGTCTGAGAGGGAAATGCTGGATAAAGTTAGTCTGAAGCTCGGGCTGGACCGTGCCGTCCTGCAGAGCATGAGTGGGAACAAAGAAGGCAACAACAACGGGGTGAGAAAAAGAAAATCTGTCATATTTCTAGATGCCAAGTCATTTTTGGGTCAGTCGCTGTTGCAGTACGCTTAGTTTATTTTCCAAAAGAGTTTTCTAAATCCACTTGTGTAAATGTCTCTCTGCGTCGCCTTTAGCCGGTCCAGCAGTTCTCCAAGAAGGAGATCGAGGACAGTAGTATTACCCATGCTGTTTCAATCACATTAGTATGCATAAAAAGTGACAAGTGACACGCCCCCAATTATGCAAATGAGCTAAGTCCCGTCTCCCATTGTTCGAGACCCTTTGATGTGAGATAACAGGTAGGTGTGAAAAGCCCCCCTGTGTAGTGCTTTTGTTGTCTAATTCTTTGATGTGTTGATTAAGGTAGTCTCTTTGAAGTTATGTTGTCTGGCCCCTGTCCCTCCTTGTAGTCTAAGCCTTTGATGTGAGATAACAGGTAGGTGTGAAAAGCCCCCCTGTGTAGTGCCTTTGTTGTCTAATTCTTTGATGTGTTGATTAAGGTAGGTGTGAAAAGCCCCCCTGTGTAGTGCCTTTGTTGTCTATTTCTTTGATGTGTTGATTAAGGCAGTCTCTTTGAAGTTATGCTGTCTGGTCCCCTCAGGGTTGTATAATCTAATTAGCCTTTGATGTTTTGCCCTTTGATGTGGTGTGTTATAAGCCTTTGATGTTAATCTAGGTGTCTCTTTGAAGTTATGCGTGAGACTGTCTAACCCCCTCCCCGCCCAGGCCTCTCCCCCCTTTCTCCACCCCCTTCCTTTTGGGCTATGAGGCTAGCAGATAGGGGGGAGGGAATTAGGTGAAAATAGGAATAAGCTCTAAACTAATTAAAAAGACAGTCATTTCCACTTACCAAGTCACCTTGCAAAAAAGAAAATTGGCCAAGAGACGCCTGTGACAACTTACCGCCATCCGTCCGGAGCGCCAGTCAAGAAACGAATGCCTCAGTTGGGCGGGAGTCAGACGCCTACAGCCAGAGATCTTTGCATAAACTTATCTCGTGCCCTCTTTTTGGTTGTGGAGCGCGTTCATGTGTGCTGGAGGAGGGGCTCTGTGAGGAAGTGGCAGATTTTCGGTTGTGTACTTTTCAAAATACGTAAAGAGGGAAAACAATGAAACAATTTAAAAAAAACATGATCTTTGTCTTTTTTATAATTACTTTACACCACAAGAATTTCCTGTGTGCAAAAAAAAAAAGGTTTGACTGGTGAAAAAGACTCTCACTTTTACAGGGGGGGCTCCGCTTCCCACTCAACATAACAAGTCCCGCCTTCCTCACCAGATCATTTAAAAGTGAGAATCCCTCAAGGACATTCGTTGAACACTAACCATGGATCTGAGAAAAAACAACTCTCTCCCCGCGAGTTGCAGCCTAGAGCAAACGCCTGGAGGACCCCTATCCTATCCAACAATCTGGACACCCGAGCTCGACAGCGATATGGCGGGCATTGATATTACTGGCTGGCTGGATATGTATCAACCTCCATCTACTCCATCCGAGTCTCCAGGGGAATCAACCGCTTATCCCGCTGATTCGCCGTGCTTTCCTTGTGCACCAGAGGGTGACGATGCAGAAGGTGTTAGGACATCGTCATTCCTGAATACGGTAAAAGCTGTGGTGGTTCATCTGTTGGACAGAGTTGTGCAACTGTACAGAAAGGAAAAATGTTACGGGTGTCAAGTCGACCACCCCAGTCAAATGCAGCACGAGTGTTTGTTTCCGACCGAAGAATACTATCTGGATCGAAACTATGATGAAGTGGTAAAGAGACTGTGGACTGTTCGTTTCATTCCAGCCATTCGGGACACTCTACACCCGGGCCACCTTCATGTGTCAGAGAGGAGAGTCTTTGGAGCTACCGAGGCGATTCTGCACAATCTCAGAAACACCAGACTCTTTGAGGCTAAAATCGAGAAGCTTTACGACCAGCTTATAGAGAACGACGAGACCCAGCTGAAGAATATAAGAGCAGCTTGGGACTTTTGGCAGCAATAGGAAGAGTTTTTGATACTTTTTCGTTAAAGTATGTTTTTTTATTTTATCTGTTTTATTTTTATTTTACTTGATCTAATGTGTCCTGCCTAAAAAATCACGTTTTATTATTTCTCTGCTTGGAGAAAATGTTTATTTTTTTATACATGTGTGACATATCAATAAAATGAGTTGTAAGAAAAACTGTTGTACTCATTACCTCATCGGGGGTGTAACAGGGAACATGTCTGAGAAACGTGTCATGCAAAGGGTGTACTACACTCCTTCTAATCCAGGGAGTTTAGGAGGTGTGGATAAACTCCATAGAGCTGTACAGAATGAAATGGGTAAACAAGTAAATGTAGAAAAAGTCAGAGAATATTTATCTGAGCAGGATGCATATACTTTGCATAAGCCGGCTAGGGTGCATTTTGTAAGAAACAGAGTTTTCGTACTCAGACCGCTACAACAATTTCAAGCAGATCTTTGCGATATGCAGTCGCTGTCCAAATATAATGATGGTTTTAATTATTTGTTAACAGTCGTAGATGTATTTTCGAAAAAAGCCTATGCTCAGGCATTAAAGAAGAAGACGGGCATAGAGGTTACCAAGGCCTTTTATACAATTTTAACACACAGTCAGATTCCTAAAAAGATACAAACAGACGCAGGGAAAGAATTCTTTAACAAAGTTTTTCAAACCTTATTGAAGATACGAGGTATTGCACATTATGCAACAGCCAGTGATATGAAGGCATGTGTGGTAGAGAGATTTAACCGTACGCTGAAAACTAAAATGTGGCGGTATTTTACAGCTAAAAACACTCATAGATATATAGACGTCTTACCTGAACTAATTGAAAGTTACAATAATAGTTATCATCAAAGTATTAAAATGACACCAATGCAGGTGACCAAGGAAAATGTTTCGGAACCTGTATACCCCCTCTGGCCTTCCTAAAAAAGCTGCTGCCAAAATGAACTTTAAGGAGGGGGAGCTTGTAAGGATATCCAAATTGAGAGGGGTATTTGATAAAAAATATGAGCAGAGTTATACGGACTAATTATTTACGGTGTCTGAAGGCTTACCTCAGCAGCCACCTGTTTACAAACTCAAAGATTATGATGGAGAAGAGATCAAGGGGACTTTCTATGAGAAAGAGTTACAAAAAGTGAAGCTATCCAGTGACAAGGCTTTTCAAGTGGAGAAAATTCTGAAAAGGCGTGCGGTGAGAGGGAAAAAACAAATGTTTGTATCCTGGAATAACTGGCCCGAGAAATTCAACAGCTGGGTTGATGCTGGCGAGATCAAAAATGTATAAAAACAAACAGACTCAACGCTCAGTCCTTCATTACAGCCATGGAGATAAATGAAGGGTTCTACATTACGCTGCCGTCCAATGCCAGCCTTGATGTATTTCAAAACAATACAAGCTCTAGTTATCAGGTGAACCTGGCACAACCTTTACACTTGGATGGTTCGTGGCAGGTCGCCATGACAGAAATGTCATACCCCCACACCTGGTATAACATACCTTTGGAAGTAGCCTGTTTTGAATGGATAAAGAAACCAAAACCCCCCGCGATAGCGAGCAAGTTAAAGCTGCAAATGTTTCGAGGTGGTTACTATAGTAGCATAACTCAGCTCAAGGAGGAACTCGAGTCCTGCTTCAGAAAAAATGACTCTGATGTCAGTTTGTACTATAGTCCAATTCACAGGAAAATTGAATTTCAGGGCGGGGGGCAATATCGTTTTCGCTTTCCAAAACCCGTCGCTTATATGCTTGGAATAAAACCAGACCAGTGGCTCAAATTTGATGATAAATCAGCAGCCTACCCAGCGGATATAAATGCAGGCGTAACTCATCTATACTGCTATAGTAACGTGGTCAGTCACCAGCGGGTAGGTGACGCTTTTGCTCCTCTCCTGAGAACCGTAGATATAAAAGGAACATTCGGCGACACCATCACCCAATATTTTAGTCCTGCATATTACTTGCCGGTAACAAAAACGCACATTGAGAATATACAGATAGAGATAAAAAACGATCAGAACGAACCAATAAAGTTTACCTACGGTAAGAGTGTAGTGAAACTTCATTTCCGACCATCAAAAGCCGGACAATCTTTTGCAAAACGATGATTCATCACGACCCCCAACGTTTTGTGAGTTACTATGAAAATCAAGCGGGAGGCTCATTACCGGGTTTTTATGGTGCACCGGTGATGTACGGCCGAGGCATTGGCTCTATATTTTCGAGATTATTTCGTTTTGTCGCCCCCCTGGTGAGAAAAGGGTTCGCCATAGCTAAACCTCATCTGAAATCGGCTGCCAAACATATTGCATCAGACGTTATCAGTAAGGCGGTCCATAAATGTGTCCGCCAATCAGATCAAGGGTCCCAAGAAGGAGCCGGTGGTCTGATGGTTTTGGCAAGAAGGGCCAGAAAGAGACCTCCAGGCAAACGGGTTCCGACAGGTGTTAAAAAAGGAAAGCACTCAGCCAAAAGAAAATCATTAGGGAAAAAACACCCTCGGAGAAGGAACGTATTGGGGAGAGATATATTTTAGAGTGTTAAATATGGCTCTTTTACATCACAAATCTGCTGAATGCAGCATGGCAGAGCTGGATTTATTTTCTGCTCCCATGACGCAGCTTTCTATCGATGAAAAACACTACACCGAGGTCCTCCCGTTGTCTGCCATTACAGACGACGGACCTATTGAATTTTTCATTCCCGGGGACGGGGATAAATACCTAGATATGAATGACACCTTGATGCATCTCAGGATCAAAATAACCAACGCCGATGGGACTAATCTGGCAGCTGATGCCCCCGTGGCCCTCGTTAATTATCCTCTGAATACAATTTTTAGTCAATGCGACGTTATTCTAGGGGACAGGCTGATTTCTCAGTCCAGCTCGACTCATCCTTACAGAGCAATGATTGAAACGCTATTGAATTACTCTGATTCTACTTTAAAAACTCAGTTCACCGCCGGCTTATTTTATAAAGACACCGCGGGAGCTATGGACTCTGTAGTGATCGCCAATGGGCCAAACAAGGGTCTAGTAAAGAGAGCTATATTCACAGCAGAATCTCGAGAGCTTCATCTGATGGGGGCCCTACACACCGATATATTTTTCAGCGAGAGGCTTCTCCTGAGCTCTGTAGATTTGAGAATCAAACTCACCAGATCTAACGATGCCTTTACTCTCATGTGTGCAAATGACTCTACATACCGTCTAAAAATACTGGGGGCTTCACTTTTTATCAAGAAAGCCACCATCTCCCCTGCAGTGCGTTTAGGTCATGCTGCGGCTCTGATGAGAGGTAACGCCCTCTACCCTTTATCTCGGGTAAACATCAAAACATACAGTATCCCGGTGAATTCCAGAATATGCAACCAAGAAAATCTCTTTCTGGGCAATATGCCTAAATACATAGTATTGGGTATGGTAAATCACGAAGCCTTCACCGGAAGGAGACCGCTTTCACCTTTTAATTTCCTTCATAATGATATGGAATATCTGGCTTTGTGTCAGGACGGCAGACAAGTACCGGCCAAAGCATTCCAACCTCAATTTAACCGCGGGTCCTCAGTCAGAGAGTTTTACAACATGTTCACTGCTACAGGGAGACACATGAAAGACTTACCTCTGAGTATTGACAGAGAGGATTTCGAACAAGGATACTCACTATTTGTATTTAATCTCACTGCATCGGAAGATGCTGACGCACTGTCTCCCATTACAAGCGGTAGTTTAATACTGGAAATGAGATTCAGAGTGCCGCTACCACAGACTACCACTTTAATCGTATATTCTTGTTTTGATTCGATTCTGGAGATTAATTCAAAACGTCAAGTGTTGGTAGATTATTACTAAGAAGACTACAACATGAATAATCATCAATTGGACAGTCTCCTGCGTCATATGGTGGGGGACTCTTTTGGTGGGGTGTGGGCGTCAGATCAGCTACCCCGAGTAAAACAATTATTTAGATACCCTGTATACATGATTGTAAACACCCACCCCTCCCACATGCCCGGAGAACACTGGCTAGCAGTGACTTTAGAGGAAGAGGACGGGGTTGGAACTTTTTTTGATTCTTTCGGATTTCCCCTGATTTTAGTCATTACCCAAAAAGCATCCTGCATTTTCTAGAAAAACAATGTAAAACTATTTTATACCACAACCAGCAGCTTCAGAATGTCATGTCTACAGCCTGTGGTCAGCACTGTGTTTTCTATCTATGTAAAAGAGCGTCGGGGTTGTCTTACGAAAATGTGTTATCTCTGTATCAAGATGATGTGTTTAAAAATGATGCTGCTGTAACGAATTTTGTGAAAAAATACCAAAGGTGTGAGAGACGTCATAAAGACACTCATTTTAACCACAGTGTTTGTTCTCTACAAATGTTTAAAGATTGTTATAAAATGTAGAAAAAATAAAAAAGGTCTGAAGACTAAATTAATTCAGGTGACTGTCTTTATTAGGAAAACAAAAAATATAATACAACTTTAGGGGGTCAAATGTAACCAGCTGGGGCTTAATATTCTATCTTTCCTTATTCTTTTCTTCTTAAGCGAGGCACTCAGAGGTTCTTCTGCGGTGTCTGGGGTTCCTGACACCTCCCAGCTGAGGGTCGTAGATGATTTATTATTTCTTATTCTTCTGGGCATATTTTCTCCATATGGCTCGCCCTCTTTGATTATACGATATTGTTCACGAGCGTGCAGGTTTTGAAAAGCTGATAAAGGAATGTTGATCTCATTCAGACTATTTAAAAAACCCCGCCAGCCTTTAGGCTCCCGGGCATTTGTTTTATACGAGCAGGATAAATGTTTAAATAAATCTAACATGTGTGAACCTTTTACAGCTGTACCCTTTTCTACAAAGTCCCCCGTCGGTGTCCATCCAGCTGTACTAGTGATTAATTTACTCATAATGTAGGTGGCATTCTTACGGTAACGCATAGGGAGGTTTTGAAGTACCTCGTTCTTTATTTTATCAATGGATATGCCATCCTTTTCTTCTCCTTTTACCAACCCTGTGTCTTCAGGTAGAGTTAAAGTAATAGGTCGCTCCTCCTCCCCGTCTTGTTTGAGTAAGGTGAGATATCTCTGTAGCAAGGTGTTGTATTTTCTTATTTTTTCATAAGGGGGTATTCCTGTTTCGTTTAGCACTGCTCTCATTTTTTCATCCAGAACATCTTCGGCAGTGCGTCTCATTGTTTCCTTACTATGGGGGTTAGTTACACCCGTCTGATTGAGCTGATTAAACTGGTGAGGTGATAACAAAAACATCTTCTGACTCATGATCGAGTAAGCCCTCCTAAAAGTTGTCCTAAAATGGGTATCACCGCACCAAGCAGAGGCAGAAGAAAACCTCCAGATTGCTTTCTTAAGGCCGTGAATTTAGTTTTTAAGTTGGTCTTTTTATTGGCCAAGAGTTTGAAAATGTTCTTTTGTTTCTTGAGTTTCTTATACTGAGCGCCTGATAGTGGAATGTTACCCTTTAGAAGATTTAAAGACAGCTCACAGAGTGATTGAAGAAAATCCGTGGAGCAGTTCTTGAGAATATCCTTGCGCTTCGACGGCTTGGCGTTACACAAGGCCTTCAGCAGAGGCATGTTTCTTTTTAAACGGGCCGACATGCTGTTTCAAGTTTTCGTTTTTGGTACATAAACAACTGGCCACTGATTAGGTAGTGCTCCCGATCTAAGTCTGTAGATGTCTGGACAGCTGGGGGTCATGTCTACGATTAAATAACCGTGAGGTTCCGTGGTTGCGTCTTCAAAACTTTGTAGGAAAAATGATTTATTACCCGGGTGTATTTGTTGAGCAAGTATGTTCATTTGTAATCTGTCTCTGGGGTTTTTAAACAAGACCATGTAATTAGTATTCAAACTAATGGTACGACTGTTTTTACCCTGATGAAAAGCATTTTGGGTAAGCATCATAACACTCATATTTCTATGATGACGGTATTGGGTGAAAAGTCTGACTACTTCAGGATGCTCGGAGGCCTGAAATATAACATCATCCAATATAATCAAATGACTTTGATCAGGAGGAAATAGAGATTCATCTTGAAATGATTCAGGCAAATGTTTGATGAACTTTATATTTTTATTCTTTTCCTGCAGTTCAGCATACATGGGCTGGAAAGAAGTATAAATCCACACAATATTTTTGAGGCTGTACATCCATTACATGAATACAATTTTGCAATACATTCTTGACAAAAAAAGTTTTTCCACACCCACTGGGGCCAACTACTAAACAAGAGAAAGGAACACGTAGTCTGGGCTCAAAATCAATTTGACTGGGTGAAAACATTTTGTCTCTTCTTATTATCTCTCAATACCCAAAAGGCAAAGTATTTCCTCCGTCTAGCAGACGTCTCTTATCAAACACAACTCGGAACTTTTTGGTGAATGACACATTTCTCAAAACGAAACCCTCTTTATTCCGTACAATGTTATGTTGCGGGGCCTCAATTACCCTCCCCCTCTCAGAGTTTTGAACGTAGCCTTCCACCAGATCTGCCAGACTGTCAAACATTCATGCGTTTGTGTAATCCCTTTCACACGCATCACTACCTTTTTCTGATTTTTGGTTTGGTAAGCATAACTTTGAGGGCCTGCTGAAACAAACTCTTCAATCGTGTCACCCCCCAGTTCATCTGTCAGATCCCCCAGATAAACCCCCATGGGCAGTGGAGTCTCCCCCTGTCTCGTCACATAGATGATACTATCTGTGTCGTAGTAGAAGACTCTGTTTCTCCAATTCACTGTACAGTTTCAGCCTGGCATACGCAGTGGTAAATGCGGCAATGAATATGTTATCTACCTTGTTAGGAGGAGAATAACAATGTTCACCGTAACACCACTGAACATGAGCCGTCCTGTCGTTGAGGAATGAGAAATACTTAACCTTAAGTTTAGCTGAAAACAAGAGGTAAAGAAATTCTTCTGTTTTGGTCACAATCTTAGTCTGAGTCAGATTGCTTCTCTGGGCAAATTACCCCCAGAAACTGTTGAGACATAGTTTTGACACTTGTCTTTTGGCTGGATTTGATTTGATTTTATCTGCATCCAGCAAGATCCCCTGATTAGCATGGTAGTCTGCCACATACTTTTGTCTGCTCTCATCATCTGCGGCCTCTGAAGGATAACCTGATGCTTCTTGTTTACCCTTCAAAAATATGTGTATATAGTCTACAAAAATGCTGTCACTTTTCTTCTCAAAATGCCACACCTCTGTGATCTGAGTCATCTTGTACCCCATGTCCAGGGCTTTGGTGAATTCTGTGGTCACCCAAACTCCTGTTAATGCTCTTTCCTCTTTGCTATGCATGCAGGGCCCCTGTTGGTTGTTAAGCTCAGCGCATGTACGGCAGAGGGTGAACACTAGCTTACCCGCTGCAGTTCGGTAGGGCAGGACAGGAAAGTAAAGACCCCGGGGAGGGTCTACTGTGGCTCTGATTAACCCAAAATAACTCTGAGGGTCTTTGAAATCTCTGAATATGATCTGGGGGTGTCCAAGTGGATATAGGCCTGTACAGTTTACAAAAGGGTAGAGCGAGGTGAAATCACAATAATGAACCAATTCATCTGCCGCTGTCGTGTGCCTCAGCTTTACAGCACATGTCCTTCCCCCGTATAGAGCATCGCGGGGGGTCAGTGGTGCTGGCGCTTTGTATTCCCTGAGGAAAGCCTGCAAATCTTGATTGGATTTTTTCATCTCCACCCATGTATGCTCACGCATAACGATCACTTTGGCCCCGTGAACAGACTGTAGCTCATGCAGCTTTTCCTCACTAGCAGCATGGAGCTGCTCAAATGTGTCACCTGTCAAGGGGTTTTTCTCATGGCCCTTGTAGCCAGATGGGCACCCGTGATAGAAGCTACCAAGAAATTCCCAAACAATCTTGGCCCCGGCTACTTCAGCAAAACCATCCACAACAAAACGTCCCACTCGTTTTTCTCCTTCATTCAACGCATGTTGAATAAATACACCTTCGGTTTGTGCTACCCACTCTAGCCATTGAACACCTGCGTCTGAGTACGTCTTGTTTTCACGGCGGTAGTCGTCGGGTGGGGGTATTGCCAGGGTTTTGGGCTGTAGAAAGTTTGTGGTAAAAACTTTCATACAAGCAGAAGCTATGGTCGCACGACTAAAAGGATCAACTCCTGTCTCTCCGAGAAACCCTTTTCGAAATAAAGTGGCCCCCTGGGCAAGAATGTCCACATCGTTTTTACAGTAAAGCAATGCCTGCTTTCGAAAATCAAAAGTACCCGTGCGTACCGTCTCATACCAGGTGAAAAAGTCACTCTTTTCATCAGTTGTCATGCGTTCTATCCCATAACAGTGTGCTGGAGGGTAAGGTCCGATATAACTCAGATTGGCCTTAGAGCTGAAAACGTGAGGGAAGTACCCCTTGATTTTATCTTCAAATCCCAAAGCTTTTGGCATTGCTGCTAAACGCATAGAGAGATAAGACAGTGAGTCTATGTACTTTTGCCCGAAATGCTTGTCAGTAAAAGAGATCACTTTACTTCCCTGCATTATCAAAGAGGGTTTTAGCCCTTGCTCGATCATTGCGTTGATAATGAGATAGCTGTCAAAACCCTTAGCATTGTGAGCGATGAAGGTTGCATTTTTTAACTTTGGGCGCCTAAAGTGTGCCAGAAACTGCAGTGCCCAGTCGGTACCCTCAGCGACCCAAATTTCACCCGCAAGGGTTTTTGTGCACACCAGGAAGGGGACATGTACACCGTCTGCCCCCGCCATTGTTTCAAAATCATAAAACACAATGTTGTCTTTGTATTCTGTCTCTTTGGGCAACACTCCGATGTAACACAGATGTTTTTCACCATCGCCTGTAGAAGCAGAGGGTAATTTTTCGCTGCATGTCTTACATTTCTTCACAGCACACTTGTGTGTTTTATCTGCACTACTCTTGGGAGTGTAGTAGGAAAGTTTACAATCTACACACTTTTTGTTTAAATCGCAGTTACTGGCAATGTCTGATGATCTCTGTGTCTGTTTTTATGTCGAGAATGACAGCCGACTGTACGGGACGTTTTGTTGCAGTCTTTACAAAAGATGGGTTTAAACTCATCCAGAGTACATGAGGGTTCAAGGCAGACATAACAATGACCAGTACAGGTGTGTGTCCACTGAGAGCTGTAGCCTGTGTAACAATGTTCGCAGACAAATGCAGAGCCTAAAAACCCCTTCAAGTTTTTAATCCCATAGTAATGGTTTTGGAAGAGAAACAAAAACACAGTTTTGTCTTGTTTGGGACCGTCTGTCTGGAATTTACAGTGTGTACGATCATCATCGCCTCTGTAAAACACCACAAACAATATTAGCCTGTAGCTGCTCGCCCTGAAGCTCAATCTGAACAATATCATCCCTCTCTGCCCGTGACAAAGCATCCCTTCGCATATCATGTACATTGCTCATCAGAACCCCATAATAAGCTGTAAAGTCTGCCTCATCGTTAGGAGGAGTTATGACTAGAGACTGACGCAGTTCTGTGTTATTGAATACAGGTCGAGACAAAACACCTGATGAAGCATTCTGATTAGCTCCTCCACCAGTCTGTAGCGAGGGGCCTGATGATTCTGAAGCATTCAGGGTGTCATTTTGGTCAGCGCTACCGCCATTGCGCACGGAGGAAACTGGTGATTCCGAGTTACTCGAGGTGTCCCTAGCATATCCACCATTCTGCACGGTGGAAACTGGCGATTCAACATTGGTTGAAGCTATGCTATTTACTTCATTCAGATGGAGTACTCCGTCTGCGAGCTGATTTAAAAGCCCGAGACTGGGGTAAGTGTCAGAGTTTTGGTAGCAGTCTAACACCCACTCCAAAGCACTATCTAAGGTTGATGGAGGGCTTGGGTTTGTTTGTGATGAGTTGGAAGGTTCGTTTGCAACTGCTTCTTCGTCATTTAACTCACTGATATTGTCCGAACACAGAGGAAATGACATATCTCCATACACGAATTCCTCATCACTGCTTAGTTCATTTATGTCATTTATAGACTGCAGAAAAGAAATTTCTCTATCTGCTAAATCATCCATGTTTGACCATTTATGAAACCAAATAAAATCAAAAATACATTTTGTCACAGCTGAAGAAACATACCATTCGGTTACATCGGCATCAATTTACATGAGACCCCCTCCAGCTTATTCAGTGTGTCCATAAAGTCGGCAGTAGCAGCAGTGGGGGTCGTCTTGATAATAGGTTTGTTGATCTATGCAGAAAAAAGACAGAGAAAAAAAGGATAAGTATTTGAAAAACATAGGATTATACATTTAACAACTATTCATTTAATAAACATCTTATAAAATAACCATACAACTCATTTACCGGGGTGATATCTCGTCGGGAGGGGGTCTGTCAGGAGGGGGTCTGTCAGCAGTACAATATCGATCTGAATCTCACTTAGAGTTTGTGCTGATAGTTCGCCCCCCACCTGATGACTAGGGACGGGGTCTGTCTGACCCAATAGGAGCGTGTCTGGAACGGGGTGTAACTCAAAGTCGTCCAGATAGGCACTGTAAGCGTCAAAATCGGCCTGCAGTTCTGGCGGAATCTGCATAAAGGTTTCAGATATGACCTGCTGCCGGAGGGCGTTGAAAAGGGGCAAGTCAGCCTGATTATCTGAGGGTATAGTGGCTGACGGATGTTCCTAGGGGGTCTATAGTTGTCTCAAGAGGCACATTTGGAAAGTTTTGGTACACTGATGAAGGGTCTGTGCGGGGGTCATCACCTTTTCAACAAAAAGAGTAAAAAAAAAAACGTTAATTTGGATACTTTGCACATAAAAAAAAACATATTTGATTACAAAATAAAATACAACTAGTTTAAATATACTCACTTTCCACAGGGGGTGAATTAAGGTAGGCTCCAAGTACATAGTATATCCTTTCTAATACTATTGGCCTTATTTGACTCAGAGTATCTTGAGCCGAGACACAAAAAAAAAAGATTTGATTAGAATCTACACCGCATTTTATTTTATACTTTTCTAGTAACAACATGTTAAAGAAGTAAAATAAAATAAAAAAAAACAGAAAACTCACCTAAAATTTCAATAATCCTATGACCCCACACAATAGGGTTTTCATCATACAGGATCTCTACTGCAAACAGAAAAAACATTAAAAAAAATGTTTTTAAAGTATCTAATAATATACTATCCACATTATATATATATATATAAACAACATTTAATAATTACATGATATAAAACGTACTTACCACAATGGTTTGTGATGAGGTCTAAATCAATAAAGCTCAGAGCAGGAATGCCAGGACAGTTCAGCATCTGTTTTCTCCAACTGTAGAGATCAGATCGCCTTATAAACCCTCAAATAACAATGCCCTGGTCATTGCCTCCAAAAAAAATGACCAATCGATTTAATCCTGAGAACCCTCTGCTTTAAAAAAGAGACCTTATCCAGGTGATTAACTATGCGTCTTTTTGCCCCCCCACCGAGTGAGACTCTGCCCCTGCATTGATCTTCAGTAGGCAGAAAAGCCTTGTGTGTTTTGTAAATGACTAATTTAATTTACCCTCAGACTGTTGATTAAGTATTTTAAGTGTTTACAGCTTTTTTCTTTGTTCTGATCAGCCCCAATGGAGCCAGCCTGGAGTGAAGGGAGCAGAAACACATTTTTAGAAAGAAAACCTTCTTTTTTTTTGCATACAGCAAAATTCTATTATTACCCCCCTCACATAACTTCATATGGGGCTTCCTTATAGGTGTGTAATTATAAAAAATAAAAAAAAGATCATGGGGGGAATAGTATGTTTTCAAATATTATTTCCCTCTTCAGAGAGACTTTCTTATAGTTAATAAAGTAATTACACATTTGTTCACAAGCCCTACAGCTAGAGAGAATATCCTTAGGTATCACTATTAAAAACCTAAATAAGATCTTTTTAAATGAATATGTATACCCTCTTTGCAAACAGATACTTCATTGTAGTTAACAGTTTCACAAAAAACTTATAAAGAAAACATGAGGAGCCCCTGTAAAAAAAGTGAGAGTCTTTTTCACCAGTCAAACCTTTTTTGTTGCATACAGGAAATTCTTATAGTGGTGTATAGTAATTATAAAAAAGACAAAGATCATGTTTTTTTTAATTGTTTCATTGTTTTCCCTCTTTACGTATTTTGAAAAGTTCACAATCGAAAATCTGCCACTTCCTCACAGGGCCCCTCCTCCAGCACACATGAACGCGCTCCACAACCAAAAAGAGGGCACGAGATAAGTTTATGCAAAGATCTCTGGCTGTAGGCGTCTGACTCCCGCCCCACTGAGGCATTCGTTTCTTGACTGGCGCTCCGGACGGATGGCGGTAAGTTGTCACTTGGCCAATTTTCTTTTTTGCAAGGTGACTTGGTAAGTGGAAATTACTATCTTTTTAATTAGTTTAGAGCTTATTCCTATTTTCACCTAATTCCCTCCCCCCTATCTGCTAGCCTCATAGCCCAAAAGGAAGGGGGTGGAGAAAGGGGGGAGAGGCCTGGGCGGGGAGGGGGTTAGACAGTCTCACGCATAACTTCAAAGAGACACCTAGATTAACATCAAAGGCTTATAACACACCACCTCAAAGGGCAAAACATCAAAGGCTAATTAGATTATACAACCCTGAGGGGACCAGACAGCATAACTTCAAAGAGACTGCCTTAATCAACAGATCAAAGAAATAGACAACAAAGGCACTACACAGGGGGGGGGGCTTTTCACACCTACCTTAATCAACACATCAAAGAATTAGACAACAAAGGCACTACACAGGGGGGCTTTTCACACCTACCTGTTATCTCACATCAAAGGCTTAGACTACAAGGGGGGACAGGGGCCAGACAACATAACTTCAAAGAGACTACCTTAATCAACACATCAAAGAATTAGACAACAAAAGCACTACACAGGGGGGCTTTTCACACCTACCTGTTATCTCACATCAAAGGGTCTCGAACAATGGGTGGCGGGACTTAGCTCATTTGCATAATTGGGGGCGTGTCACCTGTCACTTTGTATGCATACTAATGTGATTGAAACAGCATGGGTAATACTACTGAGGACCTGCTGAGGAAAGGAGCCTACGCCGCCATCATGGACGAGAACGACGAAGGCAATCGCTTCTGCTAGGAGGACATCGACCAGATCCTGCAGCGAAGAGCCACCATCATCACCATCACCATGTATGTTCTTAGCAGCATTAGCCACTTGCTCTTTGTGAGATACCAAGTACTTGGTTATTTGAAATGTAATATTGATGATGTAATAATTAAAACTAGGGATGGGTACCGAGCCCCAGTATTAACGGGCCCCGGGGCTGAATTATTAAAGACCGTAGTACCGTTAACGTCATCGATCTTTTTATCGGTACTGGAGACATTTCAAAAATAGATGTCATATGTATTATATTTACATAAACATTATATCGCAATCTTACTGTCGCCAACTCCGTTTCTAATATGCAATAAGACTACAAAGTGCGTCTATGATTTATTTTCCATCTTTCCAATCCAGACGAGATCTCTCTCCCCTGTCGGTGTGCGAGGGGGTGGGGCAGTTTACACACAGAACCTGCTACATGCATGCAACACACACACACACACACACACACACACACACACACACACACACACACACACGCACGCACGCACGCACGCACACACACACACACACACACACGCGCGTGCGCACACAAACACATGGCAGAGAGAACTAAGCGCCCCGAGGGTAGTTATGTTACCCGTCTTGAGCATGGATGTATAATAAGAACTGGATACAGCGTCGGAGGCGGGGTCTCGTTCTTTCCTATGAGAGCTGCTCATTGGCGCATGAAGTAAAAATGGCCCAACTTTTGAGAGAGCGAAACGTCACAGATTACCCAGCATGCCTGGCTGTCAGAGCAGAAAACCCGTTTGTGCGCTCACAGAGCATGTGCCCCTTAAGCCCCGCCCCCCAAGCACCCACTCTCGGCTCACTAGAAAGAATGGAGAGAGAGAATAAATCTAGATTCGGCTTTTAGTGCATTTTACAACTTTAAGGACTTAATGATTCTAGGGCTATACAATAGTTCATACTGGGTAGTTAAGTGCTCCACATTCAGACGGAGGAATGCACCGGGTTCCACTGTCTTTCTAGTAGCTCTGTAGCCCCATCCACGAGTAACGTTTCCACGTCAGGTGTTATGTATGCTAGCAGCAACACACGGAGTTAACTCAATGATACAAACATGGGTTAATGATTAGAGGAAACTGAGTTATTTATTTTGTTAAAGTTACAGCTATGCTGTTTGCAGTTCTATCATCACATAATTGAATACGATTTGTTAAAACATTGTTGTTTCTTATTTTCAGTTTGCTTCAAGCAGTGGCTGTACGAGGAAGACGTGGAGGACCAAGAAATGCTGGCCAGATTGGCAAAGACCGGAAGATACACTGAACAAAAATATAAACGCAACACTTTTGTTTTTGCTCCCATTTTTCATGAGATGAACTCAAGATCTAAAACATTTTCTATATACACAAAATAACCATTTCTCTCAAATATTGTTCACAAATCTGAAAAAATCTGTGATAGTGAGCACTTCTCCTTTGCCGAGATAATCCATCCCACCTCACAGGTGTGGCATATCAAGATGCTGATTAGACAGCATGATTATTGCACAGGTGTGCCTTAGGCTGGCCACAATAAAAGGCCACTCTGAAACGTGCAGTTTTGCTTTATTGGGGGGGGTCTGGGGGGGGTCCGAAAACCATGCAGTGTCTGGTTTGACGGGTAGGGGTAGGGGTAGGGTTAGGGGTAGGGTTAGGGTTAGGGTAATGTTGTGAATCGAGTGGCCCATGGTGGTGGTGGGGTTATGGTATGAGCAGGCGTATGTTATGGACGACGAACACAGGCCACTCGATTCACAACATTACCCTACCCCTACCCCTCACACCAGATACTGACTGGTTTTCGGACCCCCCCAGACCCCCCCAATAAAGCAAAACTGCACGTTTCAGAGTGGCCTTTTATTGTGGCCTGCCTAAGGCACACCTGTGCAATAATCATGCTGTCTAATCAGCATCTTGATATGCCACACCTGTGAGGTGGGATGGATTATCTCGGCAAAGGAGAAGTGCTCACTATCACAGATTTTTTCAGATTTGTGAACAATATTTGAGAGAAATGGTTATTTTGTGTATATAGAAAATGTTTTAGATCTTTGAGTTCATCTCATGGAAAATGGGAGCAAAAACAAAAGTGTTGCGTTTATATTTTTGTTCATTGTACATAACAGAGAAGATAATGGATATTAACAAGAAAAAGAAAAAAAATGTTTATAATTTCTTTGTTGCTGTTTACATTTTGAATTATATTTGTTATTTTTAAATCAAATGCATCTATTTTAGATGATATATTTATTTAGATGTAGTTTTTTTTTGTAATATTATTGTATTAAGTATAATTTATTAAATAAAAATACTGTTATGAACACTATACAATGCCTTTATTTTGATAGTTACCAGAATACATTGTATATTTAATACTAACATAAGCTGGTGATAGATAAATGCTGGTCTGCTGGTATGCCAGCAGACCAGCATTTATAAAGAAAGAAACAGAAGGGAGGAAATGATGATAGCTAGACTCAGAATAAATCACACAGCATTGAATGGTACGCTGCATGTCATGGGGAAAAGTAACAGTGACAAGTGTAGGAACTGTGGAGTTAAAGAAAATGTGGAACATCTATAAAGCTGAAAGAGAACAACTAAAGGATAACGTTTTAGAGGCAGAGGGGGAATGGAGTGTGGTTGGTATTTTGGGAACAAAAGGAGCGGGAGAAAGAGCTACCAGAAAGGCACTGTTTACCTTTAGTGAAACTGGGGTAGGAAACATGATCTAACATTAGGTCAGGAAAGATCATAGATTGTTGTTTTGTTTTATTTATTTTTGGATTAGATCATAGATACGTCCATGAGTTAAGAGATGGAATGATATGATGATTCACACTCATGTACAGTAGGTGGCGGTATGCACCTTAAAGTTGTTTGCAATCCGCCAAAAAACCGAGAGAAGAAGAAGTCAACTGGTTTGTAAACGGACAATTTACACCGAAGAAGAAGAAGCGAACATTTCTGGCGGGTGAAATTTTGTGTATCAGATTACATGCAATGTCTGACTCTGAGAATTTAGTAGTTTGCCTTATAGTCCTTCTCCTCCATTTTCTTCCTCTTCTCGAGTAGTCAGTGTGGTGCTGTTGCTTTGGTCTGGGTCTGTGAGCTAACCACGCCCCGTTCATTTGCATATAAGGAATGGAAATGTCTCATCATGAAATACAAGTCATTATGAAATACAAGTCACCTGAAATAAATAAATGTGTCATTATGAAATACGAGTCTCTTGAAATAAATAAATGTGTCATTATGAAATAAAAGTCTCTTGAAATAAATAAATGTGTCATTATGAAATAAAAGTCTCTTGAAATAAATAAATGTGTCATTATGAAATAAAAGTCCCATGAAATAAATAAATGTGTATTTAAATGTACATGTATACATGCCTCATTTATTTATTTCAGAATTTATTTCATAAGCATATTTATATATATATATATATATATATATATATATATATGTATTTATTTAATTATTTATGTATTTAATTTTGGCTTAAATGGCATTCCATAGACCAAACGTCGCTCCTGGACGATCATGGAGTGAGAGTGTGTTGCATAATAACGTAACACAATCAGAGACTGGATATATCCCCCCCCCCCCCCACCCCTCTCTCTGGTCGCTGAAATGGGGAATTGAAATTACGGGCCAAAAGTTGTACAAGTATTAAAAGTAAGCAGAGGACACCAAACCAACTGAGACCCGTCTGTCCGCCGCATCTACGCACTGTACAACACACACACCTACACACTGTACCACACACACACCTACACATGGGCATGGGAAGCATCCTGAATGTGGGGGGGACAATTTTAACGGGGGGTGTGGGGGTCCCCCACCACGAAAAAAAAATAGATTTCCTGTATTCTGGTGCATTTTAACAGGTGGTTTGATACTTTTATGTGGATACTAGCATGAGGAAAATGATGGGTACATTCTGTAATTTCATCCAGTAGTAAAGAAAGGAAACATATTTGATTATTAATTCAGAGCCGTCTTTGAATTAATAAAAAGCAGTTTAAATGCCCATTTTTTTTACATTTATATACAACAATAAATATTTGTGAGTGCATTGAGAGATATTGTTGTGGAGAGTCATTTATATATAAATCGCTAAATACATTTGTGAATCCTTCTGTGAGCATTTATTAATATTGAGACTGATCTGACTCCATACAGATGTTAAGTTCACCTAGGAATGGTATCATTGACTTAAATGTTCAAATAAATGTTGTTCTTCTGTCTATATTGGTCATATGATGCCCCTTGACTGAAATGCTTCCTGTTCAATATCCGCACTGATTTCCTTAACATTCTGGGATGAGAGTCCACATCACAATTTACTCTACACTGTCATTTCCCTTTCATCACTCACCTCAGCAACGGACCGCTCTCCACTGTCCCTGTGTTCTGCCTCTGACTCACTCTCAAGCGCCTAGATGTCAAGAGAGGTGGTGAAGTGATCATTATTTATTGAGCAGTATACTCTTTCACATTGAATCATAACAAGTCATACTGAATGTAAATACAACTGACTCTAAAGTAAGTCCCAGTCTGTGACATTGGACATTTTGAAGACTCAAAGTCCCAAGCAGTAGGTAGAATATTAGCTAGTCTATGTAATGTGCACAGAAAATAAACAGTTAACTGAATACTGGGATGGAAATGGCCTATAAGCACTCAGTAAAACATAAACACACACAAACAGCTTCTGAATGATAAGAAGTATAATTCAAACATAATGCACATTACCATTTTGAGAGAGCGTACCTAAGAACTCATAAAAGAATCTCTTATCGAACTGAGGCTCCAGTAAAACACACTGACTGTGTCTCTACATGGACATCATGGTGTTTACATGAGCACAGAGAGATCGGGTTATTCATGTTCCCTGTTTACATGATAAATACTAGTAACCTGGCATTTCAATGCCTTTTCTCATCTAAACTATTCAGTATTTGTAACTCTCTATCATGACATAAAGACGAAACTCCTCTCCAGAAGTGAGACGCTTTTGCCGCCGCCGCCATCACTGTTAACTGATTAACTGCTACCAGCTGAAGACTTACTTTCCTCGTCTTTGAAGAAAATGTTCTTATGTCCATGTTGTCTGGGGGAGAAAACATATCAAACCAAGAGATCGTCAGCTTTGATTTTTGCTGTATTAACCATTTCCTGAACATTTGGTGTGTGTGCCTTTTACTGCCTTACCTCCGCTACCGGCATCGCTTCATACAACAGGTCTGAGCTGTCCACCTATGGCAACACTCCTTGAACATGCGCGCGCTGTGTGAGAATCTGCCTTGGTACAAAGTAGCAGTGAAAACATGGTACGTAGTTTCATTGATTTGGGCATTCTCTCAATAAGCAAGTGGAATGGAGTTGATAGTGAAGCACTGACACAGCGCTCTACAAAGTGCAGCGAGTGGAGAGACCGATTCACGGACTTTCCACATGGTAAAAGTGGGGGGGTCTAAACTAATCATTTGAAAAAGTGGGGGGGACTTGTCCCACCCTCATATAATGGCTGCGACGCCCATGCACCTACACACTGTACCACACACACACCTACACACTGTACCACACCTACACACTGTACCACACACACACCTACACACTGTACCACACACACACACACACACACACACACACACACACACACACACACACACACACACACACACACACACACACACACACACACACACACACACACACACACACACACACACACACACACACACACACACACACACACACACACACACCTACACACAGCCTACCACACACACCTACAGCTCCTAAAGCATAATCAGGCTACAGCCGTTGTGTATTTTATTATGTGAAGCACTAAATGGTCTTAGAAAAATATCGACTCTTTGTTTGTAGATATCTACTAAAGCAAATAAAGAGAGTAATGTAGGCCTGTTATACTGAGTGATATATATTTTACACACTGCTCTGCTTTCTCCACGGACCTCACAGCTGTTCTCACTAGGCTTGTTTGAGACAAGTGAGACCTGCGAGACCTGCGCAGTTGCGATCAACGTCTTGCTAGTGCGTTGCATGATGGTTAGTCATTTTGTCCGACTTGCTCTGGAGGCTCGCCTACATGAGACGTTTTCATCATTGTTCCACAATGTTTATCATCATGAAATTAATATCTATATATTTTATACTATACTTGCACTGCTTACCGTTTCATACTTTATATATCTTAGCATATTCATACACACTGTTCATACTGCTCACAGGCTGCTAGTGTATTCATACACACTGTTCATACTGCTCACAGGCTGATATCTAGTGTATTCATACCCCTCACTGTTTATTCATCATTCAATTCATTCTATATTTTATTCTGTAGATTGTGTACATTACTTTTCACTTCACTGCTTGTTGCACCTGGTTAGAAGCTAAACTGCATTTCGTTGTCTCAGTACCTGTAATATGTGCAATAACAATAAAGTTGAATCTAATCTTGAGCAGGAACAAATGTATTTACTTAGTACATATCTGACATTAACGATTAAACACATGTGTGCATTCTTTATAAATGCAAACTGAGTCAAGCCGACTCCGGAGGTGGCGGTATGCACCTTCAAGTTGTTTGCAATCCGCCAAAAAACCGAGAGAAGAAGAAGAAGAAGAAGAAGAAGAAGAAGCCGACTCGGAGCTGTCCGACTTCAGGCAAGCTTTTTGAGAGCTCCCCCGGCTGCGATCGGCTATTCTCGTCTACTTTTGAGGCGAGCCGCAACGCGTCTCAAACAAGCCTAATATCCAAGGGATGCATGCAGAGCTGTCATTGGCTGAGATAAGTCCGGCCGTGCGTCACGCCTCCACCGTTCCCGGAAATGGATCCGCGGAGGAGCCGTGGAGGATGCATCAGTGTCTCCTCGGTTAGAGCTCCTCCAGAGAGCCTCCTCGATGCTCGATGCTCGGTCCTCGAAGTGCATTTAGAGAAATGAGATGTCCTTCAACATGGCGCGCTGAAATTCATTTCTGGGTCACTACCGGAGGACCGAGGAGTCGAGGAGGGGACATTTGAGTATTGAGAAACCTCTCATGTGCTCTGTTTGACAAGCCCCGTGATTAGTTCTCAAGCTGTGTGATTGGTTGACCTCCAACTGCAATTCCATGCATTCCAATGGCTGGCGTCTATGTCACGTGATCTTCAAATTTCTCCCTGCAGAAAAAAAAACATGGCCGAACTTCGTTTTATTCTCGGTGGAAAATGCCTATTTTAAAGCTAGTTTGGCCATTAAAATGCGTTTTGATGTCATTTGATGCGAGAAATATGAGTTGTTATTTCAGATTATGTGTGCAGTGGATGTACATGATCTTTAGTTTGCTAGTTATTACGAAGATTACTTCAGGAAATTGTGTCCATACAACGTTTTCATTGTTACCAAGGTGGTTGCTAGGGACGCTGCTTTCGATATTATTTCTGTTATTTTGTGTAACTGTTTAATGGTGTTATCTTTATTGCTACCCCCTTCCCCGTCAATGTATAGTGTTGGTCCACAGCGCAAACGTATTAGTTTAACAAAATCCGCATCTAAAATTCTGGCATAGATACGTTATTTTCCCCTGTGCAATTCTCCATTTACTCAACAATAACACATAATTATCCTTGTGTTTATTTGTTTGATTAATAAACACAAGTTGGAGTCCGTCAGGACCGAGGGTCGGAGCAGCTCATTTGCTTTAGAGAATATTGCACCGGGAAGTAAGTATTCTCTCCGCTTCGCTTGACAAACCCTGTGATAGTCCTCAAGCTCTGTGATTGGAGAGTGTGCTCCGAGGGTTACGCCGAGCCTCGAACAGCACTTGAAATGGGATGGAACCACGGCAGACTGTCCAAAACTGGATTTGAACGAGTCCACCGCGTCCCCCCCTCCCCCACCCCGTCCCCAGAACTACACATGCTGGCTATTCTGTTTCGCAACATGTTCTCTATCTATGGCACGTCTCTACTGGGAGTTGTAGTTTTAAAAGACGTTTTCGTATTTCCCATAATAAGAAGTTGCCAGTATTAAACTGTGTACATCCCTGGAGGTTTAGGGGATAGGAAACACTCAAATTTAAAACATATCATTAATAAATGGGTGAAAATAGCTTGTGCCCATAATGGGCAGCATTAATATATACCCACATGCCAGCTAAGGTCAGAAGAGCTTTATTTAACAGCTGGTCTTATGTCTGTGACCCCTCCTGTTGTTCATTGATAACATTACATTATATTACATTACATTAATTGATAAGCCTGAAACATGCACTTGTCAAGGTTCAGAGGCACATTTTGCAAATATGGCAGTAGCCATCGATCAGCTTAAGATAAGATATACTTTATTGATCCCAAGTTGGAAACATTTGCGTTACATCAGCATGTGTAACAGTTGTAAATATGCAGTGGTGTTTATTTGTAAATCATTTAGTATAATCACACAAATTCTGTGTTTTATATTTAATAATTCTGTGTTCTTTATTTATTTAGGTAGTAATATTCTGCTGCTTTCCCAAGCCTTTTTACTTTCTTTTCTCTTCTCAATACAAATTAATTCACTACTTACATCTGATATTTAACTCCTTCAGCCTATTTTCAGCTGCAGAAACCATTCAACTATTACATTATTCAGCTATTTCAGGACATCAAGACTACGTGTTGTTGTTTATACCTTTTTTTAAACCTTTTACATATATCAGTTCATTAGGGTTCCCTGATGCTCACGGTCTGGTCATTTATTTATAGGAGCCATAGTTTTTGAACAGGTGGCAAAATTGTCAGATATAATCCTCAATGCATTCTTAATGGCACTCTGTGCTGCAGTTGGTAACCATGGTGTTGCTGGGCAGATTGGGCCCACACACCTGAGTGACATCATCTAATCAGAGCAGACACGCCCACAGACAGACTGGATGTTTGTATTATTATTTTTTCATCAAAAGTTAGAAATGCAAGAGGCTTATCTCTCATTCAGAACAATGGAAAGACTCTCCTCTGACTGATTACTGCACATCACCATGGAAACCTTTGATCTCTGGATACCAGCGACGTGCAGTCAGGGGAGGCAGAGCCTCACCTGTCATACTCCAATGTAACGGAAAAACAACTAAAGAAAACCTCAATAGTAATAATAATAAAATGTCTCCACTGATCTGTGTTGTAAGTGTGATTTCTGTTTGATTCCAATCGCTTTTTATAGTCAAAATCAGCAAATTGGCCGAGCTCTGCTACAACTACGGGTAGCGATGAGAAGTGAGGCAGGGACGAGCTCTGCCTCTCGTAAGCCCACAGTAACTGGCTGGAGCGCGGGCACTAATTTAACGCGGGAACACTTATTTTGTGAGCGCGCTCAAGCCAGTTACTGTGGGGTGAGGTGAGGCACAGATGAGCTCTGCTTCACCTCAGATGCGTCACCCCACAGAAACTGGCTGGAAAGCAGGCCCTAAGCGCATGCCTGTTACCATCTCACTGTATGTCACCAATGTAATGTTTGTAGATCCCTTTATTACATTTATCCTCGCCATCCATAGTCTCTAAATAACTTATTTCACGTATATATGATATTTAGGCTCGCTGGTCTCATCATACAACGGCAATGAAAAAAGCACCAGGGGAGGCAGTCACAACCTCTGCCGCACTGAAGGGGGCGCAAGTGAGCCCACAGGTTCTTGTTGCTACTGTTATTCCACGCAGAGACGGTAGACGAAAACAACAAGCTAGACTTTTGAAACTAGAGGAAGATAAGAAGGACTTTTACAAAAAAGTAATAAAGATTGTTGTCCAGAAGGATAGCATGGACTTCATCTTCAAGTCAAGGTAAGACCACATTTGTAATGAAAATTGGATCTTACTAAGAAAGAACAATCCAATATTTAGATTTTGGGTATCCTTTTGTTGAACGGTCTGTTTAAAATGAATCGAAGCATCAGACTAAAAAAGCTTTTGAAAATAACCGAACATTTCGATTAAGGTCAAAATATAATATTTGTAAATCTGACTCTGAAAGAGTCAGTGCCTCACCAGCCATGAACCTCACCGCACGTCACTGCTGGACACACACACAGCTGTCGTCTTTAGCTCAAATATAAACTCCTGTGTCATGGAACACGATGATGTCATAACTCCAACTGACATGCTCCGAGCAGCAGACTTCAGATAATGGTCAATGGTCCTGCCCTCAACAGCCCAAGTCCATGTAACTCCAATGGACATGGTCCGATCGTCCCCCAAACTTCGCTTTTATATCACCGGTCCATGCCTCAACAGCTCTACGCCAAATCTGAGATCTCACCATAGGCTATTGCCATGGAAACGCATCCCTCGCCATAAAACACGATGTTGTGGTAACGCCTATGAGAAGGGTCAAAACAGCAGCAGACTTCAGATAATGGTTAATGGTCCTGCCCTCAACAGCTCTACGTCAATTATGGGGTGTCATCATATGCCGTTTCCATGGAAACGCATCCCTCGCCATAAAACACGATGTCGCTGTAACTCCAATGGACATGGTCCGATCGTCCCCCAAACTTCGCTTGTATATCACCGGTCCATGCCTCAACAGCTCTAAGCCAAATCTGAGCTCTCAATATATGCCGTTTCCATGGAAACGGCATATCCCTCGCCAAAAAACAAGATGTCATTGTAACACCTATGAAAAGGGTCAAAACAGCAGAGTGTGCCTCTCCACCTATGTTTCTTACTCTCTTACTTGCTACCCTTTGCCCTCAACCTATTCTAAGGGAGTGCTTGTTCTTCCGTCTGTCTGTCTGTCTGTGTCTGTGTATTCTCTTGTTCCGATTAACCCAGCCACATTTTGTCTTGTTTTGTATCTATATCTACGCCGGGATCCGGAGTCGAGGCTTGTTGTGGAATATTTTCCAAGGCCCATAACTTTGACCCAGTTTATCAGTTCATACTGTCCTGACTGAGCACACGCACCTCGTAACCTTGGCTGCTGTGCTCTCAGTGTTCTGTCTCCCTGTTCCTGCCTGTTGGCGTCAGCTGATAGAGGTGTTATGATTTTATCTTGTTATGCAGCATGTTGATGATGCTCTCGGAACTAGCTAAATACAGGGGTCTGGGATAGAGTTCTTCAGAATTGACGTGGCAACTCTCCCGTGCAGTCAGATCGTGACTGCTGTGACTTGTGATGTGAATCCTTCGGCCGAAGCTCCAAATAAATCATCAGTGTTTGACATCAAAGCTCCTGCTCTACCGTGTCTCTTTCCTGAGTCGGTGACTCCCACTGCATTGCTACACAGAAGTTTCCCTTACAAATTGGCGTTGTCGGCAGGATACCAACAAATCTTCAGAACTGGTAAGTGTGATTTCAAATCTACATTTGGACATTGCCTTACCAGAATCTGTGATTGACGGTATCCTAAAATTACCTGTGAAACTGAGCGGCTGTGTTTCGTTTTTGGTTAATGAACATTTGGGGATAATAAACCTAGGGGATCAGTGTCTGGGGACTCAGTCCTGGCTGATTTCCTCTGTGTATGCTGCTCGGGACGGAAGTGCCATTCAAGCATACACAGCTCATGTTTAGAGAGACCTTAAAGAAAGGCATCAGTGAAGTGGAGCTTCTGTGTGAAAGCAATGTAAAGATTTGTATTGGACAAATCGCTGAATTCTGGGGGTTTCAGCGGCCAAACACAGCAGTTGAAAATAAGCAGCCAGAGATATTACTGCTATCGCCTCTCTGTAAAACATGGCTCCAGCTGCAGCCGCGGGTGTGTGTGTAAACCCCCCCCCCCCGTGTTTGTGGGGCTGGAGAAGTGCAGCTGAGAGGGAGAAAGTCACAGCCTTTTGTCTATAGCTTAACTCACACCACCGCCGTCTCAATTAAAAACGAGATGGTCTAAAAAGCACTCGTTGTTTGCGACCGCTTTCTCATGGTAAGACGCGAGGTGCGTGCATCGGGTGGAGCAGGTGGCGGTCAGGGGTGCATACATAAAATTATAGGCTAATTGATCACGGGTGGGTAGTGGCAAGCAAGCGTAGAGCAAACTGTGTTTCATCGTTGTGATGAACTCGATAGCAAGTGAATAGGCTGGTCGTATCGGACTACAGTCAACTGGGCTTTTGTTGGAGTGAAAGGGAAGAGGGAAAAGTCTTAGGGCTCCGATCGGGGGGGCACAGCGCCACTAGAAAAGAGTAGTGGTGTCGCAAGAGGATAAGCTAGTTATCGCTCTTGGACGGCTTTCAGTCACCGATCTATGACTTGTATACAAGGGTGGACGCGTGAGTCAAGGCGCCCCATCTATAATTCCCTACCCCCTCTGAAACCTCTTCATTCGGACTAAATTGAGCTGGATGAACTTTGCTGTCATGCTGGTGTTTATTACGAGTTCATGTTTGTTTGTCTGATTGTTTGTATGGGGGGTCTATATTGGTTTGTCTACCCGCTGTCTTGTGTATGTTTTGTAACAACTAATAATGAATCAGTCCATAGCCAGGGTAAAATTAACTAGACTTTAGTTAACCCACCAAAAGTAAATGACTTGAGAAAAATAAATAATATAAAGATGTAAAGCAAAATTCTGGTAGTATAAATGTGCTGCAAAATGAAAATAAATAGCAAAAGAGTGTTTTTATGTCCTGCCTCTGAGTGTGCAGAGGAAAATGTAAACAAGAAGCACACTGGTCAGGGTGTGGGCTGTAGGTGTAAGAAGAAAATAAGATGATATTGCTTTAAGAATACATTTTAAATTGTATTGCTGGTATGTTAAGATATCTGTGTGACCTTGTATAAACCCTATGCCTCGTCCTGCGCCCCGAGACCCTCAGAGGCATCACTGCTGCTCCTAAAGACCTGCCTGAGGAGATCAGGGTTGCAAAATCTGTTTGTTTTTTAGGTTAATGTTGTATTATTTGTTTCATTTATTCTTAATCTATGTATTGTATGGTAATAATGAATAAAAACGTAATGTATTGAACACATTCCGAAACAAAGCAAGACAGAACTAGACTCAGACATAATACTAATTGTAGTTGAAACCTTTTGCGCTGTTGCTGCAAAATGGAAACTTTGTTGATTATCTATTCCAACTGGCCACTGGAATCAGATAATTAATATAAGTTGAAGTTCAATTACAGTTTTAAATATAGTTTAACATTCTTTATTAAACTGCTTCAAATTATTTCTCGTATCAACCAATTGGTCTCCATACACATTACTAAAATTAAAATAGTTGTTAAACTACTGACAAGTTTTCTGAAACCGAGCTTATGAACAACAGAGTAAAGGTCGCTGGTTAAGCCAGGATCAATATATTTGTTGAAGTTTTTATTGTGTGCATAATAAATGTGTTAAATTAATTGAGCAATTCAATAACCCTAATCTCTTTAAAATAAGTAATTACAGTTAAAAAATAGATGCTGTTTTCCAAGGGCCTCTCTTTCACAGGCCCACACTTTGAATCATGAGACTTCCAAGTCCTACAGAGATCAGTATCACTTTTGTGTTGCAAGCCAAATCCAGGGGTTCTACTCGAGCCCAATTTTAAATACCATGAAGAAAAGTATTGAACCCAGCTCGAGCTAAATGTCAAATGTATTTAATTAATGTGCAAGTGTTTTGATTTAGTTAAAAATGTTCCAGTCTAGCTTCCTTCGAGTTTAGTCTAAGCAACATATTGGTTCTCATAACATTTTCACTGCTGTCCCAAATGTTTTAAACCTTGGGCAGACAAGCTGCTCACACACACACCCACCCACACCCACACCCACACCCATACCCATACCCACACACACACACACACACACACACACACACACACACACACACACACACACACACACACACACACACACACACACACACACACACACACACACACACACACACACACACACACACACACACACACACACACACACACACACACCATGTATACATCACTTCAGGGGACATTACATTGACTTACATGCATTTCCTGGAGACTTATCCTAACCTTAACCATAACCAACACATGCCTAACCCTAACCCTTACCCTTAACATTACCCTAACCCTAAACCTAACCAAGTCTTCACCCTAAAATTAAAGATTCCCTTCATGGGGACCTCCAATTTGTCCCCATAAGGGAGGCGAGTCCCCACACGTGACTGTGTAAACAGATTTAGGTCCCCACAAGTATATTAATGCTAGGCCACACACACACACACACACACACACACACACACACACACACACACACACACACACACACACACACACACACACACACACACACACACACACACACACACACACACACACACACACACACACACACACACACACACACACACACACACACCCACCCACCCACCCACCCACACACACACACACACACACACACACACACACACACACACACACACACACACACACACACACACACACACACACACACACACACACACACACACACACACACACACACACACACTTTGGATAAGTATTCACCTTATCCAAATTGTAAATTGTTGCCTTCTTTAAAGTTATTAGTAATTCAAGATTAATTATTAAATTAAATGTGGTACATAACATAGAATAAATAAAATAACTTTGACTTGATAATTTTGTTCACAACATTAGACCTGTCCTCTCATCTCTACTAGAATAAGATACGTGTGCATGTTTGGGTGTTTTAACACTCCCGTAATGTACCTAATCTTGTTATCCTTTTCATTACAGAGCTGGGAAAATGGTGTATTGATTAGATTCTGATCCGTGCACGTCCAATTTTGACTGACTTTAGTTCTAATGTTAATGTTAATTTGATTTCAACCCATAAGTAATTATTTAGATTAACTCAACATTTCACATAATGATGGATTAGTGTTCCACATTTTTTTCCACTAATTTGTTGTGCAATTAGGCCAAAGGTAAAGAGAGACATTGATGACCTTGTGTCCCTTTTGTTGGTACGTGGTTCCATTTTGTCTATGGCCTTGGACGGCTTCACTAATGGCGCGTTTCCACTGCAGCGGGTAGCTCGCGTTAAGCGTGCCGAGCCGTGCGGGGCCCGTTTTTGGTTGCGTTTCCACTTGGCCTGGTTTTGGCCCGGGGCTACTTTTTCACCTTTTTTCTGGCCCGACTAAATCGTGGTTCTAGGGCCAGGAACAACCAGGCTGAGTCGGGCTGAGTATGCTAAACTAGAGAGAGAATCACTGGCCCAGCTACAACTACAACAAGATGAACATATTTGACCGTGATTTAATTGTAATACACGTTTCAAAATGATGCCGAAGTAACAACATACTGATACCGGTTAGTAAAAACCATGAATTAATGCTTTGACAAGTCTGCAGACAGACGGCAGGCGAAAAACCCTTTTAAAATGCGTGTTTTCTAAATGGAGCTTGGCTAAGCTAACGTTATATATGCTCCGACCGTCCACACTCACAACAACGGTCTATACAGACATAAATAAACCAGCGACTGTATTCGCCATGACACAGGCAGTCTGTGGTTTGTACTTGTTTAACTTTTGTCTAGTTTCTGAACAGATATGAAGAGCTGTGAGCTCTGAGTGCTAAGAGCTAACGGCTGTGTTGTTTTTCTGGGGCTCTCATTGAAGATGACGTCACGGCTCCGCCTACACTGCGTTACTATAGTAACTACCCCAGTTCCTAAACTGTAATGGAAGCGCAGCATTAAAGTGAGCCGGGCCTAATAAGGCCTAACCAAACCGAGCGAGGCCTGCAGTGGAAACGCGCCATAAGAGTCACCCAGTTCTACTCTGCTACAGTCCGGCTGAGTGCAGTCACAGAGATGCTATGGCTGCTCTACATGACATTAATGGTCTGATCCGAGAATGGACACCATTTCCTGCTCCCAGAGAGAATGACGCTCCTCAAACTGAACATTACAGCCGTTGATACTGTCTCACATGGGTCTGCTCCCCCCCACCGAGCCATGAACTGAAAGCTTGACCTCTGCTTTGAACACCTGGAAGCCTCATTGTCACACCAGCACCAACCCTTGGGTCAGTCAGATGAGACTAACGGCTTCACTTAGGGAATTTGGTTCAGATACATGACTCTCGTTACCACAGAGTGGGTTGTTTTATTTTTTTAAGGCTATTCATACTGCTATGCAGAGGATGCCTGTAAGTTGGCAAGCTGTTAAAGCCCCTACTATTTTTAAAAGAGGCCTAATGTCAGGGGCCTCTTACTGTCTGGTTCTACATGTATTCACATTATATGGACGATGTGTCCACCTGGTAAAAACTAGAGGCTGCACGAAACTCGGGCTACAATACGACCATTCTGTTCTGCTCTAACGATTAAATGTATAGATTCTACGTCAAAACAATTATCTTTTATTGTTTCCAATGATAACGTCGCCTTAAGTGGAGGAATGCAAACCTGTTTTCAAATGTAAGGTTTTGAATTTGTTTGACATTTCTCAGTAATGACACCCTCAGACACCCACTACCATTCATGCTATGCCTTCAGTGGTAACTCAGATGTTAAGGGGGATGAAGCTTTTCCTCCCAAATCAAATATGCTTTGTTTTTTAACAAATGTATGCATTTCCTGCATAATATATGTTTCTCACAATAGTTTTTTTGTAAGCTGCACACAGGTGATACTGAGTCTTCTCGATTAATAGATTATAAACTACACCATGCTTAAATAGACTCCTAAGTTATTATTTCATATGTGACATATGTAAGAAAAGGGAGGGAAGAGTCAATTATATTGAGTAATTGCTTTTATATTGGAACTTTTATTTCTCAAACCTATGTTTTATGGAAGAGAAAATGTATTTCTGATAAACTAATCTTTTATCAAACGGTAAATGGTGAATTAATATAACATTTAGAATCATTGAGAAGGGGTTATATCCACAGGGACTAGCTCACCTTTAACTTAAAATAACATTTCTCTGCTTTGGACTGATGAGTATATGATTCTTGCATGTTAAATGACTAACACAAACCTTACATTTATGCATGTGCATGTGTCAGGAAGGCTCCCAAATAATTCTGAGGGGCCTATCCTATTTTTGTAATTAAATGATAATGTGCTAATCCATTACTTTCAGTTGTCTGCACTCAGGAAAACATCCCTATCAAGTGTTAACCCAATAACTAGGACAGCTCTGAAGGCCAAGTGTCAGAGAGAGAGGGTCACACTCTCCGGCTGCAGAGAGCACCCCCAACCACGGGCAAGGAGGCACGAGGTCGTTCGAGATGAGAGGATTCTACTCTTCAACTTTCTGATGAGATGGGATGCTTCACTTCACCATTCTGATGAGAGGATTCTACTCTTCAACTTTCTGATAAGATGGGATGCTTCTTCACCTTTCTGCTGAGATGGGATGCTTCACTTCACCTTTCTGCTGAGAGGGGGTTCTTCTCTTCATCTTTCTGCTGAGAGCATGCTACTCTTCAACTTTCTGATGAGATGGGATGCTTCTTCACCTTTCTGCTGAGATGGGATGCTTCACTTCACCTTTCTGCTGAGAGGGGGTTCTTCACTTCGTCATTCTGATGAGAGGATTCTACTCTTCAACTTTCTGATGAGATGGGATGCTTCTTCACCTTTCTGCTGAGATGGGATGCTTCACTTCATCATTCTGATAAGAGGATTCTACTCTTCAACTTTCTGATAAGATGGGATGCTTCTACACCTTTCTGCTGAGATGGGATGCTTCACTTCATCATTCTGATGAGAGGGGGTTCTTCTCTTCAACTTTCTGATAAGATGGGATGCTTCTTCACCTTTCTGCTGAGATGGGATGCTTCACTTCACCTTTCTGCTGAGAGGGGGTTCTTCTCTTCACCTTTCTGCTGAGAGCATGCTACTCTTCAACTTTCTGATGAGATGGAATGCTTCTTCACCTTTCTGCTGAGAGGGGGTTCTTCACTTCATCATTCTGATGAGAGGATTCTACTCTTCAACTTTCTGATAAGATGGGATGCTTCTTCACCTTTCTGCTGAGAGGGGGTTCTTCTCTTCACCTTTCTGCTGAGAGGGGGTTCTTCTCTTCACCTTTCTGCTGAGAGCATGCTACTCTTCACCTTTCTGCTGAGAGGGGGTTCTTCTCTTCGTCTTTCTGCTGAGATGGGATGCTTCACTTCACCATTCTGATGAGAGGATTCTACTCTTCAACTTTCTGATAAGATGGGATGCTTCTTCACCTTTCTGCTGAGATGGGATGCTTCTACACCTTTCTGCTGAGAGGGGGTTCTTCTCTTCATCTTTCTGCTGAGAGCATGCTACTCTTCAACTTTCTGATGAGATGGGATGCTTCTTCACCTTTCTGCTGAGAGGGGGTTCTTCACTTCGTCATTCTGATGAGAGGATTCTACTCTTCAACTTTCTGATAAGATGGGATGCTTCTACACCTTTCTGCTGAGAGGGGGTTCTTCTCTTCATCTTTCTGCTCGGTGGGCTCAAGCAGACAACCCTGCAGAACGAGCGAGGGCTTCAGAGGCTTCTATAATACAAGGTTCCTTGTTTCTTGGAGGAGTTTGATGTCTTCCTAACCTCTCCCATCACGGGGGGACACCTGGATGCGCCACTTTGAATACGCAGTTGCACTGCTCTCAAGCAGATAGCAGAAGGAATGCAGGCAGATGAGCCTCCGTTTCACTGGGGGATCATACAGTGCTCACTGAATGAGCCACACAAAAGCAGAGCAATTGGGGGGTTGAAATATGGCGCTCTGATGAAGAAGAGTTTTGAGCCAATCAGCACCTCAGTGCTAATCTATACAGTATCAGGATGCCTTTACACACCAGACACTCTTTGTCATAAAGAGAGGAGGAGAACGAGTCAGAAAGACTGAAGGACATGTTCTTCCAGCTCTCGTACAAAGATGAACTTTGAATTGATTTTATATCTTGGATGTTTACAGATGTACAATTAATGACTGTCTTTATATTTCTAATGACCAGACATGTGTTGAATAGTGGTGATTAATATATTTTTGCCGGATCAGATTACACGTTCGCACTAAACAAAATTAATTAATTAATATTTTCAGATTATAAAGTATTGAATAATAAGATATTTCTACTATTATCACAGATAATGTTAATATCCTTAATCGTCCAGCAATCAGGCTTAACAACACTACTCTTTAATGTATTATCCATGCACAGAAAGACCTACAATGATGTTTCAAGTACTGGATTCATTTCAGTTTTGGCCCAAAACTAATATTTTTGCTATTGTGCACCTGTGTTTTATGTGTGTTCATTATTATGCTTTTGACAAAAGATGATCCAAACACTGATGAGAGATGATTTTTCTATTATGATTGGCTGTCTCAATCATTGTGATTGAATGTTCCAATCTTATTATGTTGTTCTTAATGTGATTGTTATTGATGTAATTGATGTTGTGTAAGTCCACACTCAAATCTGAAGATTCCCATTGATTTAAGTATTGAACAAAATATTATTAGACTAAGGTTTTAGATTATCAAAATTGATGAAAAGAGAGAAACTGTTGGGGAAATATTTCCCAAGGCCCATAACTTTGACCCATCAGTTCAAACTGTCCTGACTGAGCACACGCACTTGTAACCTTGGCTGCTGTGCTCCCAGTGTTCTGTCTCCCTGTTCCTGCCTGTTGGCGTCAGCTGATAGAGGTGTTATGATTCTATCTTGTTATGCAGCATGTTGATTATTCTCTCTGAACTAGCTAAATACATGGGTCTGGGGTAGAGATCTTCAGAATTGACGTGGCAACTCTACCGTGAAGTCAGAACCTCTGACTCTTTGACTGGTGATGTGAATTCTCCGGCCGAAGCTCCTAAATAAACCATCAGTGTTTGACATCGAAGCTCCTGCTCCTCCTGTGTCTCTTTCCTGAGTCGGTGACTCCCACTGCATTGCTACACTGAAGTTTCCCTTACAAGGCTGATCTTCTTGCTGTGGTCCTGTGTCCTGAATCCTCTATCCCGAGTTCTGGATTAAGTCGTGGACTTCGGGTCGTGGCTGAACCTGTCTCTGCGGTCCTGCCTTGGGTCTCGTCATGCTGCTTCCCTGATGGCTTCCACAGGATTGTAGCTGACATCCTCGTGGATTCATCTTCTTATTACAGACACATGCATTTCCTAACATTCGGTCTATATGCTGTAAAATGTATTATCTCTTCAATTTACACACGGCATCTATTGCACGTCTGTCCGTCCTGGGAGAGGGATCCCTCCTCTGTTGCTCTCCCTGAGGTTTCTCCCATTTTTCCCTTTAAACTGTGGGTTTTCTCTGGAAGTTTTTCCTTGTACGATGTGAGGGTCTAAGGACAGAGGGTGTCGTTTTTCTCATACTGATATTCTGAACAATCTGTGCTGTTGTATTTGCTGTAAAGTGTCTCTACTGTAGGCTATTTTTATTATATGTACAGCACTTTGGCTCGACCAAAAATCGTTTATAAATGTGCTATATAAATAAAACTTGATTTGATTTGATACACGGTTTTCTCATAACTTCAGTGAAACATGCTGAAAACGGCCCAACATTTCACAGGTTTGGGGACGATGCAGCCATCAACACATCAAAGCGTATTATGGGGTTTCATCAAATTCCGTTGCCATGGTGACAGATCACTCGCCATCAAGTTAGTTCAAAAGTTTGCAGTTAAAATATTCTGCTGCTTTTCAAAGCCTTTTTACTTTCTTTTTTCTTCTTAATATACATTCATTCACTACTACTTACATTTAATATCTAACTCCTTAAGCCTACTTTCAGCTATAAACCATTCAACTATTAAATTATTCAGCTATTTCAGGACATTGAGGCTATACATTTTATTGTTTATACCTTTTTTAAACCTTTTCCTTTAAATATTAAGCTTCTTCACTATTAGTGTGAATGCTGTTTACAGCATTCCACTATAGTTCTTCGAATCTTTATTCCCCTTATTTCAGCCAATACTTTGGCTCTCCATAACTTCAGCCTACTTTAAGCTACAGAAACCATTCAAATATTAAACTATTCAGCCTTTTCAGGAAGCGATGGGAAACCTTCAACTTTTAAAAAATATTTTATACTTTTTGAAATATTCAGCTTTTAAAACTCTTTTTTAACATGGAAGTCAATGGGACGACTCTTCAAATCCTCTTTTCCTACACCTTACACCAAATGCTTCTCCTTCCACATACTTTCAGCTTGAGACTTGATTCCAACTTTAAAATGATCACAATACCTTCAGCTATAAAACTTGTGATTCAGATTTTTGATGATATCTTTTACACTGTTTGAGATATTTAATTTAGTTTGGAGCTTTGCTGAGAGGCCTTTTTCAGATTTTAACATTAGAGTGGATGGAGCAGCTCGTTAAGTCTAGAGTGCTTTGATCTCAAAACAGAGTGCAGGAGTGCTTGAAATTCTCCCCAAAAAATGTTTTAAACTTGCCATAATTCCCAAACCCTACACTCCTCAGACATAATTTTTCATGAAAAACGTGGGAAAAACTCTCCTAGGTTGGAAAATAAAAACAAATTAAGAAATAATATTCAACAAAATGCCTCTTGAGGGCATGAAGAGACAAAAAGTCTACCCAGCTCCCAATTGATTCCCATGTTAAAAACATCCAGATCTTTCTTCAGAGCAGAGAGAAGTACACTTTAGACAAACTGCTCTCATCTTCATATTTACCTCACAAAACCCCCAAAAAACAACATATATCAGTTCATTGGGGTTCCCTGATGCTCACGGTCTCTTAATTTTATGTGCGATAGTTTTTGATCAGGTGGCAAAATTGTCAGATATGATCCTCAATGCATTCTTAATGACACTCAGTGCTGCAGCTGGTAACCATGGTGTTGCTGGGCAGATTGAAACCTTTGATCTCTGGGCTCACACAGGTGTTATGATTATTTGTTATGATTAGGTGCTCAGCACAAACAAACACTGACAGACTGGACTTTAACAGACTGTCTCAGCCTATTCTTTTCTGTCAGATGGAGACTTCATACTGACTTCGACAGGTTCCACATATGTTATACATTATTGGTGACGCATGGTTTTATTCAAAAAGTTTGCAGTCAAAATATTCTGCTGCTTTCCCAAGCCTTTTTACTTTCTTTTCTCTTCTTAATACACATTAATTCACTACTACTTACTCTAACACAGAAAATACCTGTCTATGCTGTTCCAAAACGCCTCGTTAGAGATTTCTCATTTTCCATTTTTTTCTTCCTGGGTTCTCTGACATGTCAATACCCAGAGGCCACACCCTCTGCCAGCAGAACATACTGTTGGAAGCTCAGGTTCAGTTCAAAACTGTATCCAGTCATGCTAACGAGGGTCTGTTTCCTGTATTGTGAGGGGAAATCTTCAATGCATGCCTTACCGAGGGCAGAACCACGACGAAGTCATTGGTTGAAATGTATTTTTAACACTGTTCCTTCAGATGTTCGAGCCGGTATTTTACTGTGGACGCGGCTTTTCACGGACCAAAGCTTCACAAACCTTTCAGCGATTCAGGCCGTATATGCACAGCGTAGGGCACTAAGGACGATGCTGTTCCTACTTTGTTTGGACCAGCGGGAGATTCGGGTACACAACCTGTAAGTATTCATTGTTGTTTGTGTATTTATGATGTTTAAAACAAACAAGGTATCTACCACAACTGTTTAAATGGGTAAACGTTTTTCTGGCTGCTAAGCCATTGACACAGTGCTAACTGGGCTAACTAATGGCGCATTTCCACTGCAGGCCTCGCTCGGTCTCGCTCGGTTTGGTTAGGCCTTATTAGGCCCGGCTCACTTTAATGCTGCGCTTCCATTACAGTTTAGGAACTGGGGTAGTTACTATAGTAACGCAGTGTAGGCGGAGCCGTGACGTCATCTTCAATGAGCGCCCCAGAAAAACAACACAGCCGTTAGCTCTTAGCACTCAGAGCTCACAGCTCTTCATATCTGTTCAGAAACTAGACAAAAGTTAAACAAGTACAAACCACAGACTGTCTGTGTCATGGAGAATACAGTCGCTGGTTTATTTATGTCTGTATAGGCCGTTGTTGTGAGTGTGGACGGTCGGAGCATATATAACGTTAGCTTAGCCAAGCTCCATTTAGAAAGCACGCATTTTAAAAGGGTTTTTCGCCTGCCATCTGTCTGCAGACTTGTCAAAGCGTTAATTCATGGTTTTTACTAACCGGTATCAGTATGTTGTTAATTCGGCATCATTTTGAAACGTGTATTACAATTAAATCACGGTCAAATATGTTCATCTTGTTGTAGTTGTAGCCCCCTTGCCAGCGATTCTCTCTCTAGTTTAGCATACTCAGCCCGACTCAGCCTAGTTGTTCCTGGCCCTAGAACCACGATTGTATGGGGCCAGAAAAACTGTGAATTAGGACCCGCTAGCCGGTACCAGGTCAAGTGGAAACACAACCAAAAACGGGCCCTGTGCGTCTCGGCACGCTTAAAGCGAGCTCCGCGCTGCAGTGGAAACGCGCCATAAGTTGCTAGCGTTTCCATATATCAACTCCAATGTCAGCAGATGGCCTTACATGTATCTCATAGCAGCAGAATGTCTGCATTCACACACGAAATACTCATAGACAGTATACTCCGGGTGATTTACCGTACGGTCAGACGGGAAACTTAATTACATTATAGTTGGCGTTCCTAGCGTGTATGCTACCGAGCTATAAAAGAAGGCTACCAAGAGCTAGACATGAGTTTGCTAGGGAAAACATTGTTTTTATGCCAGCTGCAATGAATGACCGAACGTAACAGACTACCCGTATAAGATTGCAATTGTAAACATGTTCTTGCTAGCCTAATATGAACCACTAGCTGTTGTTCATAGTAGGTTGGCATATTACACTGAACAATTAGCAAACGTAGGTTAGCATATTAATCTAGCTGGCAAGCTAACGAACCAAAAACAACTAAGTTTCTCTAATATTTTGTGATTTGCATTTGATTTAGTCAGGAACTCCTGGCGTATCCGGCAGCCAACACATGACGGGATGACCACTCTGATGCCTCGTCCTAAAAAGCCCCAGCACCAGCTTACAAAGCTGCGATAGGCAAGATGCCGAAAACGCCTATAAGGGGAGGAATGGATGATCTACAGCAGGGGTACTCAAACTTTTTTGTTAAAGATCCACTTGTGAATTTTATACAAGGTCACTGGTCCGGATCAATGTCAGTAAAGCCCCCCCCCGACCCCCGGAGCGGAGCAACGAAACTGAAATTAAGGGCGCATTCACACCAGCCTTTTATAGTCCGGTTGAATCGAACCCTGGTGCGTTTAGCCGCTTGGTGCGGTTCATTTGGGTCGGTGTGAACACAGTCCGAGACCTCTTAAGTGAACTAAACAACCGGACTCTGGTCCCCTAAAATAGGTGGTCTCGGAACGCTTGCTTGCAAACTCTGGAGCGGTTGATCGCTGGTGTGAACGCAGTCCGCACCAAAACACAGGAAGCGTAGTATTTACGTGTCACAAGAATGCGGATATCTTCAAAATCTTTAGCGAAAGAGTCTTTCAAGACATCCGCGGTTGTTTAGAGTGAAGCAGAATTAAGTGTAAAGTAAAAATGCTTCGTCAACTACATAAAAGTAAGAACTCCTCCTTACTGCAGAACGTCTCTCATTAAAGATGTAGCGCTTCATTTCAGACAGTTTGAAACGCGAGGGCCGTGATTGGTACGTGATCTGCCCTCGCTCAAGGGAAAACCTCCAGCTTGACTTGAGACCTCCCCCGTGATAAATACATGTAATTATAATGAAGCCAGCTGCAATGGATCATTGATCCACCAGGGGGTGCAGTGGGGTTCCACACTGGAGCTCATGTGAAATAAAGTCAGATACAGTACGCTGGATGTACAGCGGAACTTTGTTAAGATCCATATGTCACGGATATCATACTCTGTGCTAAATAAGAGACATGTAATCATTTACAAAACATCACCATGTTGTTATTTAACAAAATAATGTTGTTTAGTCGAAAAAAACGAACGGGAGGAAATGCAGCTCGGCTCTCGATTTTTAATCCTAATTTAATCATCATCTTCACCACGATCATTTATGTTTATGTTCGCCGAATTGACATGAAATCACTGACACATATGAATATACTGTATTCAACTTCATTAAAACGTTATTAACTTGCCTAAACTCAGTAATTCACTAAAAATATTTATATTTTAATGGAGCCTCGTCGGCAGATCAGCATGAAGGGTGTTATTTTCCCCAAAAGGAACAAGTCGCTGCAAATTATCCCGCTTATTACATGGCCACATTCTCAACAAAGTAACGACATGACTCCCAATATTAATTGAAATGCTTTGATGGATTTAGAAAATGTTTTTATTGATTTAAAAAATAGTTGTATGTATTGATTTAAATTGACATGCATCCGCTAAGAAAAATAGTCTGAATGAAACGGCAGCTCTCAGCTGTGTATTTACACAACTAATGGCCCATCAACCACAGCTCTCTCCCCCCCATCCCCCCCTGATCTTTCTTCTCCAGCAGCTAAATTAACTTTAGGTTACTCTGATGCCCCTTTCACACCAACGCGTTTTCAGCTCCGGCTCGGAGCTGGAGCCTGAAAAGTGCCGGTTTTTCCTGTTCACACCGCAGCGGCGCCGCCTCTTAGCTCCGGAATCCGGTTCACTTCCAGCTCCAAAACATTGTCGGTCTAGAGGCAAGAGCTTCGGAGCTAAGAGGTGGCGTCGCTTACGTCTCTCTTACGTCGAGGCGTGCAGGAAACCAAACCCACCTCCCCTGAACATGGGTCGACTGTCATGCCTGCCTACAAGCAGTAGTGCTTATAAACACACTATATAAAGTCAGGCAACACTAACCAGGCTTCGTGTGATTCTGTTTATTTGTACCTTACTTTGACCATCCGTTCACTGTTATTGATCATTGTGGAGAGAGGCAGACGTTTGGTTTTGTATTATAGCAGCTATCGGATGGAATCAATACATGGGCTGCACAGGTTGTCGTGTCCGACTCAAGTAGAATCATAATAAAAATACGCCGGTAAAATGTGCCTGTAGAAAACGGTTTATGCCACAATAGGATAGCAATAGCAAGTAGTCAGTTTAGCTTCGGTTGCTATGCTAACATCACCCATTTTATACCAGAGAAACTTTCATAACAGCGTTGTGATGCCAAACTGCGTCAATTCAGACTGACACACATTCACTTAGACCAGGGGTGCCCAACCAGTCGATCGCGATCGACCGGTCGATCGCGGGAGATTCCCAGTCGATCGCGAGATGTGTCTAAAAATAGAACAACAATATTCTGTTTTATCGTTAATGTCCTGTAACATAATCTTCCTGTGCCAGAATAATGCACTTGAACGCATCAAAGCTTTGTGATTGGCCGGCGTGACCCCATGTGTCGGGGCGTGGCTGGTGAGCAGTGGGCACTAGTTAGCTGACGTTGTCCGTGTCAACAGGAGTGACAGTCCGCACACACACAAGACCGCAATTATGGCAGAAGCAAAACATATATAATTTTCACTCCGAGTGGGAGGATGATTATTTTTGTATCTATTCCAATTCAAAGTCCATCTCTCTCATCTGCAATGCGAGCGTGGCTTTATCGAAGAAGGGTCATTTAGAGAGGCATTTCAAAACAGTGCACAAACGCTACGAGACGGAATTCCCTCCTAATTCTGCCCTACACTCCCAAAAGGGGAGGGGCCTGAGAGGACAGCTAAATGCACAGCAGTCCATTTTCACCAGGCCCAACAACAAGAGCAAGGCTGCTCCATAGCATCTTATCGTGTTAGTCACGTTCCAGAGAAACACATGAAGTCTTTCAAAGACGGCAAAGTTGTGAAAGAAGCATTCCTGGAGGCTGCCGATGCGTAATAAAAATAACAGTAGCATTTCAACAGGTTTTTGATATGATAAAAACTCAAGTTAGATACCGTTATTAATCAGCTGTAAGTTTGAGTTTGTTTGAACTTATTCATTATAATTATTGTACAAAATGGTATAAGAATGCAAACTTAAATTGATTATAGTCTATTTTCAATTCAGGTTAAGAAACTAGTGTTGCTTGCATCCTATTTTAAAGGCATTTATTTTTATAATCTACTAAAATGCAACAAAAAAAGGGTTTCATTCTATTAATTTAGTCTTTTTTATTGCCATGTGGCAGCAGATTCCTGTGTAGATCTGAGTTGTCTTATTAGTAAGCCTAATTTTATTTTTGTAGCAACACTATTTTTATATAATGGCAAAGAAAGGGTTCAGAGTCTTTTTTTCCTGTGTCATATGTGGCAGCACTGTTCAATGCTTCTTGAAAACATTACCCACTGTAGTGACGTGTGAATAAACTCCAACTCTGTATCAACAACACTGTTGTGTAACTTCAGTTAAATACTTGTATGTGTATTAGAAAGAGGTAAGATAAAGGATCTGCAGTATTTTATGAAGTATTAATCGTACAAAGGTCAGTTTTATACAAGTAGAAGTGTGTATTTACCTGGTAGTAGGCTGTCAGTAATGGCTACGCCTCTATTTGGACTGGTAGATCTCGGCAGACTGGCAACTTTAAAAGTAGCTCTCGGTTCAAAAAAGGTTGGGCACCCCTGACTTAGGCTAAGGGGAACTGGGGATATGTATCAGCTGCTTGTGTGAGTCGGACAGTGAATACTTTAGAGCGGCCGCTGCAGTGTGAGCTAACCGGGAGCTAACGGGAGAATAAACTCCCGTGGAAGAGCAGCCAACACTGCAGCGGTCGGTAAATGCTGCAGAAACACATTAATAAACAATGAACCACGGCACTCTGGAGCAAAGTATAAGGTTGGAGAAGTCGTTATTCAATTTATTCTGGCTTCGTGTGATTAAAAGCAACACGATCATCGACCCGACGCAGTTCCCCGTTGTTGTTGTGAGCGCCGTAATGCCGTTGGGGAGCAAATCAGCGATGTAAACGGTGATGTCATGACGCAGCAGCGGCAGCACCAGTCGGGTGCTGGGCGGTGTGAACAGAGCGGGAGCAGAAAAGGGAAACCGGAGCTGAACCAGAAAAGCTCTAGCTCGGAGCTAGAAAGGGAAAAGCGCTGGTGTGAAAGCCGCATTAGTGACAAGCTTACAGTTAGTGACATAACAACACCATAAAAGCTGGTGGGTTGAAAGCAATACGGGAGGTAAAAAGAACTAGAATAATTGTGATTTATTTATTGTGGCTTTTATGTTTTTAGGTATAAAATGTTATATAATTCAGGCTTATAATTCACCCTTCTCTAAAAGTCTTCAACAATGACAATATTCATAGTAATTTAATGGTTTTACCGTATCCCTAAACATTGTTTTCACCCACTGTAACGTTGGGTTACGTATTGTAACCCTTGTTATATTAGCACAGGCGGAGCCCTCTACTGGACTCTATGGGTACTACCTTACCCTGCGAGCATTCTCCCACTGAGACTTCTATAGACGTAGCCGGCCTTGGGCGGGCCTACCTGAATGCGCGCGCATCACACCGTATAAAAGGAGGCCTCGCCTCCTGACTATCATCCTACACCTCTCTTCAGCGAGCGGAATATGACAGACAGTGCCCTGAGTAGAGGGCTCCGCCTGTGCTAATATAACAAGGGTTACAATACGTAACCCAACGTTATATCTCTCACAGGCTCCGCCCTCTACTGGACTCTATGGGTACAGTGGGTGGAGCCGCGATGTATACGCGCACTGTCGTCCAACAACAACATTCCACCCTACTGCCCCTGACCGGCTTTTATGGTCAGCAGCTGCTGCCCCACATTCTCCTTTAACCCGGTTATAACCGAGGAGAAATCTGGGCTGTGGCTGACAGAGCACACCCTGCTGCGTTTACCTTGCAGAAAGTGTGCTCAAAAAACAGTGCCGGGGGACCCCCCCCCCGCCCACAGACGGATGGGGAGAGCCCCCTCGACCCCGAATGGGCTTACTACACGCCTGCCTCCCTAAGGAGAGCGCCAGAGCCCATGCCCCACATTCAAACACTGACCCCGTGCAGAGTGTGTGGACTAAAGTGTGGAGGGCTACCCCCCTCCTGCCTCTCGGCAGGAGGAGAGAAGCCCTGTAAGGGCCCAGCGCGCCCCTCGCCCATCCCGGGACCATCAGAGGGCCCGAGAACAGCGAAGGCGCATTACGTCCGGGGAGGGGGTCAGATGCCAACTGACCCACAACTCCCCCCCCCCACTACCAGTCCTGTGTTGCCCCCGCAAGCACAGACGAGGAGAAAGAGCCCGACATGTCCAAGAGATAAAACCTTATGAAGGGGCCTGGCGTCGACCAAGACGCCGCTGTGTATATATCCTCCACACTCACACCGTTGAATAAGGCTGTCGACGCAGCCACAGCCCGTGTGGAGTGCGCACGAACCCCCGTGGGGCAGGCTCTCCCTGCCTGTCCGTAGGCATGTGCAATGCACTCGCAGAGCCAGCCTGCCAGGCATTTCTTGGACAGAGCTTTCCCGATCACCTCGCCCCCGAACAGCTGTTCGGTGCGTCTAAGGGCAGCCGTGCGCTCCACATAACATGCTAGCGCACGCACCGGGCAGAGGAGGTGCAGTTTAGCTTCCCTGGCCCCACCATGGGGGGGAAGACTAAAACCCCCTAACTGAATAGCCCTCGACCTGAACGCACTCCTTAGGTTTTTGGGCACAAAGGAAGGGTTTGGTCTGAGTGTCGCGCCGCTCCAGTCACCCCGAATCAGTAAACAACTCGGGTGCACCGACAGAGCAGTTAACTCGGACACCCTTTTGGCTGACGTTAAGGCAAGAAGCAAAGCTGTTTTCCACGACAATGCTTTCAGAGAGGAGAGCTCCAGAGGCTCAAACGGCCCCGAGGCCAGAGCCTCGAGCACTAGGGGCAGGTCCCACTGTGGGGTGGAGGTGTGCACTACTGGGCGCAGCCTCCTGACCCCCTGTAAAAACCGCGACATCAGTGGTTGACTAAAGGCTGACCTGCTGCCAAATCCCTCATGGCAGGACGAGATGGCTGCTGCATACATTTTCACTGTTGAATGTGCAAGCCCTCTGTCCACCAGTAACTGTAAGAAGGATAAAATAGAGCCTAACTCACAAGATAGGGGCTCTATTCTCCGCTCCTCACACCATCGCTGGAATCCTAGCCACTTTGGCCTGTAACAGGCTGTGGTGGATCCAGCTCTAGCTGCCTGGATAGACTGAATAACACTGTCAGACAATCCACCCTGTCTCAGCCTGTCCCTCTCAGGAGCCAAGCCTGGAGAGGACGGCCGAGAGTGGGTAACGCCCCGATTGCATCTGCCTCTTGAGACCTCGCCCCCCAGAACTGGGGAACCGCCCAGGGCTGGCCCACCTTCATCTGTGTCATCTCTGAGTACCACGGCGCCCCAACGCCGTCCGGAGCCACTAGGATGACTGACAGACGTTCTCGCCTCACTCTCCCCAGGAGAGGGAGAATGAGACGCAGCGGTGGAAAGGCGTATAGCAGCTTCCTTGGCCATGGCTCGTGTGCAAACGCGTCCACCCCCAAGGGTGGGTCGTCGCTCCGAGCCACGGAAAACCACAGGGCACAGTGGCTGTTTCGCCGGCTGGCGAACAGATCCACTTCCGCTCTCCCGAACTGGGCCCAGATCTGCTTCACCACCTTCGGGTGAAGCGTCCATTCGCCTGGCAGGGGGCCGCCCCTCGACATGAGGTCGGCACCCCTGTTCTCCAGTCCCGGGATATGGAGGGCTCTCAGAGATAACACCACCTCTGAATCCCATAACCACAGTTCTTCCGCTGTGGTCAACAAGGCGGCAGATCGAACTCCGCCCTGCTTGTTGATATAAGCCACTGTGGTGCTGGTGTCGCTCCAGACCAATACATGTCTTCCCTGAATTAGGGGCATGAAATGCTGGAGGACTAACACTACCGCCCGTAGCTCTAGGAGGTTGCTGTGTCGAGACTCTGTTTGAGCCCAGCGCCCACCTATAGCCCTCTTCAGGCAGGTCCCTCCCCATCCTGTTCTGGATGCATCCGTGAATGCAACTCTTACCACTATGGCAAACTGCATTAATTGGAGTCTTAGCCCCAGGCTTAGTGTGTTCCCTAACAGCAATACGCCGGCCATAATGCCTCTGTACACGTATAGCACTACGATAGCTTTGCTTGCGTTTTATCACTCTCATCTGCGCACTCCCACTAGCCTCCTCCCTTACAGGAGCTACGGCTGGGGCGGCGAGTGGGGAATCTGTACAGACATCATGTGTAAGTGTAGCATTGTGGAAACAAAGGACACTTAGACTTGGATACAGATCAACCTTTTCTTTATTTTTTAAAGTTTTCAAGGGAATCTGTGCATCAAATAGGGAGGAGGCGGGATTCACCCTTGCGTCCCGGGCGAAGAGATTTTCTCCCCCCGCCGAGATGCTACCTCCCCCCGCCAGTCAGCTCCGGGCAGACGGCGCACCCCACCCGGCCGCTCTCTGCTGCTGAGGAGCATGCCGAGGTCGGGCAGCCCGTCCCCACGGGATGGGCCGTAGAGGTGGAGGGCGCCGCAGCCACGGGAACCCTGTGCCGGCGCCTCTCCCTCCGCTTCATTGTCGCACTGTGCTCCCTCGCCTACATGGAAATGCGTGGAGGAGCACGTAGCGGGGCCGGAGGAGGGGCCAGCGGTAGCATCCGGCTAAGCTGGATCCTCTCCTCCTCCAGGCAGCTGAAGCGCTGAGTGACCGAGGAGATCGACCCAAAGAGCCCCTCCGTGGACACGGGGGCTCCGAGGAGATCTTCTCGGTCCTTCTTAGATAGGGCAGTGAGTCCCAACCACATGTGACGAGACGCCACTGTGGCCAAGGAAATCACCCGCCCTGCTGCAGTGGCCACGCCATGAATCAGATTGTTCATCTGACCTATAGCGCGGTCCGGATAACACGCCGAGATTATTCGCTGCAGCCGCCATCTGCGTACCGACCTTGAACATCTTGTCCAGATATTCCAGAGTGTCTCGGTCCCGGGGCAGCGGGGGCAGGGGTCGCTTACCCTCCGCCCAACCAGCCGCCCGCGGAAGCAGATGGGCCGCCAGGCTCTCATCAAGGGGGGGCACACCCGAACACGTTGTGTCCGAGCGGCCCTCCACCTTGATGATGCCTGCCATAGCGGCTACTGGGGCCTTCGTTTTAAATGGCTGCTGCCATGTCGCCTCCACACACCGCCATATATCAGGCAGCTGGGGCGAAACGAAGGTCGGCTGCGCTGGATGCACCGGGCCGTAAAACCCCGGGCCGTAAAACCCCGGGCCGTAAAACCCCGGGCCGTAAAACCCCGGGCCGTAAAACCCCTGTCTCAGGCGGCTTACAGGCCTCGGTGGCAGCGGTGGGGGGAGCGGTAGGCCTACACGCTCCGCCGCCAGGGTCATCACCGCCGGGAAATCCATACGCGCAGACCTGAGAGTCGGACCTCCAGACACCGAGGCGTCCTCGTCCTCCTCCTCCGGAATCGGGGTCATCTGGCCCCACGGAAGGGAGAACCGGAACGGCACTTCCTCCTCGCCCATCTCGGCGGATCCTCCACCTCCTCCTGCGGGGCCTCCACCGACAGGAAATGCTGCCCACGATGCTCACGCGTGAGCCGAGGAAGCATCTGGCAGGCTGAGCATGCCGGCGCCGGGCCCATACCGCTCACGGCGTGGTCAGGCCCCATACACAGAAAGCAGAAGGGGTGTGGATCCGCCCCCGCGATCAGGTTTGGACATTTCGGGCAGGCCCGCCCAAGGCCGGCTACGTCTATAGAAGTCTCAGTGGGAGAATGCTCGCAGGGTAAGGTAGTACCCATAGAGTCCAGTAGAGGGCGGAGCCTGTGAGAGATATAATATGGCTACTCCAATTAACTCTTTCAGGAAACCATTTTCTTCTATAAATTGAAATACCTACATGTTTCAAGCACCACATATTTCACACACTATAAAAGAACGTCCCCATATTTTCTCCATCACTTTAAATCTCACTGTTATTTAGAACATTAGTAACTTGTGACTGGACATATCTGCAATGTTGCCACTATCTGCTGTGGAATTTTGTTCATAGAGTTTGTACGTACAAAGCTGTACTTGTGGGTTAGTAGCCCGTTTCTACTGTAATCATTTTCAATAATTGTGCTCAGATAGGTCACCGGTCGGTTGTTCATAAACTTAACAGGGGGTGTTTCTGGTACAGACTAAAACATGGATCCAGTATATTTGGAGATTCCCCTAATCTGTAAATCCCCATCACTTACATATCCCGATCACTTAAAACCATCTTATCATTTGATACAAGAACTGCATATAGGGGGGGTGAATCATCTTGATTGTAACCGCCTCACCTTTGGGAACGAGTATTTCTAACTCCTCCTCTTGTTGCTCAGCTGATCTTTTGGCTCTGGGGATAAGTGAAAGTCTCTGAAACACAGCTGGAGTTCTGTTAGTGATGTGGGCATTCTCTATGAGTGGACTAATGGATCCATGTCTTACTTGATATTGTACTCCCCATCCAACCAGAAAGGTGCCAAATGTAATGAGCACAATCAACAATGCTATTCTGACTCTTATCCCTAGGGGACCCCACAATTGCTTTGGCTTTGTTCTTGACATCATCTCTATTTTCTCCGTGGTTGTGTCAGTTACAGAATTTAACTGATGAGTACTAAAATAACGTATACAAAAATTTGACTCTTTTTCAGGTGTAAAACTAAAAATAGGTTTTCACTTTATGGTACAATCTATAAAAATCTAAAGACAAATCGTCTTTTGAGCTGTTTCTATCTTTATCTTATTTCTATTTATTGTTTTGTTCCAGCTCTGCCAAATCAGTCCTAACTCCCAATAATGTTCTGGAAGTTGCCAGTGAAGGGTGACAATGTGTGTCAATTTGCTCCTTTTTCTTTACCTTTAAACCGGAGCGCGTGTGAAGTTCGTTACAACTTCTCACTGTTCCGTCCACCGGGAATCAGCCCACTGTCTTTTGTGAACTTTCACCCTCACCCAATCACCTGGCCGAACAGGAGTGTCTTCTGGTATCTCTGTAGCTTTCCTAGCCTGTGTAGACAAAACTTGGATAATATTACTCAGAGTTCTGACATATTCATTACTTCTATTCGTCTAATATCTAAAACTGGACCACTCCCTCCTTGGAGAAGGCCCAAGCTTTGGCATACCTCTTGTTGTTATGAGACCTATTGTTAACTACATGTTATTATTTATTAACTACAACATCACTGAAATCAACATATCTGTATAATCATGACACTCCCTCCTTTGAGCATAACATGCTCAATTAATATTGCAATGATTACCCTATTCTGAACAGGACATGCAAAACCCATAACGTTGTATTAAATACATATAAATTCTCCGTGTACCCATAAGGCGTACAAAAAATATCGTATGATGTATGGCTTTCTGATGGTATAAAAACATATTCACTAAAATCTGCCATTAGCACAAAAAATAGTTTACTTGTTTCAATAATGGCTTTTGTCCTGGTGTTATGCATCATTGTTGCTGCGAAAAACAATACCCCAGGTGTCGCTAATGCGTCTTAACAGCTCTAGGACTAGAGGATTGGTTGATACTGCTGAACTAACATGATAAAATAATATTTCTCCAAACTAGAGGGAAAATACGAACTATTCTCACAGAGGGTGACATGCATGAAGGGCTGGTGCCCCTCACTCAAAATGAGATATTGCCTTACGCACTACATTATAAATCAGTAAAGTTACTCAAGAATAAATAAATAAAAACTGATTCTTGAAACTGTTGTAAAAACCCTACAACTTCTTCATCCAAGCTCTCAATCAGTGTTATGTTATTTAATCTGCAGCTCATGCCTTAAAACAGATACTTCAGGCCGATTATAAAATTGTGTTTGAGAAAAATGTAATCTGACTCCATAAATCACATAATTGTTCGACTAAAAAACTACACTTCCACTAACAATAAATGAAGTTCCCCTTTAAACACAGCCCCGGTCTTCTGACGGGGTCTATCTATGTACTGGCTGGAAAATGTTGTGCCAGTCTCTGCCGCTCCGTCACTGTTCTCCCGCTAACAGTCACTCTCTAGTTCTGCTGGGTTCTTGTTGACTTCTTCACTGGTTTGAGACAAGCGACCCTATCGGAACACCTCCCTTTGTAGCCAGACTTCACCACAGCAGAATCGAGTTTCTGTTTTTAGGTCTCAACAGCTCCACGTCAGGTGTATCGCCGCCCCTTGAACTGCAGTCGGTGTAAACAGGAGGACTTGGTAAGGATTCTCCTTCTTGGGCGAGTACTAGGTTTCCGTCTTCATATTTTGGGTGGAAACCCGTCATCTTGACCTCACTAGCTGTGTGGACACAATAGTTTTCTGTGTGGGGGAACAACATCACTCGTAATCTCTATCCTTCTCATAATTACAAAAATAGTCTGCTAAATGTTCTACTATGTTTTAATCTTCTACTACTCTGTGGATGCTTTATGTGTAAATGCAATATGCTACTCACTATCTTTTAAATAACATTAAACCTTTCCCTGGTGACAGATATGGCTCAATGTAGCTGGTTTTCAAAATACCCTTGTGCTGAAGATGCATCACCTGGTGGTCTGGCCCTCTGAGCTTCCTCATTGTTGTGGTTGCTACCAGGCTGTCAGTGGCATTTGGTTTATGTTTGGCACCCCTGTTCGTCTTTGACATCCCTGGGACCCCCTGCCTCCGTCGTCATCATGGAAACCTCCCCTGGGGTAACTGCATGGAGGGCCGTTGTTTGGTGCAATGTTCTGCGGACACTCTCTGGACCAATGTGTCAGCCAACCACATTTGTAGCAGCCTTCATCTCTTCTTCGTCTTGATTGTTGCTCTCCTCTCCATTGTCCCTTTTGTTGATGCTGTATGGGAGTGTATGCCTGTGCTTGCGGCTGTACTTGGGTAGGAGGATATGCAGGTGTTTGCTGTTGCTGAAATTGTGTGAGAAGATATTCTGGACAGTTTCTACACGGACCACTATTGCGGTAAGCATGTTGTAACTTCCGGTTGTTGTTGTCATTGTCATCTCCGGGTATCCCGTGTGCCTGTTCTGTTGCTGATAGCTTATTATCTTAACTTAATCGATCGTTTTAAAACTCTTGATCACGGCAACTACCTGACGTTGTAATCACACGTTACTACAGCTTAAGCACTCACAACTCTCCTTCTCTTAGCGACTGTAACTCCACAGTTGCCTACACTCTTTTCGGGTTTGCTAACGGTAGCTACTTTAGCTTGATAGCTAGCCATGGCTCTTTCCCCACTCTCGGGTGCTATTCCCTGCTCTAACTGTCTCATGTTTGGTTACTTCCCTACCTCCTTTACTGGTACCGATACATGTGTTAAATGTAGTATAGTTGTTAGGTTGGAGGCGGGAATCATAGCCATAGAAGCCCGGCTCCGCATCTTAGAAAGTAACTCAGCTACAGTAAAGCCCATGTTAGCCGGTGCGGACCGGCAAAAGATAGCTCCTATTAGCCATCCCCCGGCAACTCCCGAGCAGCAGGGAGACTGGGTGACTGTTCAGAAGGGGCATAACGCGAAACCCGCAGGTCCCCACCAACCCGTTCACGTATCTAACAGATATTCCCCACTCAGCGAGACACCCGCTGAGAAGCCAACTCTTGTTATTGGTAGCTCTATTATGAGATACGTGAATTTAGAGACCAAAGCCTCCACAGTCACATGCATTCCGGGGGCCAGAGCGGGCGACGTTGAGGCGCATCTTAAACTGCTGGCTAAAAATAAACGTAAATACAGTAGGATTGTTATTCACGTCGGTGGTAATGATGTTCGTTTACGCCAATCAGAATGCACCAAACTTAATGTGGAGTCGGTGTGTAGTTATGCTAAAACAATGTCGGACACCGTAATATTCTCTGGTCCCCTCCCCAATCTGATCAATGATGACATGTATAGCCGCATGTCATCATTTCAGCGCTGGTTGTCTTGGTGGTGCCCAGCAAACAATGTGGGCTTCGTAAGTAATTGGACAGCCTTCTGGGGAAAACCTGGTCTGATTAAGAGAGACGGCATTCATCCTACTTTGGAAGGTGCAGATCTCATTTCGGCAAACATTTCAGGGCTTTGTGGACTTAATCCATGACAAACTGGAGTTGAGACCAGGAGGCGGAGTCGCAGTCTTACACGCTTCTCTGCGCTCTCTCCTAGGCAGTCATCCATAGGAATCCCGAACCCAATAAAATACCCAATATTAGCGGTGTGTGTGTCTGCCCAAGGACAATTAAAGGTAAAACCTAATAGAGGTGTCATACATAATAACCTAATAAAAGTAAATATAACAACTACTACAGTGCAACAAAACAGGAATATTAAATGTGGTCTCTTAAACATAAGATCTCTAGCATCTAAAGCAATATTGGTAAATGATTTAATATCAGATTATAATATTGATATATGCTGTCTCACTGAAACTTGGTTGAGACATGAAGAATATGTCAGCATAAATGAGGCCACTCCACCCAGCCATATCAATACTCATATTGCCCGAGGCGTGGGCCGAGGAGGTGGAGTTGCAGCAATCTTTGACTCAAGTTTACTTATCAATACTAAACCAAAATTAAATTATACCTCCTTTGAAAGTCTCGTTTTTAGTCTTACGCATCCGACCTGGAAAACTTTGCAGCCAATCTTATTTGTTACAGTGTACCGTGCACCAGGTCCTTATTCAGAATTCTTATCAGAATTCTCTGAGTTCTTATCAACTTTGGTACTTAAAACAGATAAAGTAATTATCGTAGGTGACTTTAATATTCATGTTGACGATGATAAAAATAGCCTTACGGTTGCATTTAACTCTATATTAGATTCTGTTGGTTTCTGTCAGAGTGTAAATAAACCAACCCACTGCTATAATCACACTCTCGACCTTGTTCTGACTTATGGTATTGAAATTGAGCAACTATTAGTCGAACCGCATAATCCTGCTTTATCCGACCATTTCTTAGTAACTTTTGAAGTACTGTTACTAGACTACAAAGCATTAGTCAAAAGCTCCTGCAGCAGAAACCTATCTGTTAGTTCTATAGCCAAATTTAAGGAAGAGATTCCACCAATATTTAACTCGATAGCATGTCTGCATGTAGGGGAGGAAACTTATACAAAATGTACACCACCCCAAATTGATCATGTTGTTGATAGTGCTACAGATGCGCTGCGAATAAAATTAGACTCTGTTGCTCCTTTGAAAAAGAAGAAAATAAAACAACATAGATTAGCTCCATGGCATAATGCCGAAACCCGCAAAATAAAGCAAAAGTCGAGACAACTTGAAAGGATATGGCGTTCAACTTGAAGAATCTCGTTTAATTTGGCATATTACTCTCAATGAATATAAGAAAGCACTGCGTAAAGCGAGAGCAGCCTACTACTCTTCATTAATAGATGAGAATAAGAATAATGCAAGATTTCTTTTCAGCACTTTAGCCAGGCTGACAGAGAGCCACAGCTCGATTGAGCCTTCTATTCCCATAGCACTCAGTAGTAATGATTTTATGTGCTTTTTTAACGATAAAATTGTTACTCTTAGAAACAAAATTAATGACCTCTTGCCTTTGACCAGTATAGTGTTATCAACAGCTCCCGGAAACGTAAGTTCTAATATTACACTAGATAGTAAACTAGAATGCTTTTCAGCCATTAACCTTGAACAATTAAATTCAATGATTCTCTCTTCTAAACCATCAACGTGTATGTTAGACCCAATTCCAACTAAGCTGTTGAAGGAAGTTTTTCCATTAATTAGCACTTCTTTATTAAATATTATGAATATGTCTTTATTATCAGGCTATGTTCCACAATCATTCAAAGTAGCAGTGATAAAACCGCTTCTTAAAAAGCACAACCTCGATCCAGAGGTTTTAGCCAATTATAGACCTATTTCTAATCTTCCGTTCCTCTCAAAAATTCTTGAGAAAGCAGTCGCAAAACAGCTGTGTGATTACTTAAAAAACAATGATTTATTTGAAGATTTTCAGTCTGGCTTTAGAACACATCATAGCACAGAGACAGCTCTGGTTAAAGTCACAAATGACATTCTAATAGCCTCCGACAAGGGACTTGTCTCTATTCTTGTTTTGCTCGATCTCAGTGCTGCATTTGATACTATCGATCATGATATCTTATTGCAAAGACTAGAGCACTTGGTTGGCATACAGGGAACTGCTTTAGGCTGGTTTAGGTCCTATCTATCTGAACGCTCTCAGTTTGTACGTGTCAATGATGAATCTTCCACGCAAACCAAAGTTAGCCATGGAGTGCCACAGGGCTCAGTGCTCGGACCTATTTTGTTCACATTATATATGCTTCCGTTAGGCAATATTATAAGGAATCATTCTGTAAATTTTCATTGTTATGCAGATGATACTCAACTATATTTATCAATCAAGCCTGATGAAATTAATCATCTAAATAAAATTCAAGACTGCCTCAAGGACTTAAAAACGTGGATGACCTTAAACTTTTTGATGTTAAACACGACCAAAACTGAAGTTATTGTACTTGGCCCGAAGAATCTACGAAACAAATTATCTAAAGATATACTAACTATGGATGGCATTAATTTGGCCTCCAGTGAGACTGTAAGGAATCTTGGTGTTATATTTGATCAGGATTTATCCTTTAACGCCCACATAAAATCAATTTCAAGGACCGCCTACTTCCATCTACGTAACATTGCAAAAATCAGGCATATCTTGCCTCAAAACGATGCAGAGAAACTAGTCCATGCATTTGTTACTTCAAGGCTGGATTATTGTAACTCTTTATTATCAGGGTGTACCAAGAAGTCAGTCAAGTCGCTTCAGTTGATTCAAAATGCTGCAGCTCGTGTACTAACCAGAGTTAGGAAAAGGGACCACATTACTCCTGTTCTGGCTGCCTTACACTGGCTCCCTATAGAACACAGGATAGAATTTAAAATTCTTCTTCTCGCCTACAAAGCCCTTAATGGGCAGGCGCCATCTTACCTTAAATAACTCATTATACCCTACTGTCCTACTAGGGCATTGCGTTCCAAGAATGCAGGGTTGTTGGTTGTTCCTAGAGTCTCTAAAAGTACAATGGGAGCCAGAGCCTTTTCTTATCAAGCTCCACATTTGTGGAATCAGCTTCCAGTTTGTGTTCGGGCGGCAGACACCCTATCCGTTTTTAAGAGTGCGCTTAAGACCTTCCTTTTTGATAAAGCTTATAGTTAGGGCTGATTAGATTCAGCCCCTAGTTTTGCTGATATAGGCTTAGTTTGTCGGGGGACATCTTACTTCTTCCTTCTCTCTGTCTATACCTGTGTACTCTCATGTTCCGATTAACCCAGCTTCCCCAAATTTCTTTCTTTTTGGTGTCTATATACGCTGGGATCCGGAGTCATGGATGATCCTGCGGTCCTGTGTCCTGCATCGCGAGCCCTGGATCTTGAGTCGTGGCTGTGGTCATGGATCATAGGTCCTGGATGGATATCCTCGTGGATTCATCTTCCTATTATACACACATGCATTTCCAAACATTTGGACTACCTATGTTGCAAATGTATTATCTTTTCAATTTACACACGGCATCTATTGCACGTCTGTCCGTCCTGGGAGAGGGATCCCTCCTCTGTTGCTCTCCCTGAGGTTTCTCCCATTTTTCCCTTTAAAACTGTGGGTTTTCTTCGGAAGTTTTTCCTTGTACGATGTGAGGGTCTAAGGACAGAGGGTGTCGTATTGTCATACTGATATTTTGTACAAACTGTGAAGTCCACTGAGACAAATGTAACATTTGTGATATTGGGCTATATAAATAAACATTGATTGATTGATTGATCCGAGCCAGATTGGAGCATGAAGCTGTTTCCTCATGAAGTGAAAACAGCCGTTTTTTTTTCAGTCCTCTCAAAAACCGGGTTTCTGATCTCGTGCAGACAGTAGTCTGAAAATGATGATACATTTTTTTGACGGAGAAGGGTGGCTTGGTTTCCCCTCTCCGTTGTAAGTTGCAACAGGGGAGTGGAAAAGTGTCCGGGGCTTCGGCCCGAAGCGCCGAAGGGTTGAGCTTTGTTGAGCCCCTTCTCTGTTGGCACTTGGAAGTTTTTTCCAAAAAATGTAAAACTTCATTTTTGATTATTTTAAGATACAATTGACCGTTTTCTTACTTTTTTCATCTTTTCACGGGTGGGGGCGCATGGCAGGCCGCCTATGAGCTCCCAAATTCGGCCTGGAACCTCCAGGATTGTGGGCTAAGCTCCATAAACTGACAAAGTCACCCAGAAATGTCACTTTTATAGCCCAAAATATAAATAAAAATACATTTAAATAGTAAAAGTACATTGTGCTTGAATTACCCGGAATTTGATTTATATAGCCCCATGATAGTGAATAAAAATCATTTTCATGGAAAAAAGTGTTAAAAACGCCTGATAAAGCATATGCAGGACCCCAGTGAGCTTGCAAAAATAATGATTAAAAATAATTTTTAGGGGGACAACTTTGGCGAGGAGCCTGCAAATTACTCTCCAGCACCCCGGAGAAGCAGGCTGTGAGACCCACAGAGCGCACCCAGAGAACAGGCTGCTTCATCTCACTTTATAACCCAGGAAGGAGCTCAAATCATGGGTACATGAGTGTTCAAAGTGCATTAAACTGTTTTAATTCAAATGTGCACATTTGACTCACGAAATGGACAGGAAACTGTCCATTTCGTCCACATTCGACTGGTGAAATGTACAAGAAGGTAAAAACAGCAGAGTCACTGCTGTTAGGGTCTCAGACTCCACAGGCACACATGCAGAGATCCAGGGTGATGCACATGGATTTTCTACAGCAATAAGTATCTGAATGGCGGGAAAAGTGGTGTGAATAGAGGCAGAGCGCAGCTAGAGAGGAGCGGGCTGCGAGGCCCACAGAGCGCACCCAGAGAGCTCCTCGCAGCATGTGGCTCTTGCACCCAGAAGACAGGCTGCTTCATCTCACTTTATAACCCAGGAAAGGAGCTTGAATCGTGGGTAAACATTGTTTAATGTTTAAGTGTTTTTAAATGTGTGGAACAGAGTTTTGTCACTTTCAAAACTCTCCGTCATGACCGGAGAAACTTGGGTCGATGTTGTATTCAATCTGACCGTTAATATTCCTGTGAGACGAAGTACGTACAATGACCGGAGTGATCCCATGCTAATTTTGTCCCAAAACCGGAGCATTCCCTCACCAATGTCCTGTCCCGTTGGGGGCCCCGCCGACTTCTCTTCTGCCCGGGGTCCTGCCAACCCTATGTCCTGTGCTGTTGGAGGTTCCACTGGGGGTCTGCCAACCCTAGTCCTGTGCTGTTGGAGGTTCCACTGGGGGTCCTGCCAACTCCATGTCCTGTCCCGTTGGGGGTCCCGCCGACTACACTTTTGCCGGGGGTCCTGCCAACCCTATGTTCTGTGCCGTTGGAGGTCCGCTGGGGTCCTGCCAACTCCATGTCCTGTTTCGTTGGGGGTCCCGCCGACTACTCTTCTGCCGGGGGTCCTGCAACCCTATGTCTGTGCGTTGGGGGTCCAGCCAACACCTGTTTTGTCGGTGGTCCTGCCAACTCCATGTCCTGTCCCGTTGGGGTCCCGCCGACTACTTTTCTGCCGGGGATCCTGCCAACCCTATGTCCTGTGCCGTTGGAGGCCCCGCCGACTACTGTTCTGCCGGGGGTCCTGCCAACCATATGTCCTGTGCCATTGGAGGTCCAGCCGACACCTGTTTCGTCGGGGGTCCTGCCAACACCTGATCCTGTCCTGTTGGGGGTCCCGTCGATACGTGCTCCGCCGGGTTTCCTGCCAACACATATCCTGTCCTGTTGGAGGTCCCGTCGACACGTGCTCCGCCAGGTTTCCTGCCAGCGCCATGTCCTGTCATGTTGGAGATCCCGTCGACACAACTCTTGCTCCGTCCGGGGTCCCACTGACGCCGGCCCATGTTCCGTCCAGAGTTCCGTCTACGCCTGTCCCGCCAGGGGTCCCACAGCTCCTGCTTTCGATCCCAGTGCTCCGGCGATCCAGCTGACATGGAGGGGTCCCATTGCGGCGTACGTCGTCTCCGGAGCTATCCTGTCGCCGCCTTTTGCCCGACCTTTGTGCCCGGCCTCCTGAGTTCCCCAGCGGCCTTCGCCTCGCGCCCGGCCTCCTGAGTTCCCCAGCGGCGGACTTCGCCCTCGAGCCCGACCCCCTGACTTTTATAACTCTGCCTGCCCCCGGGCCGTCCGCACGAGGGGCCGTCCGCACGAGGAGACCCCCTCCTCGAACTCTGCCTTGCCCCCGGGCCGTCCGCCCGAGACCCCTCCATGGACTTGCTTGCCTCGGGTCGTCCGCCCGAGACCCCTGTTTCTGTGCCTTGCCTCTGGGCTGTCTACCCGACCTGTCTTCCGGACCCCCTCCACCCACCCTTTTGGAAGTATTGGACTTTGTTTGTGTGTTATGGACGTCTAGAATCGTCCCTTGAGGGGGGGTCTGTCACGATTCTTATGTTATATCGCATTTTTTGTTTTGTATGTCTAGGTTTTGGGTTTATTTTGCTGTTCTGTTCTCCCTGTTTCATGTTTTCCTCCTCATCAATCAATGTTTATTTATATAGCCTATCACAAATGTTACATTTGTCCTCAGTGGACTTCACAGTTTGTACAAAATATCAGTATGACAATACGACACCCTCTGTCCTTAGACCTCACATCGTACAAGGAAAAACTTCCGAAGAAAACCACAGTTTCAAAGGGAAAAATGGAGAAACCTCAGGGAGAGCAACAGAGGAGGGATCCCTCTCCCAGGACGGACAGACGTGCAATAGATGCCGTGTGTAAATTGAAAAGATAATACATTTGCAACATAGGTAGTCCAAATGTTTGGAAATGCATGTGTGTATAATAGGAAGATGAATCCACGAGGATATCCATCCGGACCTATGATCCAGCCACAGCCACGACTCAAGATCCAGGGCTCGCGATGCAGGACACAGGACCGCAGGATCATCCATGACTCCGGATCCCACCGTATATAGACACCAAAAAGAATTTGGGGAAGCTGGTTTAATCGAACATGAGAGTACACAGGTATAGACAGAGAGAAGGAAGAAGTAAGATGTCCCCCGACAAACTAAGCCTATATCAGCAAAACTAGGGGCTGAATCTAATGCCCTAACTATAAGCTTTATCAAAAAGGAAGGTCTTAAGCGCACTCTTAAAACGGATAGGTGTCTGCCGCCCGAACACAAACTGGAAGCTGATTCCACAAATGTGGAGCTTGATAAGAAAAGGCTCTGGCTCCATTGTACTTTTAGAGACT